>CM022944.1:49060301-49126655 GCA_012931725.1 Litsea cubeba | reverse complement strand
AAACCTTATCTCCTTCTTTGAACTGTAAATCCCTTCTGTGAGAGTCTGCATAACTCTTCTGTCTACTCTGAGCCACTTTCAGACGTTCTTGGATCAACTTGACTTGTCACTGTCTCACTAACAATGGTCGGTCCATGGAAACTGCGAGTACCAACTTCTTCCCAACAAACAGGTGTTCTACACCTTCTGCCATACAAAGCCTCAAAAGGTGCCATACCGATACTCGAGTGAAACTGTTGTTGTAAGCGAACTCACACAAGGTAAGGCTTCATCCCACTGAGTCTTGAAATCTAACACACAAGCTCGAAGCATATCCTCAAGTGTCTGAATTGTCCTTCGACTGACCATCGGTTGTGGGTGATAGGCTGTGCTGAACTGTAACTTCGTACCCATAGACTCATGCAATGTCTTCCAAAATCTTGAGACAAATCTGCTGTCTCTATCGGATGTGATGGAAACTGGCTGTCCATGACGACTGACAATCTCGTGACAAACAACTGTGCCAAAGGTAACATATGCATCTTCTTCCGTCTTCATCGGTAGGAAATGAGCTGACTTGGTGAGACGGTCCACTATGACCCAAATAGCATCATTGCCCTTACTAGTCTTCGGTAAACCCGATATGAAGTCCATGGTAATGTGCTCCCATTTCCATTCCGGAATCTCTAATGGTCGTAGTAACCCTGGAGGCTTCTGTGTTCTGCCTTATCAACCGACATGTCATACAACGAGAGACGAAAGCTGCTATCTCTCTCTTCATGTTATTCCACCAAAATCTGCCCTTCAAATTCTGGTACATCTTCGTACTGCCCGGGTGTATGGAATACTTGGTATCATGTGCCTCAGACATGATATATTCCTCAAGTCCTCCAAGTTAGGCACACACAGACGGTCTCGGTAATACAAAACTCCATCTACAACACGAAAATCCGGACGATCTGCTAAGTGCTCAGAAATCTTAGCCAATTCTGGGTCTTGTAACTGATTCTCCTTGATCTTCTGAATGAACGAAGGCTCTGACACTGACATGTTTGCTAACATGACACCCTCTCTTAGTGGCTGAAAATCTACACCCAACTCTTCTAACTGCTGTACCACATAAGATCCCGAAGACTGCCATGCTCACTGACTTTCTGCTCAAGGCATCTGCAACTACATTCGCTTTCCCCGGGTGATACTTGATTGGAAAATCATAGTCTTTAATATATTCCATCCATCTCCTCTGCCTCATGTTCAATCCTTCTGAGAAAACAAGTACTGTAGGCTACGGTGATCGGAGTGAACCTCAAACTTCTCTCCATAGAGGTAGTGTCTCCACATCTTCAAAGCTAAAACAACTGCGGCCAACTCGAGATCATGTGTTGCATAGTTCTTCTCATGATCCTTCAACTGCCGTGATCCATATGCAACTACCTTCCCATCTTGCATTAGCACGCATCCAAGCCAACATTGGAAGCATCGGTAAAAATGGTAAAACCGCCGCTCCCAGATGGCAAAGTAAGGACTGGAGCTGTAGTCAATCTCTTCTTCAGCTCTTGGAAACTAGCTTCACACTTGTCTGTCCAAACATATGGTGCATTCTTCCTTGTCAACTTCGTCAAGGTGACGCAATCGACGAAAATCCTTGCACAAACCTCCGATAATATCCTGCCAATCCAAGAAAACTCCTGATTTCTGATGCATTCTTCGGTCTATCCCAATTCATGACTGCCTCAATCTTGGACGGGTCCACTGATAATCCTTCCTTGGAGATGATATGACCCAAAAATGTGACTTGGTCCAACCAAAATTCACACTTACTAAGTTTTGCAAACAACTGATTCTCCCTCAAAAGCTGGAGTGCTATCCTCAAATGTTCTTCATGCTCTCTTTGGTCTTGGAATATACCAAAATATCATCAATAAACACCACTGTAAACTGATCCAAATACTCCGCAAATATTTTGTTCATCAATGCCATGAAAACTGCCGGTGCATTAGTCAAACCAAATGGCATCACTAGAAACTCATAGTGTCCATATCTTGTCCGAAAGGCTGTTTTTGGTACAATCTGAATCTCTAACTCTCAACTGATGGTAGCCTGACCTCAAATCAATCTTCGAAAAGTAAGCAGCTCCTTGCAACTGATCAAACAATTCATCTATCCTTGGCAATGGATATTTGTTTTTGATGGTCACTTGGTTCAATCTTCTATAGTCAATACACATTCTCATGGAACCATCCTTCTTCTTCACAAACAAAACTGGTGCTCCCCACGGTGACACACTAGGTCTCACAAAACCTTTGTTCAAAAGTTCTTGCAATTGCATCTTCAACTCTCCCAATTCTGCCGGGGCCATTCTGTAAGGTGCGATAGATATCGGAGCGGTCCCCGGTAACAACTCAATAGTGAAGTCTATCTCTCTAATGGGTGGCAATCCTGGTATCTCCTCCGGGAAAACATCCGGAAATTCACAAACAATTGGGATCTCCTCCACCCCTTGGGACCGTTTATCCTCCGTGATAAACGCCAAATAACCCTCACAACCACTTTTTAGAAGCCTATCAGCCTTCAATGCTGAAATAAACCCTGCACCAGAATTACTCCTCTCTCCCTGAAACAACACCCCTGCTTGGGTCTCCTCTAACTTAAAAGTTAGGGTTTATGGAAACAATCCATAGTAGCATGGTATCCTGCTAACCAATCCATCCCTAGGATGACATCAAAATCCTGCATCTAATAAAATGAGATCTGCCGGTAATACTACTTCTCCTATCATGACTGGACAACTAGGGTAAAAAGTTCTACAAACAACTTCCTTACCTAAAGGGGTAGTCACAGTCAAAATGAAACTCAACTCTCTAGCATGCATA
Organism: Litsea cubeba; assembly: GCA_012931725.1. Classification (NCBI taxonomy): domain Eukaryota; kingdom Viridiplantae; phylum Streptophyta; class Magnoliopsida; order Laurales; family Lauraceae; genus Litsea; species Litsea cubeba. The sequence goes on along the minus strand of CM022944.1, from coordinate 49,123,803 downwards.
TCAATCAACTTAGCAAATTTTGGAGATAGGAATGAGTGAGTAGAGCCAGGGTCAAACAAAACCTTAGCATCAAAACCACAGACGAGAAGTGTACCTTCCACTACATTGCCTTCAGCCTCTGCATCAGCTCTATTGACAGCATAGAGTTGTGCCCTTTGTGGTGGCCTGTTTGTCCTTGCTGTTGCCTGCCTTGTTGTGCATTCTATTCTGATTCTGAGGACGTTGATTCTGTTTGATTCTGCCCTTGCTGACGGGCCTGTTGTTGCTGTTGTTGCTGTGGCCTAAACTGTTGCTGAGGTGCCTGTTGTTGTAGTGGCCTTGCTTGATTCTGGACCACTAACGCATTCTGAGGTGGTGCCTGACGCTGTGCTCCTTGCTGCTGCCTATTATGTCTATCAGGCCTTGGACAATCCTTCATTTGGTGGTTCATGGAGCCACATCTAAAGCACGCTCCTGTAATAAAACGGCAATTGGCACTCTCATGGTTTTTCCCACAGTGGATACAAACCACTGGATTCTGCACATTCTGCTCCTGTCTTGGCCTTTTGTTCTGATTGTTTCTTTGTTGATTTCTGCTGTTGGCCTTGCCCTTTCCTTGGTTCTTGATGATCTTGTTGTGGAAGTTCTCAAATTTGTATGCTCTCTTGACAGCTTCTTCAAAGGTAACGGGTGGTACAACCCCGGTAGCATCCCTCTCAATAATCGGGTGAAGTCCCTCAAGGAACTTGGTTATCTTTTTCTCCTTTGTCTACTAACTCCGGTGCATACCTTGACGTCTCTCAAATTTGGTGAGGTTTCGAGGACTGTCTTTCCTTGCACAAGTTGCTGAAATTCTACTGCCTTTTGCCTCTTGACATGGTAGGAACATATTTCTCTCCAAACTGTCTCTTGAAGCTAGCCCAAGCTTCTGCATCAGCCATTGTCCTGTATTCTGCCTTGACGGTCTTCCACCAAATATCTGCTAAACCCACAAACATAGAGGCTGCAAGCTGTACACGTTCTACACCGGCACATGAAGATCTCAAATATTTTCGGTGTGCTCAAGCCAATCATCTGCTGCCATTGGGTCCTCAGTCCCCAAAAATTCTTTCGGTCCTCTCTTCCTGAACCGCTCATACAACACATTAGGATCATTCCCTCTAATATTCACCGGACCAGGTGGTGCAACTGGGATTGGTTCCGGTCTCCTCTCCAATATCCCCAACAACTGTGCCTGCATTTGAGCTATCTCCCTAGCATGATCCTCATCTTTCTTAAGCATCTGTTCTTGCAATCTGGTCTGTGTCTCAATATGCTTGTGCTTGGAGCCTAGCCTGATTCTCATTGGCCTGCGTTGTTGGTATCATAGCCTGCATCATCTGTTGGAATTGGTTCTGCATATTGTTGTCCTGAAGTTCCTCTGTACTAAGCCCTGCACTCTCGCTGTTACTGGCAATGTGATTACTGTTTGCTGCTCTTTTGCGAGGTGGCATAACGCTGCAAAACAAATTGTTAGCACATATAAATCAAGTACAGGGTGGTCACACATTGCTCACACGGTTCTATCTAACGAATCCTCTCCACGTACTTAAGATTTCTAGTTTCTTTTAATTGCCTGAAACATGTCCTCGCTCTGATACCAGTCCTGTCGCGACCCCGGACCGAGAAACTAGGGGAAAGGATTCCGAGTCGGGAAAGTCGGGACGGTGGTGGGAGTGATGGCCGCGCCACGTGCATCTCTTTGGCTAAAACGCACACGGAATTAAAAGAATACTTTCCGGGCAACGTGATTTCCCACAGGTTCCGCGGTGAGGATTATCTTAGCACATCATCTCACATATAACCATATCAAACATATTTTCAAGATTGCGGAGACGTGTAGCAAATCAATGAGTACTATTCAATCTCATAAACAGACAGATTTATGGTTACATATCAAGATTATCAGGATGAGCAATGATCAAGCATATTTTTCCCCAAAAGTAAAGTTAAGTGTAATTACAAAGTATCAGTTAATTAAAACCCCAAAATAATCGGTCAAACAAAGACGGACAACCAAATGAAATCTAACCAAAGATATCAAGTTCCCCAAGTGTAACGTTCTCAAGGCAAGGCCGAATGTCTACATGACATCATCGGCTTGCCACTCAATCACTCGTTGCGGTTCACCGACCGCCTCCTCGGCTCCTCCTCAACGGCAATAAGCTCGGGACCTGAGTACCAAAAATAAATGGATCAGACACGACGGTCTGGCAGGTGGGTGAAAAGACATATCAATAATAAAAACAATAATGTTATGCAAGAGTTAAGAAAACTTATGGATAAACAATGAACTTTATAAAAGACAATGTATCATTTCAAAAGAAGTACATATGCAATAAATCATGTAAGGTAACAAGATTCGGGACTAACAAGGTGGCAACCACACAAAGCTAAATCCTCTCTCACAAAAGTGATGAGAGCACATCGGGACATTGACCTCAGTCACACGAGGTGAGGAGAATCAACGACGTTAACCTCAGTCACACGAGGTGAGGAGAATCAACGATTTGTTATATAATAAATACATATAATACTCTGCGGGACCACGGTAGCGAACCGGGGTATATCGGGGCGAGGCGGGAACCATGCTGCAGCGGGTATAACTGAAGGGGGATATCCAAACCGGTGGATCAAACCGATAAGGTTATCCAAGCTGAGTGGTGCCGACTCATAGGTAACATGCGAAAATCAAAACATTTAAATACACATAACGGGGCGGGAACTCATAGGTATAAAACGTATAAAAGTCGGGGCGAGTCTAAACAAATTAACAATATGGTAACACAATGTTCTCGTTTCAAGAGTACTCACAAATCACAATTGAAATCTCAAAATAGGGGATTGGTTGGAAATCAAATACAAATAGTCTCCAATACCTTTACAGGCTAATAATGGGTTTCTAGAATTGGATCAGTGCGAATAGGGTCCCGTATGTCGGTTATGATGAAATTTTGGTACTCTTTAAGAGTTAGGGACATTCCGGGTCCTTATACACATTGGTCAATCTAGAAAACCTCATGGAATCTCCATGATGAGGTTCCTCCTTCCTTCGGACTTCATTCAATGTCTTACCCATCCTTGAATAGCGTTGGGCCTCCAAACAATACCTCCACACTACAGCCCCTCACAATTTACCCCAATCTTTCATGGGTTTAAATGCATCATTACAGGTTCAATGTCTTCAAATAAGAAGATAAGGGATAGAGCTGAATTGGACTTGAGTATGGGCTTGGAATGAATCTGGAAAAATAGTCTCACAATTCTCCTATTTTATAGTTCATCTCATTTCAGTCCGATCGATCGGACCTGGCCGATCGATCGGTCCTGAATTGCTTCCAGTTATTTACAGTCCGATCGATCGGACCTGATGGCGATCGATCGGTCCTGAGAACCCTCTCAGTTATTTACAGTCCGATCGATCGGACCTGATGGGGGCGATCGATCGGTCCTGTAGCGAACTCAACCCATTTGGTTGAATTCTTCTCTGTCCAACTCCTATCCATTTCCTTTCTTTCCCCTTCTTCCATACATATCTTCACGAATAATTGGGCTATTCCTTGACCTCATTATCTCATCAAATCATCATTCAAAATCAATAAGACTAAACCATCAAACATGATAAATCATTAAAACCATGAGTGAAGACAAATCAAGATTTTGCAATAAAACATGATAAAACACATGAGAATCATTTCATCCACTTGCCTTGGGTCCAAATGCAAATCAATTGAGCTCTAATCACCTCTTAGGCCAAAATCAAACACCTATACACAAACCCCCAAAACGAAACCCTAGATTAACAAAATCCAATTAAAACAAACGGAATCCTCCAATAATTGAAATAGAGCTACCCTAGGGCCTAACAAACAAGATTATAAAACTTTTAGGAAGATCACTTACAAGGAAGTTCTTCAAAAAGCAAGGTGTTGTCCAAAGTAAGTTTTGGAGTGGGCGGTTTTCTTCAAAAATGGTGTCAAGACGAAGGCCTTGAGATGAGGAAGAAGATTATAGTCTCTAACCTTCCATTAGCACTAACTTAGTGGGGGATTGAAGATGAAGAGGCAAGAAAAGGTAAGGAAAACCCTTAGGGCTGGGATTTCTCTTCTCCTCTAGGGTTTTTGCCAGAAATGGGAAAAAGAAGAAGAAGCTTTCTATATATAGTAAGTGAGGATGGGGCCCACAACTTAAAGAACTTCTCGGGCTCAAAACATGGTCTTCGGAGCTTCAAAACGAATTCGACGAAGAAGACAAAGTTGCTCGGCAAAATTTCTAGTTTTCCAAAAAGTATATATTTTGCACATTTTGGTGACATTGAAATCGGTGTCCAGATTTTGGGTAAAAAGACCATTTTGCCCTCAATTGCGAAAAATCGGGTTTAAAGTCTTCAATTGAAAACGATGTCAACATGAAAGTTGTAGGGATTAACAAGATAAATCCAACGGGTTTAAAAACACGATCTTGGAAATCATCGGTAAGCCCCAATCTCACACAATTCGTAATAAGAACCCCCAAAGGGTCCCACAATTAAAAAGGCTCTCCAAATTCCCCAAAGCTATTATAAGAGCTATTATAATCCCCAACTAATCCAAAACCACTAAACCCACTTAAAACTAAAACACAACTTAATCAACTCTAAACGAGGTCTCTCGGGTCGGGGTCTTACATCCTCCACCCCTTAGGACATTTGGTCCTCCAAATGGAAATTAAAACTCACCTCCGGTAGAAGCTGTGGGTACTTCTTCTGAACTTGATCCCGTAATTCCCAAGTTGCTTCTTCCGGTCCATGATTCTCCCAAAGTACCTTGACCCACTGAATAGTCCGAGTTCTCAATTCTTGTTCCTTGGTGTCAATGATCTGCTTAGGCTTCTCAACATAGGTCGCATCTTCTCGAATTTCTAATGGCTCATAACGGAGTATGTGTAGTCTGTCAGGAACGTACTTCTTCAACATAGACACATGAAAAACATTGTGTACGCCGGAAAGTTCGGGTGGTAAGGCTAACCTGTAAGCCACATCACCAATCCTACTCACAATGTCATACGGTCCGATGTATCTCCTAGACAATTTGCCCTTCTGTCCAAATCTCAAAGTTCCACGAGTAGGTGACACTTTCAAGAAAACCTTATCTCCTTCTTTGAACTGTAAATCCCTTCTGTGAGAGTCTGCATAACTCTTCTGTCTACTCTGAGCCACTTTCAGACTTTCTTGGATCAACTTGACTTTGTCACTCGTCTCACTAACAATGGTCGGTCCATGGAAACTGCGAGTACCAACTTCTTCCCAACAAACAGGTGTTCTACACCTTCTGCCATACAAAGCCTCAAAAGGTGCCATACCGATACTCGAATGAAAACTGTTGTTGTAAGCGAACTCACACAATGGTAAGGCTTCATCCCACTGAGTCTTGAAATCTAACACACAAGCTCGAAGCATATCCTCAAGTGTCTGAATTGTCCTTTCCGACTGACCATCGGTTTGTGGGTGATAGGCTGTGCTGAACTGTAACTTCGTACCCATAGACTCATGCAATGTCTTCCAAAATCTTGAGACAAATCTGCTGTCTCTATCGGATGTGATGGAAAACTGGCTGTCCATGACGACTGACAATCTCCGTGACAAACAACTGAGCCAAAGGTAACATATGCATCTTCTTTCCGGTCTTCATTGGTAGGAAATGAGCTGACTTGGTGAGACGGTCCACTATGACCCAAATAGCATCATTGCCCTTACTAGTCTTCGGTAACCCGATATGAAGTCCATGGTAATGTGCTCCCATTTCCATTCCGGAATCTCTAATGGTCGTAGTAACCCTGGAGGCTTCTGATGTTCTGCCTTAATCAACCGACATGTCATACAACGAGAGACGAAAGCTGCTATCTCTCTCTTCATGTTATTCCACCAAAATCTGCCCTTCAAATTCTGGTACATCTTCGTACTGCCCGGGTGTATGGAATACTTGGTATCATGGGCCTCAGACATGATATTATTCCTCAAGTCCTCCAAGTTAGGCACACACAGACGGTCTCGGTAATACAAAACTCCATCTACAACACGAAAATCCGGACGATCTGCTAAGTGCTCAGAAATCTTAGCCAATTCTGGGTCTTGTAACTGATTCTCCTTGATCTTCTGAATGAACGAAGGCTCTGACACTGACATGTTTGCTAACATGACACCCTCTCTTAGTGGCTGAAAATCTACACCCAACTCTTCTAACTGTTGTACCACATATGATCCACGAAGACTGGCCATGCTCACTGACTTTCTGCTCAAGGCATCTGCAACTACATTCGCTTTCCCCGGGTGATACTTGATTGGAAAATCATAGTCTTTAATATATTCCATCCATCTCCTCTGCCTCATGTTCAATTCCTTCTGAGAAAACAAGTACTGTAGGCTACGGTGATCGGAGTGAACCTCAAACTTTTCTCCATAGAGGTAGTGTCTCCACATCTTCAAAGCTAAAACAACTGCGGCCAACTCGAGATCATGTGTTGCATAGTTCTTTTCATGATCCTTCAACTGCCGTGATCCATATGCAACTACCTTCCCATTTTGCATTAGCACGCATCCAAGCCCAACATTGGAAGCATCGGTAAAAATGGTAAAACCGCCGCTCCCAGATGGCAAAGTAAGGACTGGAGCTGTAGTCAATCTCTTCTTCAGCTCTTGGAAACTAGCCTCACACTTGTCTGTCCAAACATATGGTGCATTCTTCCTTGTCAACTTCGTCAGAGGTGACGCAATCGACGAAAATCCTTGCACAAACCTCCGATAATATCCTGCCAATCCAAGAAAACTCCTGATTTCTGATGCATTCTTCGGTCTATCCCAATTCATGACTGCCTCAATCTTGGACGGGTCCACTGATAATCCTTCCTTGGAGATAATATGACCCAAAAATGTGACTTGGTCCAACCAAAATTCACACTTACTAAGTTTTGCAAACAACTGATTCTCCCTCAAAAGCTGGAGTGCTATCCTCAAGTGTTCTTCATGCTCTCCTTTGGTCTTGGAATATACCAAAATATCATCAATAAACACCACTGTAAACTGGTCCAAATACTCCGCAAATATTTTGTTCATCAACGCCATGAAAACTGCCGGTGCATTAGTCAAACCAAATGGCATCACTAGAAACTCATAGTGCCCATATCTTGTACGAAAGGCTGTTTTTGGTACATCTGAGTCTCTAACCCTCAACTGATGGTAGCCTGACCTCAAATCAATCTTCGAAAAGTAAGCAGCTCCTTGCAACTGATCAAACAATTCATCTATCCTTGGCAACGGATATTTGTTTTTGATGGTCACTTGGTTCAATCTTCTATAGTCAATACACATTCTCATGGAACCATCCTTCTTCTTCACAAACAAAACTGGTGCTCCCCACGGTGACACACTAGGTCTCACGAAACCTTTGTTCAAAAGTTCTTGCAATTGCATCTTCAACTCTCCCAATTCTGCCGGGGCCATTCTATAAGGTGCAATAGATATCGGAGCGGTCCCCGGTAACAACTCAATAGTGAAGTCTATCTCTCTAATGGGTGGCAATCCAGGTATCTCCTCCGGGAAAACATCCGGAAATTCACAAACAATTGGGATCTCCTCCACCCCTTGGGACCGTTTATCCTCCGTGATAAACGCCAAATAACCCTCACAACCACTTCTTAGAAGTCTATCAGCCTTCAATGCTGAAATAAACCCTGCACCAGAATTACTCCTCTCTCCCTGAAACAACACTCCTGCTTGGGTCTCCTCTAACTTAAAAGTTAGGGTTTTATGGAAACAATCCATCGTAGCATGGTATCCTGCTAACCAATCCATCCCTAGGATGACATCAAAATCCTGCATCTCTAATAAAATGAGATCTGCCGGTAATACTACTTCCCCTATCATGACTGGACAACTAGGGTAAAAAGTTCTACAAACAACTTCCTTACCTAAAGGGGTAGTCACAGTCAAAATGAAACTCAACTCTCTAGCATGCATATCAATCAACTTAGCAAATTTTGGAGATAGGAATGAGTGAGTAGAGCCAGGGTCAAACAAAACCTTAGCATCAAAACCACAGACTAGAAGTGTACCTTCCACTACATTGCCTTCAGCCTCTGCATCAGCTCTATTGACAGCATAGAGTTGTGCCCTTTGTGGTGGCCTGTTTTGTCCTTGCTGTTGCCTGCCTTGTTGTGCGTTTCTATTCTGATTCTGAGGACGTTGATTCTGGTTCTGATTCTGCCCTTGCTGACGGGCCTGTTGTTGCTGTTGTTGCTGTGGCCTAAACTGTTGCTGAGGTGCCTGTTGTTGTAGTGGCCTTGCTTGATTCTGGACCACCAACGCATTCTGAGGTGGTGCCTGACGCTGTGCTCCTTGCTGCTGCCTATTATGTCTATCAGGCCTTGGACAATCCTTCATTTGGTGGTTCATGGAGCCACATCTAAAGCACGCTCCTGTAATAAAACGGCAATTGGCACTCTCATGGTTTTTCCCACAGTGGATACAAACCACTGGATTCTGCACATTCTGCTCCTGCCTTGGCCTTTTGTTCTGATTGTTTCTTTGTTGATAATTCTGCTGTTGGCCTTGGCCCTTTCCTTGGTTCTTGATGATCTTGTTGTGGAAGTTCTCAAATTTGTATGCTCTCTTGACAGCTTCTTCAAATGTAACGGGTGGTACAACCCCGGTAGCATCCCTCTCAATAATCGGGTGAAGTCCCTCAAGGAACTTGGTTATCTTTTTCTCCTCTGTGTCTACTAACTCCGGTGCATACCTTGACAGTCTCTCAAATTTGGTGAGGTATTCGAGGACTGTCATATTTCCTTGCACAAGTTGCTGAAATTCTACTGCCTTTTGCCTCTTGACATGGGTAGGAACATATTTCTCTCCAAACTGTCTCTTGAAGCTAGCCCAAGCTTCTGCATCAGCCATTGTCCTGTATTCTGCCTTGACGGTCTTCCACCAAATATCTGCTAAACCCACAAACATAGAGGCTGCAAGCTGTACACGTTCTACACCGGCACATATGAAGATCTCAAATATATTTTCGGTGTGCTCAAGCCAATCATCTGCTGCCATTGGGTCCTCAGTCCCCAAAAATTCTTTCGGTCCTCTCTTCCTGAACCGCTCATACAACACATTAGGATCATTCCCTCTAATATTCACCGGACCAGGTGGTGCAACTGGGATTGGTTCCGGTCTCCTCTCCAATATCCCCAACAACTGTGCCTGCATTTGAGCTATCTCCCTAGCATGATCCTCATCTTTCTTAAGCATCTGTTCTTGCAATCTGGTCTGCGTCTCAAATGCTTGTGCTTGGAGTCTAGCCTGATTTTCATTTGCTTGACGTTGTTGGTCTATCATAGCCTGCATCATCGGTTGGAATTGGTTCTGCATATTGTTGTCCTGAAGTTCCTCTGTACTAAGCCCTGCACTCTCGCTGTTACTGGCAATGTGATTACTGTTTGCTGCTCTTTTGCGAGGTGGCATAACGCTGCAAAACAAATTGTTAGCACATATAAATCAAGTACAGGGTGGTCACACATTGCTCACACGGTTCTATCTAACGAATCCTCTCCACGTACTTAAGATTTCTAGTTTCTTTTAATTGCCTGAAACATGTCCCGCTCTGATACCAGTCCTGTCGCGACCCCGGACCGAGAAACTAGGGGAAGGATCCGAGTCCGGGAAGTCGGGACGGTGGTGGAGTGATGCCGCGCCACGTGCATCTCTTTGGCTAAAACGCACACGGAATTAAAAGAATACTTATCCGTGCACGTGATTTCCCACAGGGTTCCGCGGTGAGGATTATCTTTACACATCATCTCACATATAACCATATCAAACATATTTTCAAGATTGCGGAAGCGTGTAGCAAATCACATGAGTACTATTCAATCTCATAAACAAGACAGATTTATGGTTAACATATCAAGATATCAGGATGAGCAATGATCAAGCATATTTTCCCCAAAAGTAAAGTTAAGTGTAATTACAAAGTATCAGTTAATTAAAACCCCAAAATATCGGTCAACAAAGACCGTACAACCAAATGAAATCTAAACCAAAGATATCAAGTTCCCCAAAGTGTAACGTTCTCAAGGCAAGGCCGAATGTCTACATGACATCATCGGCTTGCCACTCAATCACTCGTTGCGGTTCACCGACCGCCTCCTCTGGCTCCTCCTCAACGGCAATAAGCTCGGGACCTGAGTACCAAAATAAATGGATCAGACACGACGGTCTGGCAGGTGGGTGAAAAGACATATCAATAATAAAACAATAATGTTATGCAAGAGTTAAGAAAACTTATGGATAAACAATGAACTTTATAAAAGACAATGTATCATTTCAAAAGAAGTACATATGCAATAAATCATGTAAGGTAACAAGATTCGGGACTAACAAGGTGGCAACCACACAAAGCTAAATCCTCTCTCACAAAAGTGATGAGAGCACATCGGGACATTGACCTCAGTCACACGAGGTGAGGAGAATCAACGACGTTAACCTCAGTCACACGAGGTGAGGAGAATCAACGATTTTTATATAATAAATACATATAATACTCTGCGGGACCACGGTAGCGAACCGGGTATATCGGGGCGAGGCGGGAACCATGCTGCAGCGGGTATAACTGAAGGGGGATATCCAAACCGGTGGATCAAACCGATAAGGTTATCCAAGCTGAGTGGTGCCGACTCATAGGTAACATGCGAAAATCAAAACATTTAAATACACATAACGGGGCGGGAACTCATAGGTATAAAACGTATAAAAGTCGGGGCGAGTCTAAACAAATTAACAATATGGTAACACAATGTTCTCGTTTCAAGAGTACTCACAAATCACAATTGAAATCTCAAAATAGGGGATTGGTTGGAAATCAAATACAAATAGTCTCCAATACCTTTACAGGCTAATAATGGGTTTCTAGAATTGGATCAGTGCGAATAGGGTCCCGTATGTCGGTTATGATGAAATTTTGGTACTCTTTAAGAGTTAGGGACATTCCGGGTCCTTATACACATTGGTCAATCTAGAAAACCTCATGGAATCTCCATGATGAGGTTCCTCCTTCCTTCGGACTTCATTCAATGTCTTACCCATCCTTGAATAGCGTTGGGCCTCCAAACAATACCTCCACACTACAGCCCCTCACAATTTACCCCAATCTTTCATGGGTTTAAATGCATCATTACAGGTTCAATGTCTTCAAATAAGAAGATAAGGGATAGAGCTGAATTGGACTTGAGTATGGGCTTGGAATGAATCTGAAAAATAGTCTCACAATTCTCCTATTTTATAGTTCATCTCATTTCAGTCCGATCGATCGGACTCCTTGGCCGATCGATCGGTCCTGAATTTGCTTTCAGTTATTTACAGTCCGATCGATCGGACCTGATGGACGATCGATCGGTCCTGAGAACCCTCTCAGTTATTTACAGTCCGATCGATCGGACCTGATGGGCGATCGATCGGCCCTGTAGCGAACCTCAACCCATTTGGTTGAATTCTTCTCCTGTCCAACTCCTATCCATTTCCTTTCTTTCCCCTTCTTCCATACATATCTTCACGAATAATTGGGCTATTCCTTGACCACATTATCTCATCAAATCATCATTCAAAATCAATAAGACTAAACCATCAAACATGATAAATCATTAAAACCATGAGTGAAGACAAATCAAGATTTTGCATAAAACATGATAAAACACATGAGAATCATTTCATCCACTTGCCTTGGGTCCAAATGCAAATCAATTGAGCTCTAATCACCTCTTAGGCCAAAATCAAACACCTATACACAAAACCCCCAAAACGAAACCCTAGATTAACAAAATCCAATTAAAACAAAACGGAATCTTCCAATAATTGAAATAGAGCTACCCTAGGGCCTAACAAACAAGATTATAAAACTTTTAGGAAGATCACTTACAAGGAAGTTCTTCAAAAAGCAAGGTGTTGTCCAAAGTAAGTTTTGGAGTGGGCGGTTTTCTTCAAAAAATGGTGTCAAGACGAAGGCCTTGAGATGAGGAAGAAGATTATAGTCTCTAACCTTCCATTAGCACTAACTTAGTGGGGGATTGAAGATGAAGAGGCAAGAAAAGGTAAGGAAAACCCTTAGGGCTGGGATTTCTCTTCTCCTCTAGGGTTTTTGCCAGAAATGGGAAAAAGAAGAAGAAGCTTTCTATATATAGTAAGTGAGGATGGGGCCCACAACTTAAAGAACTTCTCGGGCTCAAAACATGGTCTTCGGAGCTTCAAACGAATTCGACGAAGAAGACAAAGTTGCTCGGCAAAATTTCTAGTTTCCAAAAAGTATATATTTTGCACATTTTGGTGACATTGAAATCGGTGTCCAGATTTTGGGTAAAAAGACCATTTTGCCCTCAATTGCGAAAAATCGGGTTTAAAGTCTTCAATTGAAAACGATGTCAACATGAAAGTTGTAGGGATTAACAAGATAAATCCAACGGGTTTAAAAACACGATCTTGGAAATCATCGGTAAGCCCCAATCTCACACAATTCGTAATAAGAACCCCCAAAGGGTCCCACAATTAAAAAGGCTCTCCAAATTCCCCAAAGCTATTATAAGAGCTATTATAATCCCCAACTAATCCAAAACCACTAAACCCACTTAAAACTAAAACACAACTTAATCAACTCTAAACGAGGTCTCTCGGGTCGGGGTCTTACAGGAATTGAATAACATTCTTGTAGTCTGTGAATTTCCAGACGTGTTTCCAAGTGAAGTACTTGGTCTACCTCCAACAAGGGAAGTGGACTTTACAATTGAACTCATGCCTGGTACTGCACCAATCTCAAAGGCACCGTATCGAATGGCACCATCTGAGTTATATGAATTGAAGAAATAGATACATGATTTACTTGATAAGGGTTTCATAAGACCTAGTGTCTCACCCTGGGGAGCACCTGTCCTGTTTGTGAAGAAGAAGGATGGCACCCTTCGTATGTGCATTGATTATAGGCAGATAAACCAAATGACGCTTAAGAACAAATATCCTCTGCCTAGGATCGATGAGTTGTTTGATCAACTCCAAGGTGCAGCTTACTTTTCTAAGATTGATCTTCGATCTGGATATCATCAGATTCGAGTTAAAGATCAAGATATACAGAAGACTGCATTCAGGACTCGTTATGGTCACTATGAGTTCCTAGTGATGCCTTTTGGTCTGACCAATGCACCTGCAGTGTTTATGGCACTAATGAACAGGGTGTTTGCTTCATACCTAGACCAGTTTGTTGTGATCTTCATAGATGACATCCTGGTATACTCGAAGACAGAGTTGGAGCATTCACATCATTTGAGGATAGCTTTGCAAATACTGAGGGCAAATCAGTTGTATGCAAACCTCAAGAAGTGCGACTTCTGGTTGCAGCAGGTTGCATTTCTGGGTCATGTTATTACTAGAAAGGGGTTAGCTGTAGATACAGCTAAGATTGAAGCGGTTACTCAATGGCAGAGTCCGAAGAATGTACCTGAAGTTCGAAGCTTCTTAGGATTGGCAGGCTATTACAGGAGGTTCGTCAAGGACTTCTCAAAGATAGCGGCTCCACTAACGAAACTGACTCGGAAAGACGTCCCTTTCCGATGGGATGATACTTGTGAGTCTAGTTTTCAAACTTTGAAGCAAAAACTTGTCTCAGCTCCAATATTAGCTTTACCCGAAGGAAGAGGTGGGAACTCGAAGTTTCCATGGTCCTACGATCATTGCTGAAACAGCAGAGAAAGTACAGAGAATACAAGATAGGTTGAAGATTGCTAGATCAAGGCAGAAAAGCTATGCTGACAATCGTCGGCGTGATCTAGAGTTCGCCATTGATGACATGGTCTTTTTGAAGACTTCACCAATGAAAGGCACTATCCGTTTGGGCAGAAAGGGAAACTTTCCCCAAGATTCATTGGACCTTTCAAGATCCAGAGTCGAATTGGAAATGTGGCTTATCGTTTGGATTTGCCAGCAGAACTCTCCGGTATCCACAATGTATTTCATATTTCGATGCTTCGAAAGTACATACATGATCCTTCACATGTCATAAAACATGAAGAGATCCAAGTGTTTCCAAACACCACGTATGTTGAGAAGCCAACTCAGATCATTGATACCAAGGAGGCGGTTCTGTGTACCCGTACGATCAAATGGGTCAAAGTGCTTTAGGCACATTATGGACCTAATAAGGCTACATGGGAGCTTGAAGAGTAATTGGCTCGAAAGTATCCCGAACTATTCATACAGGTACATATGAATTCACAATTGTTATATACTTTTGAATTCATTAATTACTATGTGAGTTTCATTAAATTGTATAGCATTCGGAGGACTGAATGATTCTAAAAGTTTTAGGGAATTGTAAGACCCCTTCCCGAGTTAATCCTAATTAACTCTAATTAATCGATCTTAAGGTGGATTAAGCGTGATTAGTTAACTTAAATGTGATTAATGATTAAGTTGGATCAAATTGATCTCAAAAGAAGGATTAAAGTCTGATGACATAATTTGGAAGGCAAGAAATTCATTAAGTTGAGTTTTAGACTCAACTTAGTATAATAAAGGACTTTTCCGTAAATACAAGTTTGTACGTGGTTTGCCAAATTTGGTGAAACTTTGTACTATCATGTGTAATTCGATGAGTATATGAACTTTCATAATACACATGATTTCATTTGGATTAAGATGGAACAAGTGGATCTTCAATTGACTCAAAATGAGATTCAGTTAACCAATGGGGGTTTAAATGCAAAACTGCATTATGACTAAGCTTATTTGTAAGCATGAGCTGTTGAGATGAGAGGAAAACTTTGGAGAACTTGACAGCAGCTGGTTCTTCTTCATTTCATTGTTCTTTCTTTTTCATTTTTCACTACCAAGCATTAAGGAAAGTCTTGTGAAGTTTTGTTTGAAGAAATTTCATCATCTTCATTTTCTTCCTTGGAATTGCAAAGCTTGGATTGAAGAGGACTTGATCTCAAGCTCAAGTAATTCATTGAGTGGTTTATTTCTCAAACCTCAAGCCATCACAAGTGTTAAAAATCAAGTGAAAGGCAAGTACTTACATGGTTTTATGAATTATGATGTATTAGAATGGTTAGAGCACAAATGGATCAAAAGCCAGAAGTCTGGCTTCAGAAAACCTGAAGCTCGAACTGAGCTTCTGTGCGTCTATCGGTCGACCGACAAGCGAACCGACAGGTTAAAACCTGTTGTTTTTCAGTAAATTTTAGCTCTCTGGGATTCTGACCGATGCATCGTCGGTCAGCCGATATGATGAGGTCGGTCGACCGACAAGTTGACCGACAATATGAAGACTTAGTTCAGTAAATTCCAGCTCTCTGGAATTTGGACCGATGCATCATTGGTCAACCGACCTGAAGCTCTCGGTCAACCGACAGGTGACCGTCGACCCGACCGACGATGTATAGAAATGCATTCAATTGAAGCCTAATGTATAAAGGCTGAAATCTGTTAATGTCTAAGCCTTCATAGGTGTAAACTTAGTTTTCCGAATACATGATTAACAAATGATATTCATCCCAAATAGTATGTGTATTGGAAAATGACTGTTTCACTCATTTGTTTGGCTTAGAAGTCTGATTAAAATTGGTTAATTTTTACATGAATTTAGTTCTCAAGTCATTTAGTGAACTATACTGATTATGAATTGCATAATGAACCATTTCTGCTGCAGCAGATGTTTGAGGTGTTCCGAAACCTCGTGGAAGTTAGTGATCTCTGATCAAGACACTGATGTATTCCATACCATTTGACAAACCTTGAATAGAGAGTTTCCTAGTAGATATCAACTTACTGATATTACTGGATCCGTTATTATGAATGAAATGTTATATGACTTGAATTGTTTCAATGGATTATGTGATAGCTAGAACTATCATAATATGTATGTATTTGTTGAACCGTCGTGTTCATGGTACTATGGATGAATGTCACAGGCCCAGATGTCCGTGCCGGTCCTGCCGAGGCCGCGCCGCCAGAGGAAGATGCCCGCCCGATACCTCCAGGAGGTTTAATTGAGTGGATATGATCGCTGAGAGCGAAAGAATAAATTTTTGGAATGTATATAGTTTTGAATGTAAGTGAAGTCCCCGTATTGTATTAAGTATATGGTGGTTGACTTCATTAGTCAACATAGAATGAATTTGTATATTGGACTTTACTGTTTGTAAAGCTTTTATGTTATACTTTCGTCAATGTAGATTTTCCGTAATTTTATACATTTGACAGGTTTTGTCGTGATATCCCTTGTGAGTTTCGTATTAACTTTTGTTAATTCGGAATTGACGAGAGTAAGTATGCATTCATGACTCGGGGTTTGTCTGAGCTAATCAAATCTCGGGACCGGGTCATGACACACTAGAATGTCACCTAAGCTTGAACTTGCTCTTGGGGCCCATCTTAGATTGTTTACAGCTTGGGTTTTGCCTGACACATCAAGCTTCATCTTAGTCCGTGCTCAAGCCCATCCATATGCAATTTGGAAAGGCTTCTGCTTTATCAATGCCCAATTGCTTGCCCAGTTGCACCTCTACTTGATTATGTGCTGAACATGTGACCTCACTCTTTCAAATGATAATCCTGCTTTCAAGTGGGCCTTATTGGCTGGTTTGATCTAACTTAGGAATAGTTTGCTCATTCCTGAAAATGACTCTATGATAGTACTAGAATGTCACCTAAGCTTGAACTTGCTCTTGGAGACAACCTTAGATTATTTATTTCAGCTTGGGTTTTGCTTTATCAATAGCCATCTTGCTTGCCCAGCTGCACCCCTACTTGATTATGTGCAAAACAAGTGACTAAAACATATTAAAAAATAAAAAATAAACAACAAAATAAAACACATTTTTACACATGATCAATTTTAATGGCAGTGACCTCTAATTGCCCTGAATCTAAGCCCAACATTGATAAGTAGAGAGAGCTGAGAGTTTAGAAACTTTAATTTAAAGGAGGCCTTACATAGGCAGCCTTAGAAAGTCCACACAATTAGCTTATGTATAATTCTATTTTTCCGAATAAGAAGAGTTTGCGGATTAAACATCAACCAAAAGTTATTTTAAAATACATTTTTTATCCAATCTAAATCCATGAAATGTTGATAAATATAAAAGAAAAGTTGTTATGTTATTATAATTGTTCTATGGTGGCTATAAAGTGCATGATCTATTTATAAAGGAGAGCTTCTAATTGAATGCCTACTTAATGTCCCTTGGATCAGATGACTAGTAGCACCATTAGACCTATTATTTAACAAATGGCTAACGCACCAATCTCCTTTATATTTAGTGGAATCAATGCCATGCGACAAATGTAATAGATATCTTGCAAGGGAAATTCTATATGCACCACCATTTTTTATGAATACACCCACATTCTGAGCTCACCACAGCCATTTCAGGTTTAAAACCTATTTGCTGAGCCCACCCACCGAAGTACCGAAACTGCCCACCAGACCTCGTCTTCTCCTTCTCCATTCCCTCGTCCTCATTTTTCAAATTTGGCACGGCTAACAGAAGTTGAAAAAATCCAGCGTCTCCTGCTACATCTTCTCCTCCACTGCTCTCATCACGTTCTTCTTATTCCGCATCTTCTTCTTCTTGTTCAAACAAGGTAAGGTAATCTTCTTCTCCTTCGTTAAAGCTTTCCAATCATTTTCACATTCTTTTTAGGTTGTAATGTATGTGTATTTAGATTGTATTTTCACCTATTTCGATTGTATGTGGATTCCCTAATGCATGATATGGATGATATGGATTGCTGTTTCGAATGCCAAAAAATTTCCTTCCCATTTGTTTTCTTCTTCTGGTTCGCGTGGTGCTCGGCAAACCAGAAGCGTGCAGGTTAAATTTGCACGGCATATCGACACCGTGCATTTACGTTATGCACGGCCAATGTTTGCCGTGCATTTCACATCTGCACGGCCAATGTTAGCCGTGCATATGTTATTTGCATGGTGTCGATATGCCGTGCAAATTACATATGCACGGCTAACATTAGCTGTGCAGATATGAGATTGCACATTAATAGTATGCCGTGCAGAACAAATTTACAATGTTAAATAACAATTTTTGTTTTTTATTTTGAACAGATTAGAATATGCCTAGAAGACCTGCTCGTCGAGGTGGCAGCTCACTTTCGATAGGTGGACGGGCTAGTTCTTCTAGCGAGCCATCTAGAGTTAGGACGAAGATCGGTGTCACAAGACCGGCGCGTCGCCGAGGTGTGCATACTAGTACTTCAACTGCCGGTCGTCAACGACCAATGGCATCTGAACGAAGACGTAAAATGCGATAGGATCCACTCCCAGATTCGTCAGAGGAGTCAGAGGATGATTCATCTGAGGAGGATTCATTAGAGCATGATTCCTCAGAGGATGAGGAGGCACAGCCGTCCACTTCTGCTGCAGCGGCAGCAAGGGAGGATCATCCATCAGACCAGGATGAACAGCCATCCAATCCTCCCCCAGCGGTGGCAGGGGAGGGTCCTATCCCCGGCGGTCCGGCTGATTTATCGGTCCTCCCTAGTGTCAGGACGCACATGACCATACCCATATGGGACGGGGAGGTAATCTTGCATTTTTTAAATTTGTGAATTAATTATTTTTCAAATAATATGTGTTGAAGTCTATAATAACATATATTACTGAAGATTAAAACTTTTAATGTGCAGGAACGTGAGCCGCTTAAGTGTATCAATCATTGGCGAGGGTTGAAGATTGGTACATACCTCGGCCCAGGGATGGGGCCGATACCGAAGTTCCTCGGTTTCGTGCGATTATAGAAGAGTCTGGATTGGCCGAACTTAAGTCATTGTCGTACCGATATACTTCCGCCCCTCTGATATCCAGTTTCGTTGAGAGGTGGCAGCCCGAGACAAACACCTTCCACATGCCATTTGGTGAGATGACGATCACCTTAGACGATGTGGGTACTCTCCTTGGCATCCCAGTAACGGGACTGCCTGTCCACGCATCGACCAGTATGGGATTTACCGAGCAGGTAGATTTACTTGAGCATGGACTAGGCGTGGATAGAGCGACTGCGTCTGCTGAACTTCAAGTGGCGCGTGGTGGGGTAGTGAGGATGGCCTGGATCAAGCGAGTGTGCGGTAGTGTGGGTCCCAGGTCGTATGTTGAGCAGGTAAATTGTGCAGCTAGAGGCTATCTTCTGTATCTGTTAGGCTGCACAATTTTCACCGATAAGTCGTCCACTCGAGTCCCCATTGCGTACCTATCTTTACTGATGGACTTGGGACAGGTCCATCATTATGCATGGGGGGCTGCCGCACTTGCGTATCTTATCGCCAATTGGGGACCGCTACGAGGGCAGATGTGAGACAGATTGCTGGATACCTGACACTCCTCACGGTAAATGTGCATACCTCTTTGACTCTAGTTTCCATTTGCCTATCTTTGAACTATTCATTATATATTATTTTTATTTATATAATTAATAATCTCTAACTCTTGCAGTCTTGGGTGTACGAGCACTTTCCATTCGTCCGTCGTCCTGCAGCATGGGGGTTTACGGCTGCAATGCCTCATGCGGCTCGTTGGAATCCTGGCCAGGATTTCGGGATTGGAAGGGAGAACGTCAAGTTGTTGCGGGAGAGACTGGATGACTTACATCCTAGTGAGGTGAGCATCCAATAGACATGTTGCTATTTATTTTAAGTTTTTTCGATGATCTCTATTTTTTGTTAGAATATTAATGAGTTGTTTCAATTACTTCTTGACATAGGTGGCTTGGGATCCGTATACCGGTGCCAGGGCTCAGCATCCATTCCAACAGAGTTCATTCTTCTGTGGTTGCTTGAGAGCAATGGATGTCATTGAACCCTACCACCCACAGAGGGTTCTTCGTCAGTTTGGGTATGTTCAGACCATCCCACCAGCACCGCTCGCGCCCCTTCGTCCGTCTCGAGGATCTACTGCTGGGCAATATAAGGTCTCCTACAGATTCCTTGATAAGTATTGGGAGTCTTGGGAGGATCATGTATTATCACTAGCACACCGTGGCCATCGAGTACAACATGCATGGGAGTGCTCACCCGACTACATGGAGTGGTTTGTTAGGATTTCACATCCTTGAGTACAGAACCCCGAACGTCACTCCCATTATCATCCTCATGAGGATCAAGATGACCCGACTCCAAGAGTGGTGAGCGTTTGAAATTTCAATTGTAACATTATGCATCCATTTTAAAAGTTATAATTCTCTTAATTATTAACATGTATTATGATTTCTTACAGATCCGTCGAGCGAGTGATAATCTTCGTGCTACGATTGCACAGCCTGGTCAGTCTGCTGATTTTTATTACCGGGCAATACAGACCACACTCGAGATCTTGGATGGCTTGCCGGTGACGTACCGACGACGTACGCGTCCGTGATAAGAGTTGGTGTTTTTGGATTTTATGATTATGTCATGGGAGTTTGTAATTTTTTTTTGGAACTTGGTGAATTTTATGCCACTTTTTTTACAGCAATTATGTAAATAATCACTTTTACATAAATATGTACTTTTTTTTGGGTAATTGATGAATTTAAGGATACTTTTTGAGAGGTCTCCTATAATGGATGAATTTTTATATTTTCAGAGATCTTATAATCTGTATTTGTGTAAAAGAAAGATTAGACAAAATGGAATGAAAGGGACATAGGTCTGCACCAAATATAAGTAATGTGCATAACAGATTATGCACGACCATTATGTGCCGTGCATAACATGGTCTGCACGGCACATAATGGCCATGCATAATGCGTTATGCACATTATTTGTTGGCCGTGCAGATTCTGATTTGCACATTACATAATGGTCGTGCAGACCATGTTTTACACAACACAAAAGAATAAATTGAGTTACATCAAATGACAATCAAATTGTTACATCAAATAACAAGCAAACGATTACATCAAATTGAGTTCCATTATATAATTCATATGGTTACATCAAATGACAATCAATTTATATAATTAATCGCTGTCAAGATTAACCGATTCTTGTGTTGCTACACTATTTCCCAAAATGTCTCTAAATTGCTCGATGCGATTTGCATATGGGAGCTGCCATCGGTCTACATCAGGATGATGGTGTCTATGCCATTTTGTTGCAATGGGAGGCATGGGTGCTTCTGGCTTCATAAATACCTAAACATAATGGTTTCCATTGGCGAAACCAATCGCGATGATTTTGTGATCACTTGTTGGAATCGGAAGTGATATCAAAGGCAAGAAAGTCAAGCATTGCTGTAATGAAAGCAGGACTAATACAACTTTATAATACGAAGATATCAAGTGACCCATGTCCGGCATTGTCATCCACCGATCAAATCCTGTATTGTTTTCGAAGTAAGACAATGCGTAGTACAGCTCTCCAACCCAGTCATCTCCTCCATAGACCAATGCATAATAATGTTGATGCCTCTGCAATTTACTGCTCAAATCCAATCTAACCTGTCTCCAACTGTCCTCGCCCATGCCAAGTAGGCCTGCTATAGATCTGAATCCACAGTTACCATCAGCTGCGACATCCTTAACATTAAGGATGTAGGGTCCCAGAGGCTGAGGGAGCGGATGCGAAAATGTACATGATCGAGTGCGACGGACACTAGTCTTCTCATTCTTCTTCTTTACAGATGTACTACTTAATACAAGTCGTCCACTCTCTTTCACCCCTACTGCATATTCGAATGCAGACGGCTCACGAGTCGTAGACCGATCCAACTTCTTCTTCTTCGATGATGACTGACTGCGAGTATTCAATTTAATGTTCGGTTCAATAAGAGGTGTACATTCTGGACTAGCTATTTCTCTCAATTTTTTCAGTAGTTGAAATTTTCCCGCCTCATCACTTCCCCAAAATTTCTTATCAATCAAGTCGAACTCAGAAGTTGTGGTCAACTCAGGGGCTTCGTTCATCTTAGTGGGATCTAAATTGAGCTTCCGCCAAAATTGATGTACACATCTTAATGGTATATGAGACCCTTCTCTTATATACTCTGCAACTTCATGTGCACATGGTAAACCATGTGTCCGTCATACAACGCACCCACATGCATCCGAATATGAACTAATATCACCAGCTCTTATCGACTCATTTAATACTATATCCAAAGCATTCCTTGATACAAATCCTCTCAATTCACGGAACAGTGCCGGTTTGAATTTATGTTGCATGGTGTTCAAACTCTTTTCAAAAGAAGCTTTTATTTCAGTAAATAACAACTCAAGAAGGGCATGGATAACCTGCCAGGACGAATCAAAACTACAGCTCAATGTACCCAGATGTCTCTTTAATTTTGCGTGTGCACTCTCAGCCCTGTTAGTGGTGCCGTTGCCAAAGTGCATATTCTGATCCGTCCAAACAGACACGAATTGCTCCTTATACTTATTCAACCATGAGTTCTTCACATAATCAACAGCATGTGGATACCCGTAAAAATTTCGTTCCAAAGCAGTTAGAAGTTGAATATAGTCACTTTCAGTTGGAGAGAGTACCAACTTGTTCCAACAGGAGATAAAAGCATCCCATCTGTCGTTGGTCTCAAAGAACTTCT
Organism: Litsea cubeba; assembly: GCA_012931725.1. NCBI lineage: Eukaryota > Viridiplantae > Streptophyta > Magnoliopsida > Laurales > Lauraceae > Litsea > Litsea cubeba. Next base: position 49,101,190 of record CM022944.1, on the reverse strand, counting down.
TACAGTTTGCCAAGATGTTCCTAGATATATGCCACTTGCATAATAAGTTTGCTGCATTCAGATATACAACTTTGATTGCATTCATGAGCGCTAACTCTCTATCTGTGACAATCACACGTGGCATAATGCATCCATCCATTACATCCTTAAGCCTCTCCAGGGCCCATCTATAATTGGCCTCCCTCTCTGAATCAAGGTAAAGGCAACGGAGAACGTCAGTTGGGTAGATGTGACACCAACAATCTCAAGCAATGGAAGTCGATATCTATTGGTCTTGTACGTGGAATCCATTATCAAAACTTCTGGAAATGCACATAATAGCTGAATAGATGACGGATGTGCCCAGAATAGGTCTAAGATTGCATATGTAGCATCATTGCTAGTGTGATACTTAATGTACTTGTTCCTCTCCAAATGCATCATAAGTTGCTGCATCTGTGATCGACCGGCCATCTCTGTCACCGTAAACTTCTGATAAGCGTTGTAGATACTCTTCATCGTAGTGGTGTTGTGCACATTCCGCTCCTGTAGTGTTCGAAGGATGTTCCTTGGCTTCACCAGACTCTTAGACATATCAATCAAAACATTAATCTCTTCCGTAGAAAGCCTCCCAGCGAACGAGTGCCCCTCGAGATGTTGTGCGTTTGGATGATTGTGTATCCCATAAACCACTGCTAACATCCAATCATCGTCAGTTGGCAACTTTCGACCCTTCAAAGCAAAAAGGCAATTACACTTCTTCGTTCCCGTTGCCTTGTTAGGATTCTTCTTTTCGTAGATCTTCGATGAAGCCTTGTAACTACCACTTCTCTCACAGGATAAAACTATTCTCTCGAACGTTCGACGCCTGCCATTTGACTCAGACGATTCTGAACTTACTCGTAGCGTTCCAAAGCAACGTTCGAACGTTTGACGTTCATAATATTGACCGAGTTCGTGCAATCACATAAATTAGGGTTTTTCCCTTGTTTCATCCATTTTCCTCTCTTTTTCCAAAAAAAAAGTACAATCCATCCAAATTCACACGAATCGTAACCATTAGAAAGAGAATGGAACCCACATTTCCATTACCCAAACATCCATTTTTAAATCCCTAATCTATCATTATCATTTAGAAAAGGGCAAATAAACAAACATGACTGCAGTACCAATATGATTTAAAAGCATGTTATAGGTTGACTTTAAAGAAAATGCCCTGCTCTCCTCTAAGGTGGACATGATCTCATCAGAATAATCAGTAGCTGGATAAATTTCAATAGTAATATGCTCCCAAATATTATGCAGATCAACCCTTATTCTTGGTGAAAATTTCAAGTACCATCACGAATAAAATTACTCACAGGGACATTAATACCAAACCTAAGACTCGGCTGGAGGCCATACTGATCTATCAATCGCCCATTTTTCGAACATGGTTCAGTCCATAAAGTGAGTTAAAGCATCATTTCCTATCACATGGCAAATAAACAGGAGAGCCCGACTCCGCAACGACAAAATAGAACACCATCCCCATGCAGCTGTTTTAGGGATTTGAATATCCCAAAATGACTTATCCTATATATATATCTTGTATAAACCCACATATTTCAAGGGGAAGAATAATTCACAGCGACTTTTTATACTTGTTTAATAATAGTGTCTTGATTTAAGGTAACCACTGATCGAATACCCATTCCACCGACTGACATGCATTAAATGCATTGTGGGCTGATCCGACTGGGCTGATCCGACTGACATGCATTAACCACGATCTGACCCAACATGACATGCATTAAATGCATTGTGGGCTGATCCGACTGGCATTAAATGCAATGTGGGCTGAAGTGGACCGCATTTATGACTTTGTGGGCTGATAAAAACTTCCCTATCAAATCATGGGACCCACTCCCAAATATCATCCAAGATATCCTCCATAGTTCTCTATAAGTAAAACTCCATTCCACATGCAAGGTACGCACACCTAAAACCAGAGAGCTGTTACTCTGCCTCTCTTCTTCCTCTCCTTCCTTCGTTCCAGTTCACTTACTGACTTAGGCATCGGAGAGCCTTGCGCCGCCCAGGCCAGGGTCCTCTGACCGTTTGCTCTTCCTTTTCAGGCTTAGAGGCAGCAGATCATCTTCTTCATTTGGTTAAGTCTTGTAAGGCACCGCCATTATTGTGAGTCTTAGTTTTTTGCACTTACAATTGGCGCCGTCTGTGGGAAAGTACTATCCCAACCTTCTCAATCTTCCCAGAAACCATGCCTCCAAAAGCTAAGAAAGGCGGAGAGTCCTTGAGAGCAATGCTGGAGCAACCAGGCCCGTCGACGGACGCCCCTCCTCAAGGGCGGTGCAGAACGGTGCATGGCGTGTCTGCAGGCGAGGGCCGCCTAGGCTCTCAACTCTTCGTCGAGATCCCCTTCCAAAAGGGACTCGAGGCCTCGCTCTCAGGCGAGGAAGTCATGCCTCCCCGAAGGGACGAGCGTCGACGCGAGCGGCCTCGCAAAGACAAGGCTGTGGCAGTAGAAGAGCCACACCGTGCGCAACCTCCTGATGATGGAGGAGACATTGCGGCTCAAAACGCTCTCCTCCAGAAGCAGGAGCGGTTAATCAGCCAGCTCTAGCAGCAACTGAGAGCAGCGCAGACTGCCTCATTAAGGTAGCCGTCTGAGCCCCAAGGCGAGAAGAGAGCCGCCCAGAGCAAGGCACTCCAGCCCTCCCGCGAGGATCTGAGAGCCTTTTTGGATCAAAAGCACAGCCAGGCCCATGACCAAGGCTCAAACAACAGCCGAAGTCATCACGGCCGCGACGGACAAGGTCATAGTCATCTCGGCCGAGACCATTCGAAGTGGAAGCCAAGGGCACCAACACCAGAGAAAGATGACGAGCATGAGCGGCTCGACAAGCGCGTCAAGCTGGCTCTTCAGTGTAACTTGGAGATGCAGGACCAGCAAGATATTTGTGGCCCCACCGATCTAGGGGCATCTCCCTTCACGCGGGATATCGAAAGGACTCCCCTGCCGAAGAAGTTCTCTATCCCGCAGTTCGTCCCTTACGACGGATTGTCCGACCCAGCCGCTCACCTCCAGCACTTCTCTCAGAAGATGTCCATCTGGGGGAACGAGGGCCACCTCAACTGCAAGATCTTCTCCTCCAGTCTGAGCGACCTTCCTCTAAAGTGGTACTGCGCCCTCCCAGAGAAGTCTATCTCGAGTTGGAGAGAGCTCTAGCTCTCTTTCCTGAAGAAGTTCCAGGCCTACAGTGTCGTCCCCAAGACCGATGCTGACATACTCGCCCTTAAGATGAAGCAGGGTGAGAGCCTCACCCAGTTCGCCCAGCGGTTCTGGGCAATCTACAGCCGGATTGAGGATACTAGAGACGAAGGGGCGATCTTCGCCTTCCGGAACGCCCTGTTACCCGGAAACGAGCTAAGGAAAGATCTAGTTGGAGACCCTGCTACTTCCATGCCGGCCTTGATGTCCCGGATAAAGCGCTACGTCGCCCGGGAGGAGGATGAGGTCCGGGCCCGGGAGGACAAAGGCCCAAAACCTAAGGAAAGGAACAGCCAGCCCCCACAGAGGGGTAAGAAGCCCTTTAAGAAGGAAGAGTCGAAGCAAGCTTAGGTCTCCAGTTCGGCGAGAGCTGTGGCGTCCAGATCTGGGGGCAACAGGAGGACCAAACCACCCTCCGATGCCTACCACACCGTGAATGTCGTCTTCAAGGAGCCGATCCACCAGATCATGAACAAGATCAAGTCTAGGCCGTTCTTCAGGTGGCCTCAGCCGATGCAGACTGATCCCTCCACCCGAGACCAAACCAAGTTTTGTGCCTACCACAAACAGAATGGGCATAAGACCGAGGAGTGCAGGACCTTGAAGTATCACCTGGAGAGGCTCGCCAAAGAGGGCCACCTCGAGGAGTTCGTGAAGGCAGGAGATGTCGGCAACGGCGGCGGCAGTCGAGCTCGTCAGAGCGCCGATAAGGATCCAGAGAGCGAAGACTCTGAGAAGATCATTAATATGATCCATCTGGCACCCTCAGCTCCCTCTCCTTCAGCTCGGGGCAGCTCCCAGGCTCGTGCCGAAGCCAGGCAAGCCTTGCATGGGAAAGAGGTGATGAGAGTCGAGCTCGGGCCTGTCACGCCCCGAAACCGGGACCTGCAGCGAACCGATCTCGGGGTGCGAAATTTTGGAATAATTTGAAACTTTTTGTATAGTTCCCAAGATCCGCGTGAATGAGGATAATCACATCCCAACATAATCAGAGTGTATTTTTCGCGGAAGCTAACCAAGGTGTTACGACTCGGAATCCGTGGCCATCGGGTTCCGTGTCGTACGCAACCAATGTCATAAAGCCATCATAAACAGACTGGCATAAATCATAAATCACAGTACACTGAGCTGGTAGTAACAAATCCATTATTTCCCATATTCGAATTACAATTAACAAGTTTCTTAATTACAAACCCAAAAGAAAAAGGCTGATAAAGCCATACAACAATGTCCACTAAACAGAAATACTACCCCAACATTTGATATACGAACTCTGGTGCCCAACTTGACATCAGGACGATATCAGTGGCAGCCCCTCACGTCAGACCGGCGGTCCCACCGCCTCCTCTGATCAAACACCTACAAACCGAAAAGAAGAGCTGGCACCAAACAAAAGGGGGTCAGACACGACGGTCTGGCAAGCAAATAAACAAATAATATGAACAAAAGAACATATATAAAACCAGACGAAATCATCGAAAAACCGAATAACGAGTTTAAACAATAATGACAATAAAGCATGCTAAATCAATCGAAAGTCCAAACAGAAATATCAAGACGAATAAACGAGCAATCTCTAAAGCATAAATGTCTCGAAAAGATAACCACCTAAGTAAGGCATTTAATAATTAGAAATACATTTAAAAACCGAAGAGTAGAAACAATACGATAAAGGTCGATGTCGTAAACATTAAACAAATCAAAGCATAAAAAGCATAACCGACAAGAATCATAAACTAAAGTAATATGCAGATAAAACCTAGGCGACCACAAATAGCTAAATCCTCCTATCACCGAAGTAATAAGAGCAAACAAAGCGTAGCCACTAAACGTGGTACCAAACAAAGGATCAGAACCGTAGCCATAAAAATGGGACCGGCAAATCAAAAGTATCCGAACCGTAGCCATACAAATGGGACCGGCAGATAATTACCGTTGCCATGGTCGGTACAAACAGAATCCAAGCTGCAGCTGGCGAACAAAGTAAAGACCCCAAGCCGGATGATCAGTCCGACAAGGTGACCTAAGCCTAGTGGTGCCTTTAGTTTTCAAAACTCGAACGGATACAAATCTAACAGAGTACTAATCCCTTTGGCTCAGGGGCTCGCACCACATAGCTCTGGCCCCGTCTTGCCTCGGGGTTTGTTTTCAAAATACTAATCTTAACAAATAATGGTTTCATCGAAGAAATCCCGAATGTGACAAACATACTCCAAATCTCTTTTCAAATCGAATCGGAGAAAACATACGAATAACTCGGGTAAACCGTTCAAATACGCATCAAGGTGATTTGTATAAAATCATACGGTCAATCCTTTCGAACGTGGAAAGCCACATGATTTTATAACAAATCATCGATACTATTTGAATTAGTTCACCAAAGAATGCAAATACGAAATACAAATACAAATACATGATCTGACTTGAAATGGAATGGAATTATGTAGGATGACTTAATGACTTACCAAGGAACCATCTCAATGCACAACTATCATTTAAACATTGATTAGTAAGGAGCGCGTTTGATGCCAATGAAAATCCATAATATTTAAATGATAAAGTGCGCATTGAGACTCAGACGGTTCCCGGATAATTTTACATACTTTCATTCTCTCATTGGTCCCATTCCCATTTCACAAACTTTCCAAGTGTCACAAGAAAATCCCAAACTCCTTAAAACAGGCCTATAGTTGGCCTTAAACTGAGCCCAAAACAATCCTTAATAGCAATCCCAAAACTGACCTTGAACAGGCCCACGAACCAAGTTTCAAAATAGTTCAAAACTAAACCTTGAATGGCTCATAAAACAAATCTGGAAAATCAGTCCAAACTAATCTTTGAATGGCTCATAAAACATATGTTTAAAACAACCCAAAGTTAAACATTGATTGGCCCACAAAACACATTTCAAAAACAGCCCAAAGTTAAACATTGATTGGCCCACAAAACACATTTCAAAAACAGCCCAAAGTTAAACATTGATTGGCCCACAAAACACATTTCAAAAACAGCCCAAAGTTAAACATTGATTGGCCCACAAAACACATTTCAAAAACAGCCCAAAACTGAACTTGAATTGCCCACAAAACAAGCTTTAAAACAGTCCACAACTGATCTTAAAAACGACCCAAAACTGATTTGAATCAGGCCCACAAACTGATTTTTAAACAGCCCAAAAACTGATTTTAATCAAGCCCAAAAACTGATTTTAATCAAGCCCAAAAACTGATTTTTGTCAAGCCCAAAACTGACTTGAACAGGCCCAAAAACTGACTTGTAGAAAGCCCAAGGAAGCCCCACAAACTGGCCCACAAAATCCCCCAAAACAGGCCCAGACCCGAGCCCAGACTGAGCTGGGCTCGCTCGAGCGGACCCAGGCCCGCTCGAGCGGACCCAGACAGAAGCTGGGTCGCTCGAGCGACCCAGTGGGTCGCTCGAGCGGACCCAGACAGTGCCTGGTCCGCTCGAGCGACCCACTGGGTCGCTCGAGCGGACTGGGCCTGCCCAGTCCAGCCCGAGTCTGCATATCTTCCATTTCTTGCATTTTTTTTTCTGATTTTCCTTTGATTATCTTGATTCCTTTCTTTCATACTAATTTCCATAAGTTATTGGGCCCTTCCTTGACCTTCCAAACTCATCAAACCACCCACCACAATCAAATCAATTAATCCAAACACCCTACTTTGAAATCAAGGTCTTCTTCCATGGCTTTGAACCCAAACACTTAACATAAACTAACTTTCCAAATGATCAAAGTGAAAACAAACTTCCCATGCATTGTAAAGCAATAACATAAATTGAAATCAATGTAACAAGGTTTCATTCAATCAAAGTAAATCCATGATTAATAAGGGATTAGAACAACATGAGGAAAAATCATGAAACCCAACAAAAACATGACAACATCATATTAATTGAAAATCCACTTGCCTTGGTCAAGAGAAGATGAAAGATACTCTATGAAGTCCACTTATGGCCTCAAGCTCCACAAATCATAAAATCCCCAAATAGCTCATGGAAAACCCTAAAAATCCAATCCATTGAAAACCTCCATGAAAACCCATTGCATGTATGACAAAACCCTTCAAAATGGTTTGAAAAACAAGAATCTCATGAAAGGAAAGACATTGCAAACCTTGAGGAGTCCTAACAAAGAAGAGAGGCTTGGATGGAGGGCTTCTCCTAGCTCAAATATCTCAAAAATGGTGTCTAGGGGAAGCTTGAGAGATGGGGAAGAAGAAGGGGAGCTCAAATCTCCATTTAGCATCAAGGGAGGAGGGATACATGAGGAGAGAGAGAAAGGGCTGGGAGAGAAAACCCTAGCCCAGAAAAGTTGCTGGGATCGAATGAAGAGAAGAAGAGAGGGGTTCCCCTCTTATAGAATGGGTCTTGTGGGCCCCGGTCTTCATCAAGCTAAAAGTGGTATAAGCGGGCCCCGGATGAAAACGACGAAGAAGACAAAAACGATCGGCGAAATATCTACTTTCCAAAAAGTATACTTTCCCCAATTTCTGAAATTTTCGAAATTCATGGACAGATTTAGTGAAAATGTCATTTTTGCCCATTTTCCTCGAAAAACGTGATTTCTGAGCATCAAATCAAAATGGTTAAAATATGAAAGTTGTTAAACTTCGTAAAATAAGTCGAAATACCCCAAACCCAGAATTTTTAGAAATCCGAAGTAATTTCCTATAAAAATACAAATCCTAAGGACCGGGTCAAACTAAAGTCAACGGTCTTCTAAATCTCCAAGGCAAGGAAAAAAATCCGGTCAAACTCAAATACGCGGTCAAACTAAATCAAATCTCGCTTAAAAAGTTAAACCACGATTAAAACAATGCTAAACAAAAGGACTGGGGTCGGGATCTTACAGGGCCAGCGTCCAAGAGAGCGCGGCGCGACCGACCAGCCATCTCATTTTCGGACAAAGATCTAGAGGGAATACAGCTTCCCCATAATGATCCCCAGCTCCTGACCACGAAGCTGAGAGACTTCACTTTGAAGAGGATCCTCGACGACTCCGGCAGTTCCTCCGAGGTCCTCTACTACGACTGCTCCAAAAAGATGGGACTCTCAGAAGGTGATCTGAAGGAGGTCCGTGCGACCCTAATAGGGTTCAGCGCCAAACCAGTCTACCCTAAGGGGAGAATCACTCTGGAAACCAGAGTGGGCGGAGCCTCTGTGATGGCTGACTTTCTGGTAGTGGACGCCCCTTCCCCCTACAATGTTATCGTGGGCATAGCGTGGCTCCACAGGATGGAAGCAGTTCCCTCCTCCCTCCACCAGAAGCTGAAGTTCGTACTCGAAGGCAAGGATGGCAGGAATGGAGGTGGTCACAGTCGAGGGGGATCAACAGTTGGCCAAGCAGTGCTTGTTGGCCTTGGTCCCCGCAGAGAAAGAGCCAGAGCGAGTAAACCTGGCAGAGTTCGAAAGGGGTCTGGATGAGATCGGCCGAGATCCTGACAAGAAGAGCATTGAAGATCTAGCCGAAGTCAGGCTCGACCCGTCAGACCCCGATCGATTTTTCTTGATCGGCACCCGGTTGCCCGAACCAGAGAGAGCCGAGCTCTCAAGATTTTTGATGCAAAACGTGGATGTCTTCGCTTGGACCCCGAGCGAAATGCCTGGGGTCGACCCCGAGGTCATGTGCAATAGGCTGAACGTGGATCCCAACCACAAGCCAGTGGTACAGAAGGCCCGCAGGACGGGGTTGCAGCAGACGGAAGCGGTGGTCGATGAAATCGACAAGTTGCTAGAGGCAGGCGCAGTCCGGGAGGTCCAGTACCCGGTTTGGCTGGCCAATACAGTGGTAGTGAAAAAGAAGACTGGAAAGTGGAGGGTGTGCGTAGACTTCACAAATCTCAACAGAACATGCCCGAAGGACAGCTTCCCTCTTCCCAAGATTGATCAGATGATCGACACCACTGCTGGCCACGACAGAATGAGCTTCCTCGACGCCTACAGAGGTTACCACCAAATCCCCATGTATGAGCCAGACGAGGAGAAAACGACATTCATAACCCCCCGCGGCACTTGCTGCTACAAGGTGATGCCCTTCGGGCTCAAAAACGCGGGGCAACTTATCAGCGCCTCGTCACCAAAATGTTCCAGGCTCAGCTCGACAAGACAGTTGAAGTATACATTGACGACATGGTCGTCAAGTCCAAAAAGTCGAGCAACCATCTGGCGGACCTGACCCGAGTCTTCAGCATCCTTCGTGAGTTCAAGCTCAAGCTAAATGCTTCCAAGTGCGCTTTCGGCGTAGCTTCTGGCAAGTTCCTCGGAAGCCTAGTGACACGAAGGGGGATAGAGGCCAACTTGGACCAGATTACTGCAATCCTGGGCATCCAGAGCCCATCTACCACAAAAGAGGTCCAGAAGCTCACAGGCATGGCTGCGACACTCAATCGCTTCATCAGCAGATTGTCAGATAAGTGCCGGCCTTTCTTTCAGCTTCTAAAAAAGAATTTCAAGTTTCAGTGGACCCCTGAGTGCGACCAAGCATTGGAAGCACTCAAAACCTATTTATCTTCACCACCCTTACTTTCTACCCCAACTCAGGGGGAAGTTTTGCATTTGTATCTTGCGGTCTCGGATCATGCAGTGAGCTCCGTCCTCATCAGAGAGGACGATGGTGTCCAAAAACCAATCTACTAGGGCCTGTTCACTTACTAGAATTCCTGACAGGAATTCAGGTTGTCTGGAAATTCAGAATTCCTGTCAGGAATTCTGTGTTTCATTACCAGAATTCACACAGAATTCCTGGGCATTTGAAATTCCAGGCATTTCAAATTCCAGAAAACCCAGCATTTGAAAAACCACTTTAACAAGTAGGATTTGAAAATCTCACTTGTCACATAATGAATTCAGGCCATAAATGAAAATCTCAAGGTAGGAATTCAGGCCATGAATGAAACAACGAATTTAGAATTCCAGAATTTGGTAGCATTTCAAATACCAGGATTTGAAATTCCCAGACAACCACCAAACATGAATTCTATGAATTCTAGTAAAGAAACGGGCCCTAAGAGCAAGATCCTGCTAGATGCCGAGACCAGATACCTTTTGCTGAAGAAGCTTGCGTTGGCACTCGTCAGCGCCTCCCGCAAGCTCTCCCATTATTTTCAATCACATACTATTGTGGTCATCACGGAGCACCCACTCCGATCTATTTTCAAGAAAGCTGACTTTTCAGGGCGCATATCAAAATGGGCAGTCGAACTAGGGCATTACGACATCTAGTACCGTCTCAGGACTGCGATCAAAGCCCAAATCCTGGCAGACTTCATCGTAGAGTTCGTCTCACCGAGCTCGGCTTCGACCCAGCCCGGCACCGACTGGGGGGCATAGGGCATGAGCGTGAAGTCACCGAGGTCGAACAATCCTCTCAGAGCCAAGATCTTGTCTCGGCATGGAAGGTCTTTGTCGACGGCTCATCCACCTCCAAGAGAGCTGGCGCCGGCATAGTCCTCTAATCGCCAGATGGACTGGCCATAGAGCAAGCCTTCACCTTGGACTTCAAAGCGATGAATAATGAAGCTGAGTATGAAGCTCTGATAGTAGGGCTGAATAGCGCCCGAATCCTCAGAGCCCAGCAATTGGTGGTTTTCAGTGATTCACAACTGGTAACTAGCCAACCCACTGAAGACTACCAAGCCAGGGACGACAGGATGGCGGCATACTTAGCCCTCGCAAAGAAACTGCTCTCGCACTTCCAAACAGTCGAGGTCAGGCAAATCTCCAGAGATACCAACACGCATGCTGATGCGCTTGCAAACCTGGCCTCCGTTGTCGAAGCGGAAAAGAAAAGGACCGCTGAGGTCGGATCGATACCGAGATCAAGCCTAGAGCTCCACTCACCCCGGCAAATCCTGTGCGCTGATCTCGGCCCGAGCTGGATGGACCCGATCATCTCGTACCTGAAGGACGACCAGCTCCCCGAGGACAAGAATGAAGCCCATTGGTCAGACTTAAGGCGGCTCTCGATTCTGGCTATCTCCTGAAGGCAAACTCTATAGGAAGTCCTTCACAGGTCCGTATCTCCAATGCGTCCACCCGAGCAAAGTGGAAGACTTTCTGTATGAGATCCACGAAGGAATCTGCGGCAGTCACATCGGAGGGCGGTCACTGGCATACAGAGCAATAAGCCAAGGTTACTGGTGGCCGTATATGCAGAAGGATGCGCAGGTATATGCCAGAAAATGCGAAAAATGTCAGAAGTTCTCCCATTCTCTTCACCAGCCCGCGCAAGACCTGAGTCCCCTCAATAGTCCGTGGCCCTTCGCTCAATGGGGGCTGGACATTATGGGACCTCTTCACCGAGCTCCAGGGAACAAGAGATGGCTGATACTTGCAACAGACTACTTCACGAAGTGGATAGAAGCTGAGCTGTTGTCCTCCATCACTAAAAGGGACTCCAGGAACTTCGTATGGAAGAACATCATAACGAGGTTCGGCATCCTCAGGGCCCTGATTTCGGACAATGGGACTCAGTTCGACTCCAAATTCTTTAAGGACTTCTGTCAAGAGCATGGCATCAGGAATCACTATTTCACTCCGGCGTACCCGCAGAGCAACGGTCAGGCCGAAATCTCTAACAAAGTACTGCTCGACGGCCTGAAGAAGCGATTGGACAGAGCGAAAGGGAGTTGCGTAGAAGAGCTTCCCAGCGTGCTGTGGGCATACAGGACGACCCCAAGACGATCCACCTCGGTGACACCCTTCTCATTGGCCTATGGGATGGAGGCGGTCATTCCCTTAGAAATTGGCCTCCCTACCCTGAGATCCGAACTTGTCGACCAAGGCCGAAACGAGACGAACCTGGCCATGGAGCTAGATCTAGCTGACGAGCGCCGAGATGCAGTGGCCATACGATTGGCCGACTATCAGCAACGGCTAGCCAGGGGATACAATGAAAAAGTCAGAGAAAGAAGCTTCTCAGTAGGAGAATTGGTGCTGAAGAGGACCCTGCCAGCGGGCAGAGACCCAAATGAAGGCAAACTGGCCACGAACTGGCATGGCCCATTTAGGGTGGTCTCAATGGCAGGATGATCTTCTTACAAACTCGAAGACCTGGAAGGTAGGTAGTTGCCGAGACCGTGGAGCGCATCACACTTGAAAAAGTTCTATTTCTAAGATGTAATAGAAGTTCCGTGATCAATGAAAGCAGCATTTCTCAAATCTGTGTCATCTTATCTGAGTTCGGCAACTCCGGGTTCATACACCTTGGGATTGACTTCGGATTCATACATCCAGTCGTCCCTAAATTCTGGGTTCATGCACCCATGGACCGACTGAGGATTTATACATCCAGTCGCTCCTAAAACCTTGGGTTCATACACCTTGGGACCGGCTCTAGATTCATACATCCAGGTCGCTTCCTAAATTTCAGGTTCATACAACTTGGGACCGTCTCCGGATTCATACATCCAGGTCACTTCCTAAATTTTGGGTTCATAAACCTTGGGACCGGCTCCGGATTCATACATCCAGGTCGCTTCCTAAATTTCGAGTTCATACACCTTGGGACCGGCTCCGGATCCATACATCCAGGTCAGTTCCTAAATTTCGGGTTCATACACCCTGGACCGGCTTCGGATTCATACACCCAAGTCGCTTCCTAAATTTTGGGTTCATACGCCCTGGGACTGACTTCAGATTCACACATCCAGTCTTCCCTAAAAATCTGGGTTCAGACACCCCCTAGGTCGTTCCCGGGCTCGGGCTCGCACAGCCGAGATCCTCGAGACTCTGGTTCCACCTTGGCCAATGACCGTTCATCTCGGCCAATGACAATTCGTCTCGGTCAATGACCGTCCGTTTCGGCCTATAGCAATCTTTGAAAGAGAAGAGCAGAGCAAGCACGACAGTGCAGAAAAGCAGCACAGAAAAGCAAAAAAGAATGCAAGAATACTGTACACAGGTCATATGATCAGAAACTATTTTTTATTCATTGTAATTACATCATTACAAGGATTATAAAATAAATAAATAAATAATAATAATAATAATACAGCAAGGAGGCTCGCAGTCCTCTAAAAATAGAAAAAGAAAGGAAGCTTCGAGACTGCTCTTCGCTGATTCCGTCCGCTGACTGGAGATCTACAGCTGGAAGACCTCTCGATCCTACCCGTTGCTTGGAGGTCTGGATATCCCACAGAAGGATCTGCGGCATGATTCCACACAGGACCCTGTGGGATGAAAACAAGACCCCCCCAACCGCCTGGAGGCGTCTGGATCTGGTCCTCGGTGCCAGGAGCTCTACAATACCCTATGGTTGGTCAGACCAAGGTTTGCAAACAAGCCCGAGCTCCTGGTCCACTATCGATGCTTGGATCTCCACAGAGCACCCGCGTTCAGAGAGCGCGTAGTCCATGGAGATCGTCTTCAGAGAGCGCGCAGACCACGACAGACAGTCTCTCCCGGAGGAAGCTGCCTTCTATCACAAGGGTTTCACCCGGGTCAAGGGTCCCTAGAGTCCTACTGATCATGGCTGCCAGGGTGACTAACAGGAAGAGACAGGCCCCCATGTATTTGCAGAAAATAAAATGTTATGGTCTTTTCTGTCTCCCATGGCGAACTTACCCCACATTTATAGGGGGAAGGAAGGCTCAGGACTCGAAGACTCATCAATGAGGCGAGGTCTCCCATGCTTTGCGTGGAGTGCACGTCTTCCACAAGACTGACCAATTGCTCCGATGGTGCCACGTGGAGCCATCTGCTCATCTTCCGCCTCGACCGTACCACCACACTTACTCCTATTTATGGTCTTCAGAATACGGAGTATCATTGCATATAACTATGAGGATCGTTCGGTACTTTCTCTAACTCGAAACTCACACATCATGTCACACAGCGCTCAGCCGAACTCAAAGAGCCGAGCTCAAAAGTTGGGGAAAGAGAAAAGGAAACACAAGTGCACAAGTAAAGAAGCCCCGCTTTTCATTAAGATTGAAGGGAATTACATTGGGATGGAAAAGACAAAATTTACAAGAACATAAATCAAAAAAGCCTTCTCCACGAGCAGAGGCGACAAGACTGCCTCGAGGTCACACTGGATCAGAGGCGTGAGTAGCAACAGCGGCCATAGTGTTATTCCCGGTCTGTTCGGCAGCGGTCGCCCCGCCGGCAGGAGCAGCGACAGGAGGGGGAGAGCTCGGCGTCGGAAGTGGAAACGGAGGGGGTTCCCGGAAGGACGGATGATCCTCCGAGACCTCGGCCTCCTTCAGGCCGGCACGCCATCCTTTCACCCAGGCCTTATCCCTCACAACGAGGACTCTGGCCTTGTAGTGAGCCGTGACTTGCGACTTGGCGTCCTCAAAGGCAGCATCGCATTCGGACTCGAGCCTGGCCTCGACTTCATCCTCCCTCTTCGTTTCAGCTTCGAGCTTGGCCTCAAATTAGTCCTTCATCCTTTGCACAGAAGCTTCTAGCTCGGCTAGCTTCTTCTTCTCAGCCTCCGTCTCACTCCTCGCCTGCTTGAGCCCGGCCCCATACTCTCCTTCAGCCCTCCCTAATTTCTGAGTGACAGCGTCTAGGGCTTCCTCAAGGCCGTTCTTCTCCACGGTCAGCTCGACAATATCAACGTTGTACTTCCACAGTCTGTCGGCCGCGACCATGGACTTCTGCACTGCCTGTTGAAGAAACAAGGCATTCAAGACGAGAGTAAAAACACACTGATATTGAACAACTGAACAAAAAATATATAGAGATTCAGATGGGCTTTTACCGTGAAATTCGACTGCAGCATCGATAGTATCAGCTTTTGATCACTATACCTGTCCAGTTGGGCCATATCTCGAGGAAGGGCGCAGGCCCGCGCGAGCGCCTCGAGGACAAGGGGATCGATCTTGTGGAGAACGCGATCGTCCATCATCATCGGCCTCCCCGGTTCGAGCATGAAGCTCGGCTCCCATGGGCATGGGCCATCAAATGGCGAAGCCGCAGCCGAACTGGGACCTGCTTCAGTCCTCGGCCTCTTCTGCGGCCGAATCTCCTCTTGTCCGGCCTCAGCAGGGGGCGAACGTACCTCCAGTTCGGTAGGACTGGAAGGAGCAGGGATCTCCACCGCTGTCGCAGGAGAAGCCGCCTGAACCCCCGGAGAAGGAATCTCGAGGGGATCCGGACTCATAGGCGCCTGGGAAGCTCGGGCGCCCTCGACACCAAGCGCCAGGGCTTCGAGGTCCTCAAAGGACAGACGTCTGGCGCGCCTCATCTCGGCGAGGGAGATCGGGCAACCTGACGCGATCTGCTTCCTGAGGCCTCGCCTGGCCTTGACCCTGACATGGAAGCCTGGGCACCGGACGCGACTCTGATGTCGGACGTTGCCCGTGAAGGCCCTTCTTCGGTCCGGGCTCTAGGTTCGGCCTGCTCTCGCTCAGCTTCAAGGTCGGCTCCGCCTGAACCTTCTTCTCGGGGCAGCTTGATTGTGCCCCTTATGTATCCACGATACTTCGGCTGGTACCCTAGCAGTGACCAAGCCGCCCTGCCCTCGTGGCCGTTGTATCGTTTCACTAGTCTGAGCCAGGCGTCGTTCCTCGTCTAGATATACCGAGCAGCCCGCTTCCTCTCCTTCACAGCTGCATAGCAATCAGAGACATCAGTACGGCAAGATAGGAAAGGAAAAAGCATATGGGAAATACACAAAAGGAAGATGGAATTTACTTGGAACGGTCCCGAAGTGGCGAGGAACCTGGTAGCCTCTATCGGTGTCGGCTACACCAAACTCCCAGTTACTCGAGACGTACAGGAGATTGTCCCCGGCATAGTTACTTGAGTCCTCCAAGTAGCGAATGAAGCCCTCCTGACCTGGCTTGGCCCGGAGATAGTAGGCATCTCCAGACCTGCATGTGTCGTAAACGTCCTCGATATCGAAGACGCCGAGGTCGATGCCCAGGACCTTGTTCAACTTGGCCGTGCCCATCACGATCTTGAAGACATTGGGCAGCAACTGGCAGGGGCAGAGGCACCACTGACTGAGGCATCTCCTAAGAAGGGGGTGAAGGGGGAAACGAACCCCACCTTCTGTCACGGCCACTAGGGGGAAAGGCATCCATCCACACGAGAAGTCGTGGGAGTTGAAGCCATTAGGGTCAGCCCCCCTGACTCGGACATCGGCGGGGATCTTAAAGGTTGACCTAAAGCCCTCAACCGCCGCCTCACTCTCTAACTAGTGACTATAAATACCCATTCCTACCCAAATCCAAATCCAAAAACAGAGAAGAAGCCCTAAACCCAAAATCTACAGAAAGGGTAAAGGAAGGAGAACTTACGAAGGCAAGACCCGGATGCAGGCTAGCGAAGAACTCAATCTCGGCAGCACTCCTCTTCTCAGGCAAAGATCTCTTACAGCAGTTTCGTCTTCTCCGGTTAAGAATGACAATAGGGAAGAATGGAACTACGATGACCATATAAATAGGGGAGGGATTCCTTCTTCAGAAGCCGTAGAGGCACATGCCAGACACTCTTTGGGGCTCCGCGCACATCATTTCAAACATTGAATGCGCCCCTGACAAAGCGGCGCACGCACCCTCGAGGCGACTGGACAACTAATCAGAAGATGACACGTAGAACCGTCTATATGTCTCCTACATCGGTTTACGAGCATCATTTATTACCTGTCATTCAAAGCAACTACGGATGGAGGCCAAGCGCCGACGGTCGAAACCAAGAGGAACTCTGTCCCAGAAGGGTTCTCTGTCTTATAGCTCCTGACCTCACTCTGTTGGCGAACTTCATAAGGTCAGAAGCTAGGGGCAATTGTGTGGAAGATTCTCAAAGCTTCAGGATTACACTAATCACGGCTATAAGATGGGACTAAGCATTCTCACGTGCCGTCCACATGGCACCCAGACTCACCTCGGCTGTCGAGACAGAGGCCTCGGCCGAAACCAGACAGATTCTGGCCGCTAGCGCCGAACTCGACTACCAGGGGCCCACTTCGGCTGAGGAGCTTGACCTCGGCCAAAAGAGCTGAGGACCCCGGCCAAAAGGGCCGGGATGAAAGCCGAAGCAAAAAAGTGTCCCCACTCGCGCCCTACGCTTGCCACGTCATCAGACACGTGGCGGAATAGGGGCGCAAGCCAGTGGGACAGATGCGACATCAGCCGTCCACAATCTTCACCAGATCGCTGACAAAGCAGCATCCATCGGCTGTAGCCAAATCAGGGCAAGGCCCGAGGGTGGATCCGATGGGACCTCAACCGCCAAAGGCGTCCAACACGATCTAGCCCAACATAACATGCATTAAATGCATTGTGGGCTGATCCAACTGGCATTAAATGCAATGTGGGCTGAAGTGGACCACATTTATGACTTTGTGGGCTGATAAGGACTTCCCTATCAAATCATGGGACCCACTCCCAAATATCATCCAAGATATCCTCCATAGTTCTCTATAAGTAGAACTCCATTCCGCATGCAAGGTACGCACACTTAAAACCAGAGAGCTGTTACTCTGCCTCTCTTCTTCCTCTCATTCCTTCGTTCCAGTTCACTTACTGACTTAGGCATCGGAGAGCCTTGCGCTGCCCAGGCCAGGGTCCTCTGACCGTTTGCTCTTCCTTTTCAGGCTTAGAGGCAGCTTATCCTCTTCTTCATTTGGTTAAATCCTGTAAGGCACCCCCATTATTGTGAGTCTTAGTTTTTTGCACTTACAAAACTAAAATTTCTAAGCGCTGCAGTTCTGATGCCAAGTGGTCTATTGATCAAGAGAGGGCACTTCATATCCTGAAAGGATCATCAAAAGGCTTATATTTAATCACTGACCAAGTTAATCCTTGACGTTAGCATGATATTCTACATAGAAAGCAGCACAAGAACAAGTGCTACCATTGGGCTCTACAAAGTACAAAACCCTTTCTGCAACATATCAAAAAAGTTATCAACTTACTAGTTATCAAAAAAGTTATCAACATTATGATGTTAGTGAAATACCAAGATCGAATCCTAGAGGGAGGGGGGGGGGGGGGTGAATAGGATGCTACTAAAAATTTAGACCACTTCTTGAACATTTTAGTTTTTAAGTGACTTATGCTTTGATGATGGTAAATTAGCTTGAGAAGAGAGAGAGTTTCTAAGTTATGCATTCAAAATCAAAAGACAACTACAAACTCTATTCAATCTCACACCCAAACATAAAGCCAACAATCATAAACAGAAAGGTAAACTCAAATCACCATAATACAACCAATTATAGTGGTTCGGCCAAATTGCCTACATCCACTCCCGGTAACCCTACCGGATTTCACTAATTAATTCAAGGTTTAGGATCACCTCAAACCTTACAACCTCATCACTATGCTTTTCAAGGATAAACATAAACCTTTACATCACAACAAGTGCTTTTTAAGGCTAAACACCAACCTTTACAACATAGATTTTTCTCTTAAGTAAAATGCCTATTGATGCATGGATAAGAGAACAAATTGAACACAATGGTTTTTACCTCTAGATAGGCTGAATAGACAATGATAACTCAACTACTAGAACAATGCATATGAATGATATTGTTTATTACTAATGCATGGACTAGAAAGCACTCTTTCTCTTTTAAAAAGATGAAACTTCAAATGATGCAAAAGATGATAATCATATGTAAGAGAAAGAGTTGTATTACTCAACAAATGTTTTTCAAAAGATCAAACTTGGAGAGAGAGAGAGAGTACAATCTTAAGATTGACAAAATAGATTTGAAAGTTAATGTCCAAAAACACATGTGAATGAAAAGACATATGTTGATTTCATAATGCTAAAGGTTTTCAAAGATCAAAGCATGTTATGAAAAGCAACAACATCTTAAGAAGATGGCTAACAATTTGATCATGCTTAAAAGAAAACAAAGATGAAGAATCTAAGCATGAAATAGAGATAGAGATTTAGAAAGCACACCCATTTTAAAGATCAAAGATTGAAAAGATGAAATGCCTCCATAATCCCTTTTGAAAAGCTCTTGAAAAGTTCCTCTCCTTTGGGCTCAAAAGTTCTAAAAAAAAATCAGCAACTTTCCCCAAAGAGAAAGTCACTTTTTATAGAAAAAGGTGCTCCCAACGGATAGCTCTCGGTTAGCCGACAACTAGGTGTCGGTCAACCGACAGCCCAACGGTCACAACCCCAACGGCTATATTTTTTGAAAAAATTGCTGACCAAGAAACACTTGGCGGTTTGACCGACATCATCGGTCGACCGACCTTGGAATCGACACAGGAACCGACAGAGCAAAAATGCTAAAAATGAAGCTCTCTGATATTGGAACCGATGAGCTCTCGGTCTTGAAATTTAAGCATTATCGGTTGACAGACAGAAGCTGAGGAGTTGACCGACAGAGAAGATCTGAAAATTGTAGCTCTCTGGAAATGGAACCGACAGGACTCTCGGCTGGTCTCGGTTCTTATGTCGGCTGACAGATAGGAGCCGACAGACTGACCGACAGACTATACAATCAGAAATCCCGAAGTTCTGAAGGTTTTTCAAATAAAAACAAAGATTATGGAAGCAAAAAATGCATGAGGATCCTAAGAAGGAGAGCATGAATGAGTGAGAGGTCAAGCTAAGACAATGAATGCATCCAATCAAATTGCAACAAAATAAAAACTCTAACAATCTCCCTCTTTGCAATTTGATGGCAACTCTAGAAGCTTGACACCCTTTCATACTCCAAGAACTAGACACCAACTTCTTTGGACATTTAAGGAGCTTTGGATGCTTTGGGGCTTTGGATATTTTGGAGCTTTGGATTTTCCTTGAGAGAACAACTAGGCAAAGCTTCTCCCCCTCAATTTGATAGACCTTGATTCTACTCCCCCTCAAATTGAGACCACTTAATATCATTCTCTCCCCCTTTGACATCTAATTGCAAAGGATCCTGCCCATCTACAAGAAGAAACAAACCTTGTCAGTAGCACCTGTTTATAAGAGGTATAATAAAAAGGAAATGCAATAGCAGGTGATTAGTCAACAAGATTTCAGATTTCAGGGCAAGGGCCAATGCCCAATTGATGTCTTAGTTTGATAAATCTTTCATTTCCAAGGGGTTTGGTAAATAGGTCAGCCAATTGAGAATCAGTTGGAACAAAAAGTAACTCAATAGAGCCTTGATCACGCAAAAAGTGATAGCGAATGTCAATGGTCCATTGTTTCGATCCAAGTCATAATTACATGTATAAACAAGAAATCCAGTCTGATACTCCACCTCAGTACAGATGGTACCTACTGTGTGTTGCATTGGGTGAACTCCATAAAATTGATCTATGGTCCATTCTTTCTACTAACACTAATTTGTTTGGTGATCTGGTGTCATACCATCAATTTCCTATATGTAAATATCAAAATGTTATACTCACAGTTGTGGTAACAGAGTTGTCCTTTAGCACTGTGCTATTGCAGTGACCCCCTTTTCATGTAAGAAAAAACCCAAACAAACGGCATCATAATAGAAACACGAAACCCCACCTGATTGGGGGATCTTCTTAATGGCATGATTGCTCCTGTCAGCGACATACACATTCCCTATCGAATCCACAGCAAAACTCCGCGGCCGATGAAACATCGTTGCATTTGATTCTCCATCTGAGAATCCATCAATGCCATTGCCAGCATATCGATCAACAGCACTATCTGCCATGCAACAGGGAAGGAGACATTAAAACAAAAACAAACCCCAGAGGCAACAAAACCCTAAAAACCCTAGATGAAAGAAATCAATCAATCAGAAGATTATTACCTTGAGAGATTGGGAAGAAGAGGGTGTAGAAAGAGCTGCTGGTAGAGTCGAGAAGAAAGAGGTCATCTTCTTGGCCGGGCTGAGGAAGGAGGGAGAAAGGATGTATGGGTTTTTTAAGCTTGTTGGCGTCGAGTAGGGTCGAGACCAAATCCGAGAGGGAGACGCTGCGACGGGGAGGGATCCGAGTGCGAGAGAGAGGGAGATCGTGGATTTCTGTGAGAGAGAGGGAGAGGGAGAGGGAGGGAGAGAGAGAACTGGCGGTGGTGGGAGGGAGAGGGCAGAGCGCGGGAGCAGAGGAAAAAAGAGGGGGGAAGGAAAACTGAAGAAAAAAATGGTTTCTTGCGGGCGTTTGTTAGTCTGGCGGTCGCTAATGATCCCATTTGCGACCGCCAAGAGCGGCTGCCCACTTTCTGCTGCGCCAAAACTCAATTTTCTAGTAGTGTTTGTTATTTCTGAATTCCTTGTTTCTTTTATACCTGAATTCTTGCATGAGAATTTCTGAATTCCTAGATTTCTTGAATTCCTTGTCTCATAACTACAAGGATTTCTAACTAGAATTCTACTCTTGTATGCATTGTTTATATACCAAATTAAGTTTAAAGTGCTCACCAATGTATTTACAACTCAATACGGATATGGATCCTATTAATGAAAAAATGTAGGACTTAATGGTAGGGCCCGCTTTCATAACTGAATGAGGAAAAAAATATAATCCATGCAAAAACTAATCACATGTCATAATCTAAAGAGTGGGTCTCTTACTTGGAATGCTAGCAATCAAACATTGAATCCATGATATTCAGCAACCAAACAACTGAAAAGGGTGAATGTTTTATACATTCAAGTACAACCTATTTCTCATCACATTCCCAGAAAATGGAAACTCATTTCTTCATATTCCCACATTCCCAAACAGGTGAAAGAAACTTCTACGACAATTTTCCTCCATCCGTCTTCATACACCAATGTACACATACAACCACATCAAACCTGCCTAACATAATATAAATTAAATACAATCATCCATAGATACCAATGTTGTTCATGTCCATCCACACAACATAATGTGGTAAGTACAATCATCCAGAAGTAAAAAGGTTTTCCTACATCCAGTCATCATAATTAAATAACTAGTAATATGTTCATCTATATAAAGAGCTACTACTATTCATTTTCATCAAATGCTGAAGAAAGAGTTCCAAATGAAATTCATGGGTGTCAGCTAGATGAACTTGAATTAAAATTCAACTCCAACCATTCCAACTTTATTTCACCATCCAAACTCATGATGTCACTGCACTTATGTGATCATGAACAAGGAAGTTAATTACTGGCACTTTTAGATGTCGTGGTATAGTTTTAAGCGAAGTAACGCTATTGTAATCTTTGGAATTATGTTGTCATGCGGATTCATTTGCTCCGCAAGAGCATAAATAGCATTTGCAATATTATCCAATATTTCTTTCACTTCATCGCTCGTCTTGAACTTACACTTCTTGCTTGTCGTGCTAGTTTGTCTTGATGGGATTGATGGATGCCTTGGTGAATTTACAGTGGGCGAAGGCAGATTATGCTCATCCATAGCATCCAATCCATGTTGCTGGGGTCCCAAAACTCTCATCCATTAGGATTATGTTTCTTAGGCCCTAAGTTATGCTTAACTATTTATATGGCATTGTAGAAGATGAATTCCATAGTTGATCAATTGAATTGGATTTTCTTATTGAGGTGTGCCCTTGTTATCGTCTCTACGAAGACTTCTTATTGTGTTTTCGGATACGTGCTTCGGCACTTCCCACAAGCCTTAATCCTAGGGTCTGCATCAATTTACGATATCCTACTGCCATATAATATCACACACACCAGTGAAAGAGTTTTTACCGTGTTTATTTTCCTTTATTTATTGGGAAGCAACAAGCATACTTTTCCTCCCTTTGGTAAAAAGGAATGGTGGAAAAGATCTGGATTTGTGTGATATACTAAAGCCATGGGATATCACGTAGTGCGTTATCTTACAAACCTAGGATATTGCACAAATTTAAGGGTAAAATCATGACTTTCAGAACGTCCTTTTCTATACGAACAACTTTGCAGGAATTATAAAATTTCAGCTAATTTTGGAGCAATTGTAAAATATATTAACGGCAACCATATGGTCAATATCTCATTTTTTTTATTACCAAGGTCATGACTTGAACCCCACAACCTCTCAAGAACCACAAAAATGCGACCACCTTTCACAATGCCATGAGTCTTCTTTTTCTGTACTTCGTGCCCAGCCGAATAACTTTTTCTCTTTCCCTTTTCTTTTAAGATGAAGATGGATGGTGTAAGAAGGTAAAGAAGGAATGAGTGGACTGAGATGGGGATGTTAAGGATGATGGAGGTATTGTGGGTAGTGGGTTGAGCATGAAATGGAGTAAGGGAGATAGAGAAAGAGGAGAGAAAAAAAAGGAAGAAAGAAAAAGTAGAAGACGACACGAGTGACGATCGATATCGTTGCTCCACTAAAATGAGCGACTATATCGTCACTCGGTCAGGGGGCGGGGGCGGGGGTGTTTTGTACTATAGAAACTATGAGGTCCTTTTTCGTGCCCAGGCCATTTAAGGTTTTTTTTTTTTTTGGTTTTTTAAATCCTTTTTTTTTTTATTTACAAAAATGGCATTGCCATTGCAAGATGATGAGAACCACTTCTTGCTCATCTAAACCTATAAATGCGGTAACAAGATATAATTTTTAGTATATTTAGAGGCTAATCATTTTTTAACTTGAAAATGATCTTATTTGCGAATGGATAACATAACATCATTACATGATCATCTGGTGGTGCTGATGGCGGACGCTACTCGATCCATGTGAGGACTACCTTCGATCAAAGCCACTCATATGGACCCATGTGCACTGCAGGATTGGTGAGTACCATTGTCTCTCCATCCTAAGAAGCTCTCTTTCTCACTCTGTCTCTTACATTGACCATTCACTGCCACTTATACTCTCTCTCCTACATGCAGTGGTATTCTTCAAAATCTGCAAAAGGAAAAATTATATCATCAGGAAAATGTCACAAAAATGAGATAGTTTTAAATAATTGAAAAAAAATAATTAAGTACATAGTTAATATCAAATGTTAAAAACTATATTTTAGTATTTTTTTAGACATTCTTTCGGTTTACATTCTGGGTATTACCGTGGTAATGTCCTGGTATTTCCATTTTGGTGATGATTTATAAATATAAAAATATTATCAAGAAAATTTTTTCATATATATTGCAGTTTTTTGTGATAATAGTTTCAAAATATTGTCTACATTTGTGGTGCTAAGATTAGAGAAGAATAATCCAAGGCATCCCTGAAGTTGCCGTTGCAGCCCCCACTTCATGTACAAAGCTGTTGGCTCTCACCCTCCAATTCCATTCATGGGCCCCACATTTTGCACTTGTAAAGCTAGATTAGATTCGTGAAGGGTTTGGGTACATGATTATCTAAATGTTTGAAGTAATTGATTTAACATAAAAAAATAGAGGTGTGCATGAAACCAATTTCTAGATTTGCATATATCCATATCCAAATTCAAATCTGTGTATAAATGTATCTTTATTTTAAGAGCCCACAAAGCTTGAATCATGTTACTTTCTCTCAGAGATCTAGTTTAATTCATTGATCTGATATGAAGCCATTGATCTAAATATACCTCATCAGCCCCAGTTTCTCATGATCTTAGATCTGAAATGGACCACAGTCTTCTTAGTTGATGCTAGATCTAGATCCAACATATAGGATCACCCAATCCTATAAAAGCAGAAGCAATGTTTGGACTGACTAAAATCCATCAACATCTCTAATGCACATGCCACACGGATTATAATATCAGTCGTTGATGAGCACTTTTAGCGGCTGATAATTTAAAACTGCAGCCACTATTAAGTGTCACTAAAAGTGACTTTTCTACTTGTGCACGTACAACTCTTAACATAAAGAGTCAATAAATAGAAGATTTATAAAATTTATAAATGTCCTACTATAAAAATGGTCCACTAAATTAACAATATATATCTTTTTATGGTTTTTGGATAACGGAGGAGGCTGTCCAAGCCCTTTGGGCCGGACTAATTCCTACATACCTAAGGGGAGCCGGTAAATCCCCTGTGGCCCTAATGGAGTAGTGCAGTTTCAAACCCTAACCTTGGGAAGCAAACTCTTGGTCCTAAACCAACTAGACTGCCCCTCAGGGTTCACTAAATTAACAATATGAAAAAGGTCTTTAAAGCTTTCAGGCAGACTTTCTTAGGCCCTCTCTGGGCATTTCTCACACATGCTGACGTCAAGTAGAGCACACAAGATAAAACTCGACTTGTTAAGTACTTGACCAGTTGTACTGAGACCGACCTAGCAAGGAGCCAAGACCTAGTTTCAAGACCCATGAGCTAACCATATATGCCTTGATAAAAGGCTCAATAACTAAATGAGTTGGGATGGGATAAACTTATGTCGGCCCGACCTGACCGACAGAATCTGACTCGCAAAATTGCAAAGATTGCATGCATTTCAGGGAATTTGACATTCTAACATGTGATGAATGGTGGAGATGAGTAGAGATTCACACATACATGTCTCAGCATCTTGTTCTCGTTTGCAAGGTAGAGAGCTTCTCCTCAAGCTCAGAATTCTTGGCCTCCATGTCCTTAACCTTCACCTCTAGCTCATTTAAGTAGGCTTTCTTCCTCTCCCTTGCTTGTTGAGCCGATACTCTATTTCTTAGTAGCCTTCATTTCAAAGAGAATCCATTAACGCCCGTGATAACAGCATCCTAACAAATGGGGCCCAACCTACAAATTGGCAGGCTAAGCCGATATTCACTGACTGCAAGCCTGGCCCAAATGGCTTGCAACTCCCATTAATGATATATCCTCAAAATATTTAAGTTAAAAAAGACACATGTAATAGAATTAAAATAGATGTCTGTTGTTACTAACAAATGCATAAAAGTTGAAGACTAAGGGCATTTGTGTGATGCATGTATGTGGAAGATTCTCTAAGATAGATTTATTTTCAATTTGTCTTGGCCCACCATTAGGTAGATTTTTGTAAAGACTAAAATACAAATATAAGGTGGCGGTAAAGCATATGGTTAAAGGAAAGTATTATAAGGTGGCGGTACGGCCAGCGTTGTTATATGGATCAGAGTGTTGGGCAGTAAAGCATAATCATGTCAAGAAGATGGAAGTTGCGGAGATGAGAATGCTAAGATGGATGTGCGGGATCACAAGGAGAGATAGGATTAGGAATGAGGAGATTAGGGGCATAGTAGGAATAGCACCGATTGGAGATAAAATGAGAGAAAATCGACTGAGATGGTTCGGCCATGTTAGAAGGCGTCCAACAGAGGCACCCGTTAAAATGTGTGAAAGCATGGAGTTTGCCAAGAGTAGGAGAGGGAGAGGGAGACCCAAGAGAAGTTGGAAAGAAACTATTAAACATGATCTTGCCTACATGGACCTAACGGAGGACATGGTCCTAAACAGATTTGATTGGCGTCGTCAAATCCATATAGCCGACCCCACCTAGTGGGAATAGGCTTGGTTTGGTTTGGTTTGGTTACTAAAATACAAATATAACGAAAAATAAAAATTAAAAAGAAAATCAAATCTAAAGCCAGCTCCACCGAGTTAGAAACAAATTTCAGTAATATATATATATATATATGTTCTGAAAAACGCGCCACTTTAAAAATGCTCTCCTTTTCCGCTTCTCTTTTTTTTTTTTTTCTGTCAAGGGGTCATTGAGTCAATTTAGTCTTTTCACACGCATTACCCCCTATAAATAGTCACAAGTCCAAATTTGATACTCGTCCAATTTTTTCTCACCATTGGATTGAAATCATGATAAAGTGATGTCTCTAAACTATTAAATTTCAGAGTAATGAAAGAAAAGATTAGGATGATCTTATGGACCCAATATTTTACATATAGGTAGGTCTCATATGGATCTTTCCATCCAATGGACTTCCATGATCATTATGCATCCCAGTGGGCGTAGCTAGGAGTGGCATTTTCTCCTAAAAACACCCGGGCGCTATGTAGCGCTCCCCCTATATACACATACTTATATAGAAATGGCATTAAATATATAGTAATAGGGGTTAATGATATTGTGTATATATATATATTTTTTTTTTGTAAAAGCCGTGTTGAATTGGATCTTTTACCTCCCATGTGCCCAAGGCTACATGTCCTATTTATAACTAATTTTGACATTTATAATGAATTGTTATACAAAATTTTTATATGATATAGTTGATAGCACACAGAGTCCATTTTTAATAGCTTGAAGAAGTAACAAGTTGTGAGTTTAAATCTTAACAATGCATATATCTTAACTGTTTTTTTCAATCTAGTTTGGCCTGTTGTTTTCTTTAGTTGATAGTGGGTGGGAT
Organism: Litsea cubeba; assembly: GCA_012931725.1. Classification (NCBI taxonomy): domain Eukaryota; kingdom Viridiplantae; phylum Streptophyta; class Magnoliopsida; order Laurales; family Lauraceae; genus Litsea; species Litsea cubeba. Next base: position 49,073,787 of record CM022944.1, on the reverse strand, counting down.
CCAAATTGTTTTGGCTCCATTTCAAAATTAATAAAATAGTCAAACTTAAAATTGAAATGGTTGAAAAGGAATAAAAATGAATCAAAATGGAATTGATAGGGGTAACTATTTTAAGAATATAACTAGAAGATAAGGGAAGTGATAAAACAATATGAAAGAAGAAATTACAGGATTTTATGAAAATAACCCCTTTAGACTCGGTGTAGACCAAAAATGTCTTCAAATTCTAATATAGATTCAAACCTCCTTAACAATCCTTATCGAGCCGATTTGACTATGAATTCCTATATATTTCACACCCATGCAAACTAGGAGGTCCTAATAGATTCAAACCCATAATCACAAGAAAGATAAAATTCAACCCAAATAACCCATCCTTCTCAAAATAAATAAATAAATAAATAGTTGAATTAGGAAGAAACAACCCAAAATTCATAAAATTCTCACCAACAAATATAAGGATGAAGCCACTGCAAAAATTAATTAAATGAGCGTGGATCTATTATAACTCTAGAACAGATAAGAAATAATAGATACACCATTGCAAAAGACAAATCAATAAGGAAGAAGTCAGCTAAATCCATTATAATAATGTACGGAATGTCTAATCAGACACATTGGCCAATTTGATCCTTGCATTACCAAGTCGGGTCTAGAACTACCATCCCTAGTCCCTTTCTCTTTACCTCTTTGAAGATTAATTGATTGTCGTCGTCCTAGACATGTTAAGGTAGGGTGGCACATAAGGCAAAAGGATAGCAATTGAGCCCTACTCCTAATACACCATATATTTTAAGATATTATTATAAATATGTAAAGGAAACATAAGACAGCCAGGTTGGAATCGGCCTGGTATTGTCCTAGCCCTCAAACAGGCATGCCTTCAAAAGATTTGTCTAAATCTTAATTGTCTGGGTTGTTTAAGAGCCAAGCTGAATACCAAGGATGTAAATGGGTAACTTCTTGTTCGTATCCACGGTGGACCCGAACCCGGAGCCATTAATGGGAATATGGAATCGGGACTAAAACCGGTTCGTAAGAGTTTCCTGGCTCCGAAATCAGAATTGTTTATGAGAAGATGGAATCAAAACAGATGCTACATATGGGATGTGGGTCCGGGATCGAGCCCAGGCGTAGGTAGGGAATGATATGGAGGGAGAAAAACCTAAATTTTGCAGGGATTTCAAAAAATTGGGATAATATTTGGGTATCGGGTCCACAAACTGGAACCAAACCCAAAACCATTTAGGTCACCCGTTAAAAAAAAAAAAAAAAGACTAGGACACGGACTAGTTTACTTATTAGGGACAACAAAAGGATCCATACACAACGTATTAAAACCTTCGAATAATTAGAAGACTATTTACATCCATACCTGTGAATACCCTCCGAAGAGTAGCGGCCAACCCATAACTGTGTTTGATGCAATGTTTGATTAGTATTCATCATATACACGAAGTTTTTTTTTTTTTTTTTTCATGTTAAAATCTATAAAAACCCAAACCCCTATGCGCCAAACCACAGCCACAACCAAACCTACCCCGAAGAAGGGCCGACCTAGAAGTGCACCCATTTAACCTGACCCACCATTGCCATCTCTAACTGATCGGGTCTCGGGCTTAACCAAGCCCAAGTTAAACCCCTACACAGTCCTAAATACTGACTAATAATCCAACAAATGAAATTTCCTACATTCCTTACCTTTTCATGCGATTGCGATCTACTTGAGCAGGGCTTCTTGCCCTCCTTCCCAGTGCCACCTCTCCAAGGACCTGAAACTGGCCCGGACTAGAAATATCTCGACCGGACGATGATGGCCCGGCCGGTTCCTTGCCGGACTCCGTCACCACCCCTACCTCATCGTCACTCTCCATCATCCCTTCACAAATCAAATCAATAAAAAATAAAGTACGTGAAATCCAAAATTCAGAAGATTGCAAAATTTGAAACGAGAGTTTCCATGAAAAACCACCAATTCCAGCCAAACAGATCATAACCCAAATGACAGAAATCCCATCTTTTCCAAAACTATCAGAGTGAAAAGAAATTGAACCTTAGTTCAATGATATTTCAATGAAAAGATCACCATTCTCTATGAAAAAATATGACCCAGATGAGAAAATCGGAAATCAGAAATCCGGAATCCCACCTTCTTTGATTTCCATCTGAAACAAATGCGTTAGACTCTTTTGCCTGCATTTTCTCTTTGAGAGGGTTTCAGGAGAGAGAGAGAAGCCGGATTTGTTAATGCAATTTGACAACGGTAGAGGGAGTCTCGAGAAGCTTCTTCTTCTTCAGCCGTTCGATCCAAACGCATCAGACGGTTTTAAAGTCGTGAGCGTGGATAAGTCTGAAGCATCAGGATAAGGAGAGCGTGGGCTTATCACAAGCGTCAGATTTAAAAAAAACAAAAAAGTGACAGTTGGTTTTGTGTGAGTGAGTCGCTTACGAAACCTTATTTTTTTTACTATTACTATGCAGTAGCTGGAATGCAATCGGTGGGTTGCAACCGATACAAAACCTGATTTAACCTATTTTAGTCCCCTTCATCTGACCCAATTTAGATAAATTAGTTTGGCTATGGACTCTTACAGTTTCGATCGATATATAGACTGAGGATCTGACCTAGGAGTCTTTCTCATTATAAAGTGCAGTTTCAAACCAAAATATATTATTTTTATTTAAACAAAAGAGTTAAAAGTTTGAAAAAAGTCAGAATCAGTTTTGAAACGGATCCTGGTCTTTAAGTGGGAACCGATTCTGGAATCGAATCCTGTTATGAATCCTCTTATTAAAACTCGACAGACAACCACCAAAATAGAATTAAAGTCAAATATTATTCTAGACTTAGAATTGACCCATTTGCATACTCCTCTTATTAAAATTGAGTTTGCAATCAACGAAATAGATTTAAAGTTTAATATGATTCGGACTTAGAATTGACCCATTTGCATCTCTATATGTAGCAACTTGTCTATAGAAAGAGTTGGAACTGGCTTGGGGCAATCCAGACCGTCCACATAGTGAGCCAAAAATGTGAATTAACTACTTCTCAAACGTTGGTCTTATTATTAATCCTGATGTTCGAAATGGTTGTTCTGGCAAATGGATGGTTAAAGAAAGTTATAATATAGTGAGAAAGTATTAATCTAAACTGAGCCCTCCCCCTTGCTGATACATACACCTACATCCCACGATTGGCACATCTGGACAGAATTTGAATTGCTGAATCTTGGATGAAGAAACTCTACAGAAGTTTCCAGGTTGAACGATCTTAGCTAGCCTCTGATCTGCTCCTTACAAGGACACTAAAAACAAGAAGGATGACAGCAGCCCATGGCTTGGACCACTATAGCCCATCGGGGCTTTCCGAACCTATTACTTACTGGTGTAGTGGTGTTCCCATTTGAATTATTTAGTGGGGTCCACCACTTAAATGCAATACGCTGAAATTCAGTCTCCCCTGCGTGGCATACGTTTCACGCATTCAAGCATTCGTGTGCACACTCCTGACTATAACTTTGTTGCTTGGTCATTTTGTGTTATCTGTATCTAATATAAAAAAGACGGTTTCACCTGCGGCTGCATGCCTCGGCTGGCTTCCCCCGTGTTGGCTTCTTTTGAGTTTCATCTATTTTGCACCCGATGCATCCTCCTCTAGTTGTGGCACTCACCAAGATGAATTTTTTTTTTATTCTTTACCACTGCCTACGCGAAGCCTTTCGACTCTTCAACACTACTCTTCTCCATTCTTCATGTGCATGTAATGAATGAAAGAAAGAAAAAAAAAAAAAAAAAAAAAAAACTCCCCTCCTGCACCCTTCCTCTGTAAGATCCCGGTCCAACTATTAATATTTAATATATTTTAAATAAAAATTATTATTATGTTAATTGAATGTATTTTAGTTATTTAAGCGGTTCGGATTAAGTGGGGCACACGTTAGATCAGATGCGTAGATTGGTGAGTTGAGTTAATGGGTAGATGACTTGACCCATAGTTTAACCCAACCTAATGACTTAAGCCCAATACTCTCTTAACCTAATCCATTCTTTTAAATAACTGCACGTCTTTATCTCTTCCCATTTATCTCTGCAACTCTTCTCGTTCCTTTTATCTTCTTCCTCTTTCAACTTCCCCAAGCCATTCCAACTTTAGGATCCAGCTAGCCATCAGAATCAAGATCTGAAGATACCGTCATTCTTGGTTCAACTTTCTTATCACAGGTAATACTCTCCTCAAATCATTAGGAGTAGATTTATACTCTTAGGTTATATTCTTATTCTTTCCAATGTTAGGTGTTGGGTAGAAATACCATAGATCTGTTCATCTGAGCATATATATCCCATCTTTTATGTCAGATTGGTGTTAGGATTGTGATTGAGCGCCCCGGTAATCTCGGTTTGGGTTTTGGTTAGGAAACCTATTGCACTCTTCTTCAACTTCGGATCTAAGGCAAGTACATTATTATAATTATTATTGAATGCGTTAATTGATCTTTGATTCCTATTCCGAAGTTTTGATTACAATCACTAAGTTATGTTTCTTTCCGACATCCCGTGTCCATTGGATTAGATCATCTCGGCTTCTGAATATCGTTTCAGTGGTGAATACATTAGTAAATCAAGAGAGCACTGACTTGCACCAGTTGAATCAATCTCCTGAAAATATGATCCCAAAATTATTAGTTTATTAGTGCACGGTCCTACAAATCACACTGCACGGCAAATTATAGCTGTACATTATTTTCTTGCACGGTTTAATATAACCGTGCAAGTTTATTTTGTACGATTTATTGTGACCATGCAAAAAACATTGCACAGTTAAAATGTGCCGTGCAGAGTGATTTTGCACGGTTCTGGAATACCGAGCATATCGCGGGAAAACTGAATGACGAGCTGGAAACGAAGTTGGAGAATATACCTCCTCTTGGTAGATTGTCAGTTGCTTGTTCATGTTGAAAATGCCTACTTTCAGTAGACAATGTGCCCCGGGGAGATGAGTACTTTCAAGGGTTGAAGAAGATGATGAGACTTAAGGATACTTTAAAAAGGTTGAAGAAGATGATGAGGAAAGAGATGAACATCAACAGGCATGAATGAGTGCGAGGGAACGGTTACGAAACAATGGATGAAAGGGAGAATGAAGAAGAAAAAAAGGAGGAATAGGAGATGACAGTAGAGAAACGGCTCACCCACACTATAAAAGAACGAAAGGAAGAGGAGAGGAGGTTGATGGTGAAGGGCTAGTTCGTCCTTTCACTAGAGGGCAATTTGGTAATTGAAAATAAACTTAAAAGTGGGTGTATTCATCAAAACTGGTGGTTGCATATAGAATTTAAAGATTGTGATAGTACCACAAGTATTTTCGTGCGAATTGAATGTTCCTTTCATGATAATGTCATGATAGTAAAGATTTCATTAGAAATAAAAAAATATAGCTGTTATCATGAATATATCATGGTGTTATTAGTAGGATACTCTTTCAATTAGGCTATCAATCCATTCTCCTACGAGGGTATCTGGCCCTATGGCCTGAAAAATGAGTGCTTTTATTTTTCTTAAAAACCCAAGGGGTGAGTTTGGCCAAATTCTTTGCAAGCCTAAGAACATGAAGTTAGGCTTGGACAATACCAAGCCCCGCCTTAGGCTTAATATTTTTCTTAGGGACAATTATACAAAAAGGGTAAATTAGCCACAAGTCCCTCGGTACGGTCTTTTAAAGCATTAAGGACAACAACTTTTTCTCTAATGTCTCTAGTCCATATAGCTGGAGATATCTTGGTGAGAGTTCCCTAATATGCCACATCATATATTTTTTATGACTAATTTGCCCCTTTCAACAATTTCAGTATAATAGTCTTCTTCTCTGTTCTCCTGGAGATCCCCTTCCGTCTTCTTCTCTAGGAATGAGGGATTTCACCAGAGAGCTCGTAAATTAAAGTTGGCCATCTCCGATTACACAATTACACGATGGCAACGGCCCAGCGATGGAAACTCGATCAGTCCGGGGCTTTTCTGGCGACGGATTCTTCATAACACAAAAACTCGATGCTGTCTTTGCCTTTCTTTCTTTTTCCATTTCATGTAAGTCTATCTCTTTTAATCATAGCAACCAAATTTTTTTTGCGAAAACAACTCACACAGATTTGTTCAAAAACTCAATTAAAAATTTCAAACCAGAGATAAAATTTTGTCAGAAACTTAGATAAATTTTTCGGAACCTCTGATAAAGATAAATTTACAAAACTCAGATAATTTATCTGAGTTTCCGAAAAGTTTGCCAAAACCTCAGATAATTATCTGAGTTTTTAACAAATTATCTGACTTTTTATCCAATTATCAGAGTTTCTGTGAAATTTGTTTTGGGTTGTTGATAATTTATCTGAGTTTCAGTTTTAGTTTTAGTTTTTCACTGTTCTCTCGGTACCTGCCTGACTTGACCCAGCAGCCACCAGCCAACTTTCTCCCAGCGGCCATTGTTCTTTCCAGTGAGAGCTACAGCTGCCTCCATCTTCTCTCCAGTGGCCATGAAACAATTCCAACGGGCCAACTCTTCCCCAGCCACTGCCTTTGGCCATCACTAACACTCAGCCAGTGGCCTAAAGCCTGCTGCTCCCATCTCGCCCGCCAGAACTCTCCCAGCGCCCATTCCCTCACCCATTCCCAGCAGCCATTACAAGCATAGCCAACAGCAGCCCCTCCATGATGCCAGCGGCCATCTGCTCAACCCACCTGCACTCTGGCCCCGTTGGCCACTCCCTCTCCTGTAAACCAGCCGGTCACCCTTCTTCTCCCTGTTGCAGCCGACCACCCTTCTCCCTGCACCCAACAGCCAGCACCCCTTGCCCCAGCTTTCGGCCACTCTTACCTCTCCCTTGCACTCAGCCCGGCCAGACATCTTTCCCGGCCATTCCCTCCCTGCACAGCCAGCTAGCTTCTTTTCTTATTCTTGTTTAGCGTGCACAGCACTTCCAGCACCTGTACAGCAACTTGTTTTCACCTGAACCCAGTAGCAGCACTCCTCTTCCCAGCACCTACGCAGCCCCCTTCCCAGCTGCCATTAAACCTATAACAGCTCTTCCCAGCTGCACTTCCAGACCTGCACCAGCCCCATCTCAGCTGCATCTCCAACCTGTAGCTGCTCTGTACCACCTGCCAGACCTACGAAGGGGAGGGGCACTCAGCGGTTTCGAAGCTGACGTAATAAAGGGGGATTTTTGTATTTTTGTCTGCATCTTGTTTTAAAATAGGACTTCCGCCTCTACGAAAAAAATATGATGGACCTTAGGCTATAAAACAAATAACGAGGGACCTACCACCAAAAGCCCCCAAAAAAAGGGATTTTGACCAAAAAAGTTTCCCTGAGTTGTATATATAGGATTTAACTACAAATACGATTCAAATGCACATTTTGGTGTTGGTACGTTAACTTTGGACGGTTTTACCCCTCCCTTTATCGAAACACATCGATTTCGTTCTCCCCTTTCTTCCCAAAATCTTCCTCTCCCTCCCGCCATTTCTCTCCTCCTCCACTACCTGCTCTCGCCTCACTCCCATTAAAAATTATAGTGTTTTCATAATTTTCGAGTGGATTTCGAGCGAGGAGAAGGAAATCGAGCCTTACGTGCAGCTCTATGCTTCCATCGGGTGGAATTCGCTCGTCTGCCATCCCCAATTCCCATTATCTGTAAGTCAAATCTCACACTCTGTTGATTTTCCCATTTTGATGCTTGTGGGGATTTCATTTTTGTAAATGGGTTGCTTAGTTGGAGTTTTTTGGAGGTTGGGGTTTGTGCTTCTTGGTGTTGTTTGGAAGAGTTTTTGTTAAAGTTTGAATTTTTATCCATCTGGGTCGTGTTGGGTTGGTGAAGCAATTTATTCCATGTGATTTTAATTTGTAAGGAGAATTGAAACTGAAGACTTCATTTTCTACGGTTTTTTTTTTGGTTGCTGTTGTAGTGGATAATTGGATTTGTGTATCTGTAACGCAGGTAATGGTTATTTACCTTTGGGTCCGGACTGGATTTCCAGAGAAACTACAAAAAATTTAGTAACCCCAGAAAATGGAATCCATGGAAATGTTAACATTGGAACCATCGGGAAAGAATTTTTTCCTTGGATACCTTTTTTCAGGCTGCACAGAATATGCTCAGCACATACACTTGGGAGTATCTTGAGTCCTGGGAATTGTGAATGGAATATGTGGTGATGTTTGCTTTCCTTTCTTTCTTGGGGTTTAGGAATTTGAATAGTCCACGAGCCATGATTGTGGAGAGGGAAAACATAACAATGTTTACTTGCTTTTGGTGGAGTGGAAGAATCCCCATAATTTTTTGGCATATTGGTTCCGGCTATGATCGGTGAAAACCATCCCACACAACATTCCATGTGAATTAGCACCTGTTTATAACTTACCACATTAAGCCAACAATATACACCATTGGACTGAATCAAGACAAGTATGTCTATGAAACCATTAAATTTTAGGCCCTTAAACTGAAAGGTTATAATCATCTCACTATAGTGGTATTTTTCCAACCCATTGTCGCAAGATATCCTTTCTATCCTCTTATCCATGATAGCATCCCCAGCTGGATCTTTCAACCTTAGAAATAGGGGTATGCTTGAGAAGGATTGCTGGTTTTTTCCCATTAGCACTCCCTAGTTACTATGGAATTTGATTTCATTGGAACCAATTTACTTCAGATGAAGCATACCTATGTTTGTTATTGTATTCAATGAAGCAAAATATGTACAAAGAGTCAAACTGTGTTCCCTAACCATGATGATTGTATCCTTTGATGAGCAGGCATACAAAAATTCCACTGGTTTTGTGCTCCTTTGTATGCTAAGAACACCATTTGTAAGGGCACACTCAATAATCCACATGTTATATCTTTGGTCCATCTAAATAAGTTGTGTGAAACCTACATAAAAATAGTATAAGTCCCTATAAAGAAAGAAAATTAAGAGGAAAAAATAGAGCATTATTCTATTGAATAGCTCAATGCTTTACATGAAAACATAGGGAGGAAGAGTCTCATACAGTATATAATCTTTCCTTACAGTTTTAACCATGGTTCACAAACCAGGCAACTCTCTTACAGTTATGTGAGAGGGTTTCATTTGGAAGCATGAGAATAACGGGAGGTTAAGTGTAGTGACAATGTCGACTCATTATGGATATGATTCGGGAAAAAACAATCCCATTCAGATCATTAAAACCATTGATTTTGTAACCTCAAGTTTAAAGTTTTCTTTAGTCACATTTAAAGTTTTCTTTAGTCACATTCTTTAGTCACATTATCATAAAACCATTGAAATTCAGTCCAACAGTTAGTACAATTCCTATTACCATAGTATCAAATTGTGGCTACCAATTAATGGGGGGTTAATGAGTGTGAGGGGGGTTGATCAATCATGGTGGTTTGTCATTATGGTGGTAAAAAGTTATCTCTCACCCATACCATCAGAGTTAATTCCATAAAAAAGAAACCCCTATTTAGATCCATAACAAATGATTGTTAGTACATTCAAAATACAAGTACTAAAAATTAACAGAAGAATAATGATTAAAAACAACTTAAATAAAACAAAAGGACCTGTTGTTGGTAGTCGATTCCCTTTGCAGTGGACTTCTATCCAAACAGATCTGAAAAGTTTCCAGATGCTTTGTAAGATGCTACCATCCATAACAACTTAGTATAGGATGAACTTTCTATCAAATCAATAGAGGACTTTCAAAGACTACTTAAATGCTCAGTTAAAACTAAGAAAGTTTACAAGGAAAACCGAACAATTATACTAAGTTGAAATTAAGTAGATATATAGCATTTGATTCATTTCAACTAAAAATCTACCAAAATTTTAACAGATGAGAAACCACATTTAACACAAGAAGTTTCTAGCATCATTATTTGATTAGCGATTCATTTCAAAACTAACCATTCGTAGCCCGTAGGTCATAATTCTGTAGGCTACTGAAACGGGTTTTCAATGGGTTGGCAGGCCAATGGACCAGTAGACCTAAAGTCAAATCTGGACTGCATTCGATGGTTCATGGTTTGGATTTGAGTTTGGAAATAAATCCAACTTAGATGCAGATCAAGTGGATCCCAATCAAGCAGCCCAGGTTCGAGCACTAAGCATTTTCCCCTTCCAATGGAAAGCTTAAGCTCTTTGATTTGTAACTGTATCGAAGTCAACTTGACAACCCTATGAGCTGATCCAACTCATTAAGATTCCTAAGATTTTGTCCTAATAATGCTGAAGTTCACTCTAAGAATTGATTTGTAGGTTATGAGTAGGGTTAAGGCAATAGTTAAACCAATTTGAATTTAGAAGAACTCTGAAACCATATGCCAAAAGAAGAAAAACTTACTTCGCCAATTGCAGCAGCAGGTGTATCCTCAATGTACCTCTTTACTGATTCCAGCCAGTTAGGAGATCTCCCAACAACATACCTAGTACATTTTTATCTATTTGTTTTAGTAGAAATGGAGATTTCCTGCTTTAATGATAAGTAACACTAAAACAATAACCGTGCTAAGCATGGGCATATTTATTGATAACAGTTGCAGCAACATAAATAAAAATCAATTAAAAATTCAAATCACATAGAATTATCCTCAAACACTTATACTGACAAAAAACAACAACAAAAAAAAAGATTGTGACGGTACCTCCTTTTATTTTATTTTATTCCAATGGTCTGTGGTGTATAAATGGAGTAAGAGAAGTTGGGTGGAAAGGAAAGAGTAGTATATGTAGAGTAAATGCATATGAGAAAGTGGGAAGAGAGTGGTTGCATGCGGAAGCGGGGGGGGGGGGGGGGGGGGGGGGGGGGGGTTGGTTATAGAGAAGTGATATAACTGCCAGTCAAAAAAACAGTAGTTATGATCAAAATTAGCTTTAAAATGCTTGGCTTTAATATAGTATAACTGGGAATGTAAATGGGTCCCCATATACCTGAATGTCCAAATAAGTAAAAACCTGATAGGGGACCAATATTTGAATCTGTTTTCATCTAGATCCAGGTTTGGCTCCACTTCATGGACTCGTAATAAAATTTAATTCGGGTTCAGGTCCATGATTTTCAAACCCAAATACCCTAATGCATATCATGTATGTGTGCGTGATTATATTTTTTAAGTGACTGGGCATGGATCCAAGCCTTTGCATTCAAATATTGGTCTGGTTTTAGGTCTTTAATCTGAATTCTGGTTATGGTACTTTAACCTGGACCTAATTCAGGTCTGGATTTTGGTACTTACTAAGAAGTCGGGTTCAGGTTTGGGCATAATACGAACCCAACCTGAACCATAATTATCTATAGAGAAGAGTGGGCCACCTGAGAGCTTTCCATACAGGGGAAATGATATTATGGGGCCAAGTTGTCACTTTAGATACATTTGTAGTTGTTGGGTTTTGTTGAATGTCTTGCTAGCCTAAATTAAGTTGTATGATTGCTGAGGTTACTGTCCTAACATGTAGACAACACTCTATTTGGTGACTCTTTGTTGTGCTTTGTATTTAAGTGGGTGTTTGGAAGACAATTGCAATTTAGTTGCTGTTTGATTCAAGTTTCTTTTTGGAAGATGTATATTTGCTCTTTGTAGCATGAATAACATTGTGAATTCTCAATTGATAAGGCCATGTTGATTTTTTTGTTGTCTGGCCAATAGCAATTTTATCTATCAGTGGGGTTAGTACAACTACAAAGGGTTCCATAAAATAATCATGGACTGTTTGGGGAAGCCATGTTTCTGCATGTTTGTGTTAACCGGGTTAAAAAATTGCCCAAGTTGAAAACATCGTAAACGTGATCATAATTAACTGAAAAAATAACATATTTTAAGTTCATAGTATGGACTTGGAAATCCTTAAGTCTCGGCCAAAAAATCCCTCGGGAAGTGGGCCAACAAGTGCCCTAAACAGGTGTACTCAGCCATGTTTCTGCATGTTTGTGTTAACCGGGTTGAAAAAGTGCCCGAGTTGAAACATCACAAATGTGATTGTAATTAACTGAAAAATAGCAGATTTTAAGTTCATAGTATGGACTTGAAAATCTCCAAATCTCTGAAAAAACCCTCGGGAAGTGGGCCAACAAGTGCCCTAATCAGGGGCACTCAGCCATGTTTCTGCATGTTTGTGTTAACCGGGCTGAAAAAGTGCCAAGTCGAAAACATCGCAAACGTGATCATAATTAAGTGAAAAAAACAGATTTTAAGTTCATGATATGGTCTTGGAAATCGCCAAATCTCAGCAAAAAAAAAACCTGGGAAGTGGGCTAAAAAGTTTCCTAAACAGGGGTACTCAGCAAGGTTTCTGCGGATTTTCTTAATTGAGTTGCAAAAGTGCGTGATTGAAACGCAGGCAACCGTGATCATAATTAAGTGAAAAATAGCATATTTTAAGTTCATGATATGGTCTTGGAAATAACCAAATCTCAGCAAAAAAAAAAAAAACCCGGGAAGTCTGCTAAAAAGGTTCTAAACAGGGGTACTCGGCAAGGTTTCTGCAGATCTTCTTAACCGAGTTGCAAACGTGTGCGGTTTGAAACGCAGGCAACCGTGATCGTAATTAAGTGAAAATAGCAGATTTTAAGTTCATGATATGGTTTGTAAATCCCCAAATCTCAGCAAAAAAAAAAAAAACCCTCGGGAAGTGGGCTAAAAAGTGTCCTAAACAGGGGTACTCAGCAATTGTAGGGCTTTTCATATATGAAATCATTCTAGGTTTATCAATTACTTTCTAATAGTTCTATTTTTAATTTTCTCTTGAAATGGAATCGACGAGAATACTTGCCTCTTGGGCCTCTTTAGACAAAATCTCACAAGATTCATATGCCATTAATCAAAGTTAAAAAAAAAAACAATACATTTGGAGTTATCATTTCACCTATCAACCAACCCCTTACATAATAGTAGCACCCCATTATAAAGTCATTGTCATTTGGAGCCTTTCTCTTTGTTTATGCACCCCATTATAAAGTCATTCTCATTTTGTTGTTAGAGAGAAAAAATGGGGGAAGAACCAATAAAAAATTGTAACAATATCGTTATCAAAATATTTTAAAAACAAGAATTGAGTGAAATTGTGAGTCTTTCTTATTGTTTATGCATCTCAATATAAAGTCACCATTATTTTCTTGTGCACACAAAAAATGGATGAAGAAACTATAGGTGATGGTAACGATATCGTTATCAAAAAAATAATTTTAAAACAAATCAAGCTCGTATGAGTAGGAAATCAAGTTCTTAAAGATTTCCCCCTAAAAACCATCATAGATCATCCCAACTGCAATTATAAAAGATTTTTCTTATGTTTGTTGCTATTTTAAACTTACTTATGGGAATTGAAGAATTCTTTCCTATTTTTGAAACATAGTGGAAGATTTCGTGTTGAATTGTTCTTCTTTTACTGAATTCTCAGATGGGTTATTTTGCTTTTATTTGCAGGAGCTCCCTTCGCAGCAAAGTCTTCA
>CM022944.1:48606018-49052825 GCA_012931725.1 Litsea cubeba | reverse complement strand
TTTAGGATCACTCAAACCTTACAACCTCATCACTATGCTTTTCAAGGATAAACATAAACCTTTACATCACAACAAGGTTTTTAAGGCTAAACACCAACCTTTACAACATAGATTTTTCTCTTAAGTAAAATGCCTATGATGCATGGATAAGAGAACAAATTGAACACAATGGTTTTTACCTCTAGATAGGCTGAATAGACAATGATAACTCAACTACTAGAACAATGCATATGAATGATATTGTTTTTACTAATGCATGGACTAGAAAGCACTCTTTCTCTTTTAAAAAGATGAAACTTCAAATGATGCAAAAGATGATAATCATATGTAAGAGAAAGAGTTGTATTACTCAACAAATGTTTTTCAAAGATCAAACTTGGAGAGAGAGAGAGAGTACAATCTTAAGATTGACAAAATAGATTTGAAAGTTAATGTCCAAAAACATGTGAATGAAAAGACATATGTTGATTTCATAATGCTAAAGGTTTTCAAAGATCAAAGCATGTTATGAAAAGCAACAACATCTTAAGAAGATGGCTAACAATTTGATCATGCTTAAAAGAAAACAAAGATGAAGAATCTAAGCATGAAATAGAGATAGAGATTTAGAAAGCACACCTTTTAAAGATCAAAGATTGAAAGATGAAATGCCTCCATAATCCCTTTTGAAAAGCTCTTGAAAAGTTCCTCTCCTTTGGGCTCAAAAGTTCTAAAAAAAAATCAGCAACTTTCCCCAAAGAGAAAGTCACTTTTTATAGAAAAAGGTGCTCCCAACGGATAGCTCTCGGTTAGCCGACAACTAGGTGTCGGTCAACCGACAGCCCAACGGTCACAACCCCAACGGCTATATTTTTTGAAAAAATTGCTGACCAAGAAACACTTGGCGGTTTGACCGACATCATCGGTCGACCGACCTTGGAATCGACACAGGAACCGACAGAGCAAAAATGCTAAAAATGAAGCTCTCTGATATTGGAACCGATGAGCTCTCGGTCTTGAAATTTAAGCATTATCGGTTGACAGACAGAAGCTGAGGAGTTGACCGACAGAGAAGATCTGAAAATTGTAGCTCTCTGGAAATGGAACCGACAGGACTCTCGGCTGGTCTCGGTTCTTATGTCGGCTGACAGATAGGAGCCGACAGACTGACCGACAGACTATACAATCAGAAATCCCGAAGTTCTGAAGGTTTTTCAAATAAAAACAAAGATTATGGAAGCAAAAATGCATGAGGATCCTAAGAAGGAGAGCATGAATGAGTGAGAGGTCAAGCTAAGACAATGAATGCATCCAATCAAATTGCAACAAAATAAAAACTCTAACAATCTCCCTCTTTGCAATTTGATGGCAACTCTAGAAGCTTGACACCCTTTCATACTCCAAGAACTAGACACCAACTTCTTTGGACATTTAAGGAGCTTTGGATGCTTTGGGGCTTTGGATATTTTGGAGCTTTGGATTTTCCTTGAGAGAACAACTAGGCAAAGCTTCTCCCCCTCAATTTGATAGACCTTGATTCTACTCCCCCTCAAATTGAGACCACTTAATATCATTCTCTCCCCTTTGACATCTAATTGCAAAGGATCCTGCCCATCTACAAGAAGAAACAAACCTTGTCAGTAGCACCTGTTTATAAGAGGTATAATAAAAAGGAAATGCAATAGCAGGTGATTAGTCAACAAGATTTCAGATTTCAGGGCAAGGGCCAATGCCCAATTGATGTCTTAGTTTGATAAATCTTTCATTTCCAAGGGGTTTGGTAAATAGGTCAGCCAATTGAGAATCAGTTGGAACAAAAAGTAACTCAATAGAGCCTTGATCACGCAAAAAGTGATAGCGAATGTCAATGGTCCATTGTTTCGATCCAAGTCATAAATTACATGTATAAACAAGAAATCCAGTCTGATACTCCACCTCAGTACAGATGGTACCTACTGTGTGTTGCATTGGGTGAACTCCATAAAATTGATCTATGGTCCATTCTTTCTACTAACACTAATTTGTTTGGTGATCTGGTGTCATACCATCAATTTCCTATATGTAATATCAAAATGTTATACTCACAGTTGTGGTAACAGAGTTGTCCTTTAGCACTGTGCTATTGCAGTGACCCCCTTTTCATGTAAGAAAAAAACCCAAACAAACGGCATCATAATAGAAACACGAAACCCCACCTGATTGGGGGATCTTCTTAATGGCATGATTGCTCCTGTCAGCGACATACACATTCCCTATCGAATCCACAGCAAAACTCCGCGGCCGATGAAACATCGTTGCATTTGATTCTCCATCTGAGAATCCATCAATGCCATTGCCAGCATATCGATCAAGCACTATCTGCCATGCAACAGGGAAGGAGACATTAAAACAAAAACAAACCCAGAGGCAACAAAACCCTAAAAACCCTAGATGAAAGAAATCAATCAATCAGAAGATTATTACCTTGAGAGATTGGGAAGAAGAGGGTGTAGAAAGAGCTGCTGGTAGAGTCGAGAAGAAAGAGGTCATCTTCTTGGCCGGGCTGAGGAAGGAGGGAGAAAGGATGTATGGGTTTTTTAAGCTTGTTGGCGTCGAGTAGGGTCGAGACCAAATCCGAGAGGGAGACGCTGCGACGGGGAGGGATCCGAGTGCGAGAGAGAGGAGATCGTGGATTTCTGTGAGAGAGGGAGAGGGAGAGGGAGGGAGAGAGAGAACTGGCGGTGGTGGGAGGGAGAGGGCAGAGCGCGGGAGCAGAGGAAAAAAGAGGGGGGAAGGAAAACTGAAGAAAAAAATGGTTTCTGCGGGCGTTTGTTAGTCTGGCGGTCGCTAATGATCCCATTTGCGACCGCCAAGAGCGGCTGCCCACTTTCTGCTGCGCCAAAACTCAATTTTCTAGTAGTGTTTGTTATTTCTGAATTCCTTGTTTCTTTTATACCTGAATTCTTGCATGAGAATTTCTGAATTCCTAGATTTCTTGAATTCCTTGTCTCATAACTACAAGGATTTCTAACTAGAATTCTACTCTTGTATGCATTGTTTATATACCAAATTAAGTTTAAAGTGCTCACCAATGTATTTACAACTCAATACGGATATGGATCCTATTAATGAAAAAATGTAGGACTTAATGGTAGGGCCCGCTTTCATAACTGAATGAGGAAAAAAATATAATCCATGCAAAAACTAATCACATGTCATAATCTAAAGAGTGGGTCTCTTACTTGGAATGCTAGCAATCAAACATTGAATCCATGATATTCAGCAACCAAACAACTGAAAAGGGTGAATGTTTTATACATTCAAGTACAACCTATTTCTCATCACATTCCCAGAAAATGGAAACTCATTTCTTCATATTCCCACATTCCCAAACAGGTGAAAGAAACTTCTACGACAATTTTCCTCCATCCGTCTTCATACACCAATGTACACATACAACCACATCAAACCTGCCTAACATAATATAAATTAAATACAATCATCCATAGATACCAATGTTGTTCATGTCCATCCACACAACATAATGTGGTAATTACAATCATCCAGAAGTAAAAAGGTTTTCCTACATCCAGTCATCATAATTAAATAACTAGTAATATGTTCATCTATATAAAGAGCTACTACTATTCATTTTCATCAAAATGCTGAAGAAAGAGTTCCAAATGAAATTCATGGGTGTCAGCTAGATGAACTTGAATTAAAATTCAACTCCAACCATTCCAACTTTATTTCACCATCCAAACTCATGATGTCACTGCACTTATGTGATCATGAACAAGGAAGTTAATTACTGGCACTTTTAGATGTCGTGGTATAGTTTTAAGCGAAGTAACGCTATTGTAATCTTTGGAATTATGTTGTCATGCGGATTCATTTGCTCCGCAAGAGCATAAATAGCATTTGCAATATTATCCAATATTTCTTTCACTTCATCGCTCGTCTTGAACTTACACTTCTTGCTTGTCGTGCTAGTTTGTCTTGATGGGATTGATGGATGCCTTGGTGAATTTACAGTGGGCGAAGGCAGATTATGCTCATCCATAGCATCCAATCCATGTTGCTGGGTCCCAAAACTCTCATCCATTAGGATTATGTTTCTTAGGCCCTAAGTTATGCTTAACTATTTATATGGCATTGTAGAAGATGAATTCCATAGTTGATCAATTGAATTGGATTTTCTTATTGAGGTGTGCCCTTGTTATCGTCTCTACGAAGACTTCTTATTGTGTTTTCGGATACGTGCTTCGGCACTTCCCACAAGCCTTAATCCTAGGGTCTGCATCAATTTACGATATCCTACTGCCATATAATATCACACACACACCAGTGAAAGAGTTTTTACCGTGTTTATTTTCCTTTATTTATTGGGAAGCAACAAGCATACTTTTCCTCCCTTTGGTAAAAAGGAATGGTGGAAAAGATCTGGATTTGTGTGATATACTAAAGCCATGGGATATCACGTAGTGCGTTATCTTACAAACCTAGGATATTGCACAAATTTAAGGGTAAAATCATGACTTTCAGAACGTCCTTTTCTATACGAACAACTTTGCAGGAATTATAAAAATTTCAGCTAATTTTGGAGCAATTGTAAAATATAATTAACGGCAACCATATGGTCAATATCTCATTTTTTTTTATTACCAAGGTCATGACTTGAACCCCACAACCTCTCAAGAACCACAAAAATGCGACCACCTTTCACAATGCCATGAGTCTTCTTTTTCTGTACTTCGTGCCCAGCCGAATAACTTTTTCTCTTTCCCTTTTCTTTTAAGATGAAGATGGATGGTGTAAGAAGGTAAAAGAAGGAATGAGTGGACTGAGATGGGGATGTTAAGGATGGAGGTATTGTGGGTAGTGGGTTGAGCATGAAATGGAGTAAGGGAGATAGAGAAAGAGGAGAGAAAAAAAAGGAAGAAAGAAAAAGTAGAAGACGACACGAGTGACGATCGATATCGTTGCTCCACTAAAATGAGCGACTATATCGTCACTCGGTCAGGGGGCGGGGGCGGGGGTGTTTTGTACTATAGAAACTATGAGGTCCTTTTTCGTGCCCAGGCCATTTAAGGTTTTTTTTTTTTTGGTTTTTTAAATCCTTTTTTTTTTTATTTACAAAAATGGCATTGCCATTGCAAGATGATGAAGAACACTAATTCTGCTCATCTAACCTATAAATGCGGTAACAAGATATAACTTTTTAGTATATTAGAGGCTAATTCATTTTTTAACTTGAAAATGAATCTTATTTTGCGAATGGATATACATAACATTCAGTACATGATCATCTGGTGGTGCTGATTGGCGGACGCTACTCGATCCATGTGAGGACTACCTTCGATCAAAGCCACTCATATGGACCCATGTGCACTTGCAGGATTGGTGAGTACCATTGTTCTCTCCATCCTCAAGAAGCTCTCTTTCTTCACTCTGTCTCTTACATTGACCATTCACTGCCACTTATACTCTCTCTCATACACGCAGTGGTTATCTTCAAAATCTGCAAAAGGAAAAAATTATTTCATCAGGGAAAATGTCACAAAAATGAGATAGTTTTAAATAATTGAAAAAAAATAATTAAGTACATAGTTAATATCAAATGTTAAAAACTATATTTTAGTATTTTTTTAGACATTCTTTCGGTTTACATTCTGGGTATTACCGTGGTAATGTCCTGGTATTTCCATTTTGGTGATGATTTATAAATATAAAAATATTATCAAGAAAATTTTTTTCATATATATTGCAGTTTTTTGTGATAATAGTTTCAAAATATTGTCTACATTTGTGGTGCTAAGATTAGAGAAGAATAATCCAAGGCATCCCTGAAGTTGCCGTTGCAGCCCCACTTCATGTACAAAGCTGTTGGCTCTCACCCTCCAATTCCATTCATGGGCCCCACATTTTGCACTTGTAAAGCTAGATTAGATTCGTGAAGGGTTGGGTACATGATTATCTAAATGTTTGAAGTAATTGATTTAACATAAAAAAATAGAGGTGTGCATGAAACCAATTTCTAGATTTGCATTATATCCATATCCAAATTCAAATCTGTGTATAAATGTATCTTTATTTTAAGAGCCCACAAAGCTTGAATCATGTTACTTTCTCTCAGAGATCTAGTTTAATTCATTGATCTGATATGAAGCCATTGATCTAAATATACCTCATCAGCCCCAGTTCTCATGATCTTAGATCTTGAAATGGACCACAGTCTTCTTAGTTGATGCTAGATCTAGATCCAACATATAGATCACCCAATCCTAAAAGCAGAAGCAATGTTTTGGACTGACTAAAATCCATCAACATCTCTAATGCACATGCCACACGGATTATAATATCAGTCGTTGATGAGCACTTTTAGCGGCTGATAATTTAAAACTGCAGCCACTATTTAAGTGTCACTAAAAGTGACTTTTCTACTTGTGCACGTACAACTCTTAACATAAAGAGTCAATAAATAGAAGATTTATAAAATTTATAAATGTCCTACTATAAAAATGGTCCACTAAATTAACAATATATATCTTTTTATGGTTTTTGGATAACGGAGGAGGCTGTCCGAGCCCTTTGGGCCGGACTAATTCCTACATACCTAAGGGGAGCCGGTAAATCCCCTGTGGCCCTAATGGAGTAGTGCAGTTTCAAACCCAACCTTGGGAGCAAACTCTTGGTCCTAACCAACTAGACTGCCCCTCAGGGTTCACTAAATTAACAATATGAAAAAGGTCTTTAAAGCTTTCAGGCAGACTTTCTTAGGCCCTCTCTGGGCATTTCTCACACATGCTGACGTCAAGTAGAGCACACAAGATAAAACTCGACTTGTTAAGTACTTGACCAGTTGTACTGAGACCGACCTAGCAAGGAGCCAAGACCTAGTTTCAAGACCCATGAGCTAACCATATATGCCTTGATAAAAGGCTCAATAACTAAATGAGTTGGGATGGGATAAACTTATGTCGGCCCGACCTGACCGACAGAATCTGACTCGCAAAATTGCAAAGATGCATGCATTTCAGGGAATTTGACATTCTAACATGTGATGAATGGTGGAGATGAGTAGAGATTCACACATACATGTCTCAGCATCTTGTTCTCGTTTTGCAAGGTAGAGAGCTTCTCCTCAAGCTCAGAATTCTTGGCCTCCATGTCCTTAACCTTCACCTCTAGCTCATTTAAGTAGGCTTTCTTCCTCTCCCTTGCTTGTTGAGCCGATACTCTATTTCTTAGTAGCCTTCATTTCAAAGAGAATCCATTAACGCCCGTGATAACAGCATCCTAACAAATGGGGCCCAACCTACAAATTGGCAGGCTAAGCCGATATTCACTGACTGCAAGCCTGGCCCAAATGGCTTGCAACTCCCATTAATGATATATCCTCAAAATATTTAAGTTAAAAAAGACACATGTAATAGAATTAAAATAGATGTCTGTTGTTACTAACAAATGCATAAAAGTTGAAGACTAAGGGCATTTGTGTGATGCATGTATGTGGAAGATTCTCTAAGATAGATTTATTTTCAATTTGTCTTGGCCCACCATAGGTAGATTTTTTGTAAAGACTAAAATACAAATATAAGGTGGCGGTAAAGCATATGGTTAAAGGAAAGTATTATAAGGTGGCGGTACGGCCAGCGTTGTTATATGGATCAGAGTGTTGGGCAGTAAAGCATAATCATGTCAAGAAGATGGAAGTTGCGGAGATGAGAATGCTAAGATGGATGTGCGGGATCACAAGGAGAGATAGGATTAGGAATGAGGAGATTAGGGGCATAGTAGGAATAGCACCGATTGGAGATAAAATGAGAGAAAATCGACTGAGATGGTTCGGCCATGTTAGAAGGCGTCCAACAGAGGCACCCGTTAAAAGGTGTGAAAGCATGGAGTTTGCCAAGAGTAGGAGAGGGAGAGGGAGACCCAAGAGAAGTTGGAAAGAAACTATTAAACATGATCTTGCCTACATGGATCTAACGGAGGACATGGTCCTAAACAGATTTGATTGGCGTCGTCAAATCCATATAGCCGACCCCACCTAGTGGGAATAGGCTTGGTTTGGTTTGGTTTGGTTACTAAAATACAAATATAACGAAAAATAAAAATTAAAAAGAAAATCAAATCTAAAGCCAGCTCCACCGAGTTAGAAACAAATTTCAGTAATATATATATATATGTTCTGAAAAACGCGCCACTTTAAAAATGCTCTCCTTTTCCGCTTCTCTTTTTTTTTTTTTTCTGTCAAGGGGTCATTGAGTCAATTTAGTCTTTTCACACGCATTACCCCCTATAAATAGTCACAAGTCCAAATTTGATACTCGTCCAATTTTTTCTCACCATTGGATTGAAATCATGATAAAGTGATGTCTCTAAACTATTAAATTTCAGAGTAATGAAAGAAAAGATTAGGATGATCTTATGGACCCAATATTTTACATATAGGTAGGTCTCATATGGATCTTTCCATCCAATGGACTTCATGATCATATGCATCCCAGTGGGCGTAGCTAGGAGTGGCATTTTCTCCTAAAAACACCCGGGCGCTATGTAGCGCTCCCCCTATATACACATACTTATATAGAAATGGCATTAAATATATAGTAATAGGGGTTAATGATATTGTGTATATATATATTTTTTTTTGTAAAAGCCGTGTTGAATTGGATCTTTTACCTCCCATGTGCCCAAGGCTACATGTCCTATTTATAACTAATTTTGACATTTATAATGAATTGTTATACAAAATTTTTATATGATATAGTTGATAGCACACAGAGTCCATTTTTAATAGCTTGAAGAAGTAACAAGTTGTGAGTTTAATCTTAACAATGCATATATCTTAACTTTTTTTTCAATCTAGTTTGGCCTGTTGTTTTCTTTAGTTGATAGTGGGTGGGATC
This sequence comes from Litsea cubeba, assembly GCA_012931725.1. NCBI lineage: Eukaryota > Viridiplantae > Streptophyta > Magnoliopsida > Laurales > Lauraceae > Litsea > Litsea cubeba. The sequence goes on along the minus strand of CM022944.1, from coordinate 49,043,952 downwards.
CAAATTGTTTTGGCTCCATTTCAAATTAATAAAATAGTCAAACTTAAAATTGAAATGGTTGAAAAGGAATAAAAATGAATCAAAATGGAATTGATAGGGGTAACTATTTTAAGAATATAACTAGAAGATAAGGGAAGTGATAAAACAATATGAAAGAAGAAATTACAGGATTTTATGAAAATAACCCCTTTAGACTCGGTGTAGAGCCAAAAATGTCTTCAAATTCTAATATAGATTCAAACCGCCTTACCAATCCTTATCAGAGCCGAATTTGACTATGAATTCCTATATATGTCACACCCATGCAAACTAGGAGGTCCTAATAGATTCAAACCCATAATCACAAGAAAGATAAATTCAACCCAAAATAACCCATCCCTTCTCAAAATAAATAAATAAATAAATAGTTGAATTAGGAAGAAACAACCCAAATTCATAAAAATTCTCACCAACAAAATATAAGGATGAAGCCACTGCAAAAATTAATTAAATGAGCGTGGATCTATTATAACTCTAGAACAGATAAGAAATAATAGATACACCATTGCAAAAGACCAAATCAAAAAGGAGAAGTCAGCTAAATCCATTATAATAATGTACGGAATGTCTAATCAGACACATTGGCCAATTTGATCCTTGCATTACCAAGTCGGGTCTAGAACTACCATCCCTAGTCCCTTTCTCTTTACCCTCTTTGAAGATTAATTGATTGTCGTCCGTCCTAGACATGTTAAGGTAGGGTGGCACATAAGGCAAAAGGATAGCAATTGAGCCCTACTCCTAATACAACCCATATATTTTAAGATATTATTATAAATATGTAAAGGAAACATAAGACAGCCAGGTTGGAATCGGCCTGGTATTGTCCTAGCCCTCAAACAGGCATGCCTTCAAAAGATTTGTCTAAATCTTAATTGTCTGGGTTGTTTAAGAGCCAAGACTGAATACCAAGGATGTAAATGGGTAACTTCTTGTTCGTAGCCACGGTGGAACCCGAACCCGGAAGCCATTAATGGGAATATGGAATCGGGACTAAAACCGGTTCGTAAGAGTTTCCTGGCTCCGAAATCAGAATTGTTTATGAGAAGATGGAATCAAAACAGATGCTACATATGGGAATGTGGGGTCCGGGATCGAGCCCAGGCGTAGGTAGGGAATGATATGGAGGGAGAAAACCTAAATTTTGCAGGGATTTCAAAAAATTGGGATAATATTTGGGTATCGGGTCCACAAACTGGAACCAAACCCAAAACCATTTAGGTCACCCGTTAAAAAAAAAAAAAAAAGACTAGGACAACGGACTAGTTTACTTATTAGGGACAACAAAGGATCCATACACAACGTATTAAAACCTTCGAATAATTAGAAGACTATTACATCCATACCTGTGAATACCCTCCGAAGAGTAGCGGCCAACCCATAACTGTGTTTGATGCAATGTTTGATTAGTATTCATCATATACACGAAGTTTTTTTTTTTTTTTTTTTTCATGTTAAAATCTATAAAAACCCAAACCCCTATGCGCCAAACCACAGCCACAACCAAACCTACCCCGAAGAAGGGCCGACCTAGAAGTGCACCCATTTAAACCTGACCCACCATTGCCATCTCTAACTGATCGGGTCTCGGGCTTAACCAAGCCCAAGTTAAACCCCTACACAGTCCTAAATACTGACTAATAATCCAACAAATGAAATTTCCTACATTCCTTACCTTTTCATGCGATTGCGATCTACTTGAGCAGGGCTTCTTGCCCTCCTTCCCAGTGCCACCTCTCCAAGGACCTTGAAAACTGGCCCGGACTAGAAATATCTCGACCGGACGATGATGGCCCGGCCGGTTCCTTGCCGGACTCCGTCACCACCCCTACCTCATCGTCACTCTCCATCATCCCTTCACAAATCAAATCAATAAAAAATAAAGTACCGTGAAATCCAAAATTCAGAAGATTGCAAAATTTGAAACGAGAGTTTCCATGAAAAACCACCAATTCCAGCCAAACAGATCATAACCCAAATGACAGAAATCCCATCTTTTCCAAAACTATCAGAGTGAAAAGAAATTGAACCTTAGTTCATGATATTTCAATGAAAAGATCACCATTCTCTATGAAAAAATATGACCCAGATGAGAAAATCGGAAATCAGAAATCCGGAATCCCCACCTTCTTTGATTTCCATCTGAAACAAATGCGTTAGACTCTTTTGCCTGCATTTTCTCTTTGAGAGGGTTTCAGGAGAGAGAGAGAAGCCGGATTTGTTAATGCAATTTGACAACGGTATAGAGGGAGTCTCGAGAAGCTTCTTCTTCTTCAGCCGTTCGATCCAAACGCATCAGACGGTTTTAAAGTCGTGAGCGTGGATAAGTCTGAAGCATCAGGATAAGGAGAGCGTGGGCTTATCACAAGCGTCAGATTTAAAAAAAACAAAAAAGTGACAGTTGGTTTTGTGTGAGTGAGTCGCTTACGAAACCTTATTTTTTTTACTATTACTATGCAGTAGCTGGGAATGCAATCGGTGGGTTGCAACCGATACAAAACCTGATTTAACCTATTTTAGTCCCCTTCATCTGACCCAATTTAGATAAATTAGTTTGGCTATGGACTCTTACAGTTTCGATCGATATATAGACTGAGGATCTGACCTAGGAGTCTTTCTCATTATAAAGTGCAGTTTCAAACCAAAATATATTATTTTTTATTTAAACAAAAGAGTTAAAAGTTTGAAAAAAGTCAGAATCAGTTTTGAAACGGATCCTGGTCTTTAAGTGGGAACCGATTCTGGAATCGAATCCTGTTATGAATCCTCTTATTAAAACTCGACAGACAACCACCAAAATAGAATTAAAGTCAAATATTATTCTAGACTTAGAATTGACCCATTTGCATACTCCTCTTATTAAAATTGAGTTTGCAATCAACGAAATAGATTTAAAGTTTAATATGATTCGGACTAGAATTGACCCATTTGCATCTCTATATGTAGCAACTTGTCTATAGAAAGAGTTGGAACTGGCTTGGGGCAATCCAGACCGTCCACATAGTGAGCCAAAAATGTGAATTAACTACTTCTCAAACGTTGGTCTTATTATTAATCCTGATGTTCGAAATGGTTGTTCTGGCAAATGGATGGTTAAAGAAAGTTATATATAGTGAGAAAGTATTAATCTAAACTGAGCCCTCCCCTTGCTGATACATACCCTACATCCCACGATTGGCACATCTGGACAGAATTTGAATTGCTGAATCTTGGATGAAGAAACTCTACAGAAGTTTCCAGGTTGAACGATCTTAGCTAGCCTCTGATCTGCTCCTTACAAGGACACTAAAAACAAGAAGGATGACAGCAGCCCATGCTTGGACCACTATAGCCCATCGGGCTTTCCGAACCTATTACTTACTGGTGTAGTGGTGTTCCCATTTGAATTATTTAGTGGGGTCCACCACTTAAATGCAATACGCTGAAATTCAGTCTCCCCTGCGTGGCATACGTTTCACGCATTCAAGCATTCGTGTGCACACTCCTGACTATAACTTTGTTGCTTGGTCATTTTGTGTTATCTGTATCTAATATAAAAAAGACGGTTTCACCTGCGGCTGCATGCCTCGGCTGGCTTCCCCCGTGTTGGCTTCTTTTTGAGTTTCATCTATTTTGCACCCGATGCATCCTCCTCTAGTTGTGGCACTCACCAAGATGAATTTTTTTTTTTATTCTTTACCACTGCCTACGCGAAGCCTTTCGACTCTTCAACACTACTCTTCTCCATTCTTCATGTGCATGTAATGAATGAAAGAAAGAAAAAAAAAAAAAAAAAAAAAAACTCCCCCTCCTGCACCCTTCCTCTGTAAGATCCCGGTCCAACTATTAATATTTAATATATTTAAATAAAAATTATTATTATGTTAATTGAATGTATTTTAGTTATTTAAGCGGTTCGGATTAAGTGGGGCACACGTTAGATCAGATGCGTAGATTGGTGAGTTGAGTTAATGGGTAGATGACTTGACCCATAGTTTAACCCAACCTAATGACTTAAGCCCAATACTCTCTTAACCTAATCCATTCTTTTAAATAACTGCACGTCTTTATCTCTTCCCATTTATCTCTGCAACTCTTCTCGTTCCTTTTATCTTCTTCCTCTTTCAACTTCCCCAAGCCATTCCAACTTTAGGATCCAGCTAGCCATCAGAATCAAGATCTGAAGATACCGTCATTCTTGGTTCAACTTTCTTATCACAGGTAATACTCTCCTCAAATCATTAGGAGTAGATTTATACTCTTAGGTTATATTCTTATTCTTTCCAATGTTAGGTGTTGGGTAGAAATACCATAGATCTGTTCATCTGAGCATATATATCCCATCTTTTATGTCAGATTGGTGTTAGGATTGTGATTGAGCGCCCCGGTAATCTCGGTTTGGGTTTTGGTTAGGAAACCTATTGCACTCTTCTTCAACTTCGGATCTAAGGCAAGTACATTATTATAATTTATTATTGAATGCGTTAATTGATCTTTGATTCCTATTCCGAAGTTTTGATTACAATCACTAAGTTATGTTTCTTTCCGACATCCCGTGTCCATTGGATTAGATCATCTCGGCTTCTGAATATCGTTTCAGTGGTGAATACATTAGTAAAATCAAGAGAGCACTGACTTGCACCAGTTGAATCAATCTCCTGAAAATATGATCCCAAAATTATTAGTTTATTAGTGCACGGTCCTACAAATCACACTGCACGGCAAATTATAGCTGTACATTATTTTCTTGCACGGTTTAATATAACCGTGCAAGTTTATTTTGTACGATTTATTGTGACCATGCAAAAAAACATTGCACAGTTAAAATGTGCCGTGCAGAGTGATTTTGCACGGTTCTGGAATACCGAGCATATCGCGGGAAAACTGAATGACGAGCTGGAAACGAAGTTGGAGAATATACCTCCTCTTGGTAGATTGTCAGTTGCTTGTTCATGTTGAAAATGCCTACTTTCAGTAGACAATGTGCCCCGGGGAGATGAGTACTTTCAAGGGTTGAAGAAGATGATGAGACTTAAGGATACTTTAAAAAGGTTGAAGAAGATGATGAGGAAAGAGATGAACATCAACAGGCATGAATGAGTGCGAGGGAACGGTTACGAAACAATGGATGAAAGGGAGAATGAAGAAGAAAAAAGGAGGAATAGGAGATGACAGTAGAGAAACGGCTCACCCACACTATAAAAGAACGAAAGGAAGAGGAGAGGAGGTTGATGGTGAAGGGCTAGTTCGTCCTTTCACTAGAGGGCAATTTGGTAATTGAAAATAAACTTAAAAGTGGGTGTATTCATCAAAACTGGTGGTGCATATAGAATTTAAAGATTGTGATAGTACCACAAGTATTTTCGTGCGAATTGAATGTTCCTTTCATGATAATGTCATGATAGTAAAGATTTCATTAGAAATAAAAAAATATAGCTGTTATCATGAATATATCATGGTGTTATTAGTAGGATACTCTTTCAATTAGGGCTATCAATCCATTCTCCTACGAGGGTATCTGGCCCTATGGCCTGAAAAATGAGTGCTTTTATTTTTCTTAAAAACCCAAGGGGTGAGTTTGGCCAAATTCTTTGCAAGCCTAAGAACATGAAGTTAGGCTTGGACAATACCAAGCCCCGCCTTAGGCTTAATATTTTTCTTAGGGACAATTATAAAAAAAAGGGTAAATTAGCCACAAGTCCCTCGGTACGGTCTTTTAAAGCATTAAGGACAACAACTTTTTCTCTAATGTCTCTAGTCCATATAGCTGGAGATATCTTGGTGAGAGTTCCCTAATATGCCACATCATATATTTTTTATGACTAATTTGCCCCTTTCAACAATTTCAGTATAATAGTCTTCTTCTCTGTTCTCCTGGAGATCCCCTTCCGTCTTCTTCTCTAGGAATGAGGGATTTCACCAGAGAGCTCCGTAAATTAAAGTTGGCCATCTCCGACTACACAATACACGATGGCAACGGCCCAGCGATGGAAACTCGATCAGTCCGGGGCTTTTCTGGCGACGGATTCTTCATAACACAAAAACTCGATGCTGTCTTTGCCTTTTCTTTTCTTTTTCCATTTCATGTAAGTCTATCTCTTTTAATCATCGCAACAAAAAAATTTTTGCGAAAACAACTCACACAGATTTGTTCAAAAACTCAAAAATTTCAAAACAAAGATAAATTTTATCAGAAACTTAGATAAATTTTTCAGAAACTCTGATAAAGATAAATTTACAAAACTCAGATAATTTATCTGAGTTTCCGAAAAGTTTGCCAAAAACTCAGATAAATTATCTGAGTTTTTAACAAATTATCTGAATTTTTATCCAATTTATCAGAGTTTCTGTGAAATTTGTTTGGGTTGTTGATAAATTTATCTGAGTTTCAGTTTTAGTTTTAGTTTTTCACTGTTCTCTCGGCTACCTGCCTGACTTGACCCAGCAGCCACCAGCAAACTTTCTCCCAGCGGCCATTGTTCTTCCAGTGAGAGCTACAGCTGCCTCCATCTTCTCTCCAGTGGCCATGAAACAATTCCAACGGCCAACTCTTCCCCAGCCACTGCCTTTGGCCATCACTAACACTCAGCCAGTGGCCTAAAGCCTGCTGCTCCCATCTCGCCCGGCCAGAACTCTCCCAGCGCCCATTCCCTCACCCATTCCCAGCAGCCATTACAAGCATAGCCAACAGCAGCCCCTCCATGATGCCAGCGGCCATCTGCTCAACCCACCTGCACTCGGCCCCGTTGGCCACTCCCTCTCCCTGTAAACCAGCCGGTCACCCTTCTTCTCCCTGTTGCAGCCGACCACCCTTCTCCCTGCACCCAACAGCCAGCACCCCTTGCCCCAGCTTTCGGCCACTCTTACCTCTCCCTTGCACTCAGCCCGGCCAGACATCTTTCCCGGCCATTCCCTCCCTGCACAGCCAGCTAGCTTCTTTTTCTTATTCTTGTTTAGCGTGCACAGCACTTCCAGCACCTGTACAGCACTTGTTTTCACCTGAACCCAGTAGCAGCACCTCCTCTTCCCAGCACCTACGCAGCCCCCTTCCCAGCTGCCATTAAACCTATAACAGCTCCTTCCCAGCTGCACTTCCAGACCTGCACCAGCCCCATCTCAGCTGCATCTCCAACCTGTAGCTGCTCTGTACCACCTGCACAGCCCTACGAAGGGAGGGGCACTCAGCGGTTTCGAAGCTGACGTATAAAGGGGCATTTTTGTATTTTTGTCTGCATCTGTTTTAAATAAGGACTTCCGCCTCTACGAAAAAATATGATGGACCTTAGGCTATAAAACAAATAACGAGGGACCTACCACCAAAAGCCCCCAAAAAAAGGGATTTTGACCAAAAAAGTTTCCCTGAAGTTGTATTATATGGATTTAACTACAAATACGTTCAAATGCACATTTTTGGTGTTGGTACGTTAACTTTGGACGGTTTTACCCCTCCCTTTATCGAAACACATCGATTTCGTTCTCCTTTCTTCCCAAAAATCTTCCTCTCCCGCCATTTTCTCTCCTCCTCCACTACCTGCTCTCGCCTTCACTCCCCATTAAAAATTATAGTGTTTCATAATTTTCGAGTGGATTTCGAGCGAGGAGAAGGAAATCGAGCCTTACGTGCAGCTCTATGCTTCCATCGGGTGGAATTCGCTCGTCTGCCATCCCCAATTCCATTATCTGTAAGTCAAATCTCACACTCTGTTGATTTTCCCATTTTGATGCTTGTGGGGATTTCATTTTTGTAAATGGGTTGCTTAGTTGGAGTTTTTGGAGGTTGGGGTTTGTGCTTCTTGGTGTTGTTTGGAAGAGTTTTTGTTAAAGTTTGAATTTTTATCCATCTGGGTCGTGTTTGTGGGTGAAGGCAATTTATTCCATTGTGATTTTAATTTGTAAGGAGAATTGAAACTGAAGACTTCATTTTCTACGGTTTTTTTTTGGTTGCTGTTGTAGTGGATAATGGTATTTGTGTATCTGTAACGCAGGTAATGGTTATTTACCTGTTGGGTCCGGACTTGATTTCCAGAGAAACTACAAAAAATTATTTAACCCCAGAAAATGGAATCCATGGAACAATGTTAACATTGGAACCATCGGGAAAGAATTTTTCCTTGGATACCTTTTTTCAGGCTGCACAGAATATGCTCAGCACATACACTTGGGAGTATCTTGAGTCCTGGGAATTGTGAATGGAATATGTGGTGATGTTTGCTTCCTTCTTTCTTGGGGTTTAGGAATTTGAATAGTCCACGAGCCATGATTGTGGAGAGGGAAAAACATAACAATGTTTACTTGCTTTTGGTGGAGTGGAAGAATCCCCATAATTTTTTGGCATATTGGTTCCGGCTATGATCGGTGAAAACCATCCCACACAACATTCCATGTGAATTAGCACCTGTTATAACTTACACATTAATCCAACAATTATACACCATTGGACTGAATCAAGACAAGTATGTGCTTATGAAACCATTAAAATTTTAGGCCCTTAAAATGAAAGGTTATAATCATCTCACTATAGTGGTATTTTTCCAACCCATTGTCCGCAAGATATCCTTTCTATCCTCTTATCCATGATAGGCATCCATCCAGCTGGATCTTTTCAACCTTAGAAATAGGGGTATGCTTGTGAGAAGGATTGCTGGTTTTTTCCCATTAGCACTCCCTAGTTACTATGGAATTTGATTTCAGTTGGAACCAATTTACTTCAGATGAAGCATACCTATGTTTGTTATTGTATTCAAATGAAGCAAAATATGTAGCAAAGAGTCAAAACTGTGTTCCCTAACCATGATGATTGTATGCCTTTGATGAGCAAGGCATACAAATAATTTCCACTGGTTTTGTGCTCCTTTGTATGCTAAGAACACCATTTGTAAGGGCACACTCATAATAATCCACATATGTTATATCTTTGGTCCATCTAAATAAGTTGTGTGAAACCTACATAAAAATAGTATAAGTCCCTATAAAGAAAGAAAATTAAGAGGAAAAAAATAGAGCATATATTCTATTGAATAGCTCAATGCTTTTACATGAAAACATAGGGAGGAAGAGTCTCATACAGTATATAATCTTTCCTTACAGTTTTAACCATGGTTCACAAACACCAGGCAACTCATCTTACAGTTATGTGAGAGGGTTTCATTTGGAAGCATGAGAATAACGGGAGGTTAAGTGTAGTGACAATGTCGACTCATTATGGATATGATTCTGGGAAAAAACAATCCCATTCAGATCATTAAAACCATTGATTTTGTAACCTCAAAGTTTAAAGTTTTCTTTAGTCACATTTAAAGTTTTCTTTAGTCACATTCTTTAGTCACATTATCATTAAAACCATTGAAATTCAGTCCAACAGTTAGTACAATTCCTATTACCTAGTATCAAATTGTGGCGTACCAATTAATGGGGGGTTAATGAGTGTGAGGGGGGTTGATCAATCATGGGTGGTTTGTCATTAGTGGTGGTAAAAAAGTTATCTCTCACCCATACCATCAGAGTTAATTCCCATAAAAAAGAAACCCTATTTAGATCCATAACAAATGATTGTTAGTACATTCAAAATACAAGTACTAAAATTAACAGAAGAAATAATGATTAAAAACAACTTAAATAAAACAAAAGGACCTGTTGTTGGTAGTCGATTCCCTTTGCAAGTGGACTTCTATCCAAACAGATCTGAAAAGTTTCCAGATGCTTTGTAAGATGCTACCATCCATAACAACTTTAGTATAGGATGAACTTTCTATCAAATCAATAGAGGACTTTCAAAGACTACTTAAATGCTCAGTTAAAACTAAGAAAGTTTACAAGGAAAACCGAACAATTATACTAAGTTGAAATTAAGTAGATATATAGCATTTGATTCATTTCAACTAAAAATCTACCAAAATTTTAACAGATGAGAAACCACATTTAACACAAGAAGTTTCTAGCATCATTATTTGATTAGCGATTCATTTCAAACTAACCATTCGTAGCCCGTAGGTCATAATTCTGTAGGCTACTGAAACGGGTTTTCAATGGGTTGGCAGGCCAATGGACCAGTAGACCTAAAGTCAAATCTGGACTGCATTCGATGGTTCATGGTTTGGATTTGAGTTTGGAAATAAATCCAACTTAGATGCAGATCAAGTGGATCCCAATCAAGCAGCCCAGGTTCGAGCACTAAGCATTTTCCCCTTCCAATGGAAAGCTTAAGCTCTTTGATTTGTAACTGTATCGAAGTCAACTTGACAACCCTATGAGCTGATCCAACTCATTAAGATTCCTAAGATTTTGTCCTAATAATGCTGAAGTTCACTCTAAGAATTTATTTGTAGGTTATGAGTAGGGTTAAGGCAATAGTTAACCAATTTGAATTTAGAAGAACTCTGAAACCATATGCCAAAAGAAGAAAAACTTACTTCGCCAATTGCAGCAGCAGGTGTATCCTCAATGTACCTCTTTACTGATTCCAGCCAGTTAGGAGATCTCCCAACAACATACCTAGTACATTTATTATCTATTTGTTTTAGTAGAAATGGAGATTTCCTGCTTTAATGATAAGTAACACTAAAACAATAACCGTGCTAAGCATGGGCATATTTATTGATAACAGTTGCAGCAACATAAATAAAAATCAATTAAAAAATTCAAATCACATAGAATTATCCTCAAACACTTATACTGACAAAAAACAACAACAAAAAAAAAGATTGTGACGGTACCTCCTTTTATTTTATTTTATTCCAATGGTCTGTGGTGTATAAATGGAGTAAGAGAAGTTGGGTGGAAAGGAAAGAGTAGTATATGTAGAGTAAATGCATATGAGAAAGTGGGAAGAGAGTGGTTGCATGCGGAAGCGGGGGGGGGGGGGGGGGGGGGGGGGGGGGGTTGGTTATAGAGAAGTGATATAACTGCCAGTCAAAAAAAACAGTAGTTATGATCAAAATTAGCTTTAAAATGCTTGGCTTTAATATAGTATAACTGGGAATGTAAATGGGTCCCCATATACCTGAATGTCCAAATAAGTAAAAACTTGATAGGGGACCAATATTTGAATCTGTTTTCATCTAGATCCAGGTTTGGCTCCACTTCATGGACTCGTAATAAAATTTAATTCGGGTTCAGGTCCATGATTTTCAAACCCAAATACCCTAATGCATATCATGTATGTGTGCGTGATTATATTTTTTAAGTGACTGGGCATGGATCCAAGCCTTGCATTCAAATATTGGTCTGGTTTTAGGTCTTTAATCTGAATTCTGGTTATGGTACTTTAACCTGGACCTAATTCAGGTCTGGATTTTGGTACTTACTAAGAAGTCGGGTTCAGGTTTGGGCATAATACGAACCCAACCTGAACCATAATTATCTATAGAGAAGAGTGGGCCACCTGAGAGCTTTCCATACAGGGGAAATGATATTTATGGGGCCAAGTTGTCACTTAGATACATTTGTAGTTGTTGGGTTTTGTTGAATGTCTTGCCTAGCCTAAATTAAGTTGTATGATTGCTGAGGTTACTGTCCTAACATGTAGACAACACTCTATTTGGTGACTCTTTGTTGTTGCTTTGTATTTAAGTGGGTGTTTGGAAGACACAATTGCAATTTAGTTGCTGTTTGATTCAAGTTTCTTTTTGGAAGATGTATATTTGCTCTTTGTAGCATGAATAACATTGTGAATTCTCAATTGATAAGGCCATGTTGATTTTTTTGTTGTCTGGCCAATAGCAATTTTATCTATCAGTGGGGTTAGTACAAGCTACAAAGGGTTCCATAAAAATAATCATGGACTGTTTGGGGAAGCCATGTTTCTGCATGTTTGTGTTAACCGGGTTAAAAAATTGCCCAAGTTGAAAACATCGTAAACGTGATCATAATTAACTGAAAAAATAACATATTTTAAGTTCATAGTATGGACTTGGAAATCCTTAAGTCTCGGCCAAAAAATCCCTCGGGAAGTGGGCCAACAAGTGCCCTAAACAGGTGTACTCAGCCATGTTTCTGCATGTTTGTGTTAACCGGGTTGAAAAAGTGCCCGAGTTGAAACATCACAAATGTGATTGTAATTAACTGAAAAATAGCAGATTTTAAGTTCATAGTATGGACTTGAAAATCTCCAAATCTCTGAAAAAACCCTCGAGAAGTGGGCCAACAAGTGCCCTAATCAGGGGCACTCAGCCATGTTTCTGCATGTTTGTGTTAACCGGGCTGAAAAAGTGCCCAAGTCGAAAACATCGCAAACGTGATCATAATTAAGTGAAAAATAACAGATTTTAAGTTCATGATATGGTCTTGGAAATCGCCAAATCTCAGCAAAAAAAAAACCTCGGGAAGTGGGCTAAAAAGTTTCCTAAACAGGGGTACTCAGCAAGGTTTCTGCGGATTTTCTTAATTGAGTTGCAAAAGTGCGTGATTTGAAACGCAGGCAACCGTGATCATAATTAAGTGAAAAATAGCATATTTTAAGTTCATGATATGGTCTTGGAAATAACCAAATCTCAGCAAAAAAAAAAAACCCTCGGGAAGTCTGCTAAAAAGGTTCTTAAACAGGGGTACTCGGCAAGGTTTCTGCAGATCTTCTTAACCGAGTTGCAAACGTGTGCGGTTTGAAACGCAGGCAACCGTGATCGTAATTAAGTGAAAAATAGCAGATTTTAAGTTCATGATATGGTTTGTAAATCCCCAAATCTCAGCAAAAAAAAAAAAAACCCTCGGGAAGTGGGCTAAAAAGTGTCCTAAACAGGGGTACTCAGCAATTGTAGGGCTTTTCATATATGAAATCATTCTAGGTTTATCAATTACTTTCTAATAGTTCTATTTTTAATTTTCTCTTCAAATGGAATCGACGAGAATACTTGCCTCTTGGGCCTCTTTAGACAAAATCTCACAAGATTCATTATGCCATTAATCAAAGTTAAAAAAAAAAACAATACATTTGGAGTCTATCATTTCACCTATCAACCAACCCCTTACATAATAGTAGCACCCCATTATAAAGTCATTGTCATTTGGAGCCTTTCTCTTTGTTTATGCACCCCATTATAAAGTCATTCTCATTTTGTTGTTAGAGAGAAAAAATGGGGGAAGAACCAATAAAAAATTGTAACAATATCGTTATCAAAATATTTTAAAAACAAGAATTTGAGTGAAATTGTGAGTCTTTCTTATTGTTTATGCATCTCAATATAAAGTCACCATTATTTTCTTGTGCACACAAAAAATGGATGAAGAAACTATAGGTGATGGTAACGATATCGTTATCAAAAAAATAAATTTTAAAACAAAATCAAGCTCGTATGAGTAGGAAATCAAGTTCTTAAAGATTTCCCCCCTAAAAACCATCATAGATCATCCCAACTGCAATTATAAAAGATTTTTTCTTATGTTTGTTGCTATTCTTAAACTTACTTATGGGAATTGAAGAACTTCTTTCCTATTTTTGAAACATAGTGGAAGATTTCGTGTTGAATATGTTCTTCTTTTACTGAATTCTCAGATGGGTTATTTTGCTTTTATTTGCAGGAGCTCCCTTCGCAGCAAAGTCTTCATCGAGATATGAATATCTCTGATTAGTACTGATTAGCAGTGTCATTTTTACCTTTTAGTCTGGTGGCACATAGTAGAATGAGGAAACCTCAAGTGTGTTATAGTAGAACTAGTAAGATGCATATGAAGTGCAAGACGACGTCAGGTTCTATTTGTTCCACTCCGTGAAAGCCATGAACAGGTCTGCTCCTGGATTAGTTCCTAGTGAAGCAGAGCATAGCAAGTTAAGTTTGCACGTAGAGATTCATTCATGTTTGGAACTTGTAAATCTACTTCCACCGGAGGCGACATATGGAAGTAGATAAAGCGGTACTTATCGGGTATACTTTGTATGAGGGAGGAATTGCTCTCTATTTAAAGCCAATCTACTTGTAAAGGGTGTATGACCTTTGTGTGCTAGAATAATTATTAGGTTCCAAACTTTCCAGAATTTTGTAGGCATATTATCTAACAATTTGAAATGAAATAAATTCCATTTGAGTTTACCCTCTTCAACTCCATGTTTCCAACCCATTTTTCATGTAGAAAAGTCTGTTCTAGTTTTGTTCTTTATCCCGAATCAGTTTTTCAATGCATTGTACTGAAATTGATGTTTGTGGAGCAATTGTGTTGTAGAGATTAGTGGTTTTTAAATTTTTTTTATAACAATATCGTTCCAAGGAACCCACTGATTGGTCGGTTCAAGTAACTACTCGATAGCCAATGAAACATGTGTCTCTATGGTGCACTAAATTCATGATAAACGAGCTCTACATGATAAACGAGCTCACATATCTTACCAACCATAAAAAAACATGACTAAGAAACAAAAGAAAAGGGGATAAATCAGCGTAGTAAGGTAAAATCATAAGCCTAACATTATATGAACTTGAATTCCTACTCATACGAACTTGAATTGCACCAAAATCGTCAATTTACCTTATTTGACCTTACGTCGGTCCCACCTTTCCATGAAATCAAATCCTTTCTGCACTGCATCACCACCATTAGATCTGATTTAGATCTGTACTCCCTCACACTTGGCCCTAGCTGAAAAGAAAACATTGATTGTTATGGCGAATCCCCAAGGTTCAAACCCTCGTTGCCATGGTCCGAACCTTCCATCTTGTGCATTTCTGGGCCAAAAACCAGAGAGGATGAAGGTTCGAACCCTCATAACAAGGGTTCGAACCTTCCATCTTGTGCATTTCTGGGCCAAAAACCAGAGAGGACGAAGGTTCAAACCCTCATTGCCATGGTTCGAACCTTCCATTTTGTGCATTTATGGGCCAAAAACCAGAGAGGATGAAGGTTCGAACACTTGTTGCCAGGGTTCGAACCTTCCATTTTGTGTATTTCTGGGCCAAAAACCAGAGAGGATGAAGGTTCGAACCCTCGTTGCCAGGGTTCGAACCTTCCATTTTGTACATTTCTGGGCCAAATTCCAGAGAGCACCAAGGTTCGAATCCACTTCACTGCCTTAGATTATGAATCTTCCTACTTGAAATCTTTTTAAGCATCCCTAATAAGGACAATTAAAGATGGCAAAAGTGAGCTGACTTGAGAAACATTATTTAAATTGTATAATGTGTGGTGATTATTTATTAGAACTGGACAATGGGACTATTTTGATCTCATCATGGTTTAAATGTTATCTAAGCAAAGAGAGCTGGTTCAACTCTTAAGTATCGAACCGTTGCAGCTAAGTGGTGTCAAATAATTGAACAAATGGAAAATGCATTTCTGAGCCAAATCTGTGAGCCATATTTATTGTTTATGCACCCCATTACAAAGTCATTGTCATTTTGTTATTAGAGACAAAAAATTGGCGAAGAACCAATAAATAATTGTAACGATATCGTTATCAGAAAATCTTGAAAACACGATTTTGAGTGAAATCGTGAGTCTTTCTTATTGTTTATGCATCTCAATATAAAGTTACCATTATTTTCTATTGGACACAAAAAATGGATGAAGAAACTATAAATGATGGTAACGATATCGTTATCAAAAAACAATGTCGGGCACAAAATTCAGGTTCGTATTAGTAGGAATTCAAGTTCTTAAAGATTTTTCCCCCTAAAAACCATCTATAGATCATCCCATCTGAAATTATAAAATGTTTTTTCTTATGTTTGTTGCTATTATTAACCTTATGGGATCTATGAATTGATTGGATTCATCGTTAATGCTACATTGCTAAAATACTTTTATATTTGTTGCACCCATTATGTCTTTGTAATTTTGTACTGTAATGCTCCACCTTTTTTTACTAATCTGAAAGCCTAAAATTATGTATCACCCAAGCTAAGCGTCTCAAAAGTTTTAAGTGAGTTTTGGCCAAAAAATCATGTTTTGGACAAGTAAAGGTGAGAAGGCAAGAGCTTGTGTCTTCAGACCATGCATCATATAAGCTTGAAACCTTTAAGAGCCATAGGCAAGTGGGTTTTGGCATAAAAACCATATTTTTGACAAGTGCATGTGGAAAGTCCTAAACTTGTGAATTTTTCGTATTTAACCAATTCTTCTTACAACTCATGTCCAAAAAATCCATAACCAAGCGAATATTGGCCTAAAACTTGTATTTTGGACAAGTCTAGGTCTAAACCTTGAACATACAAATTTTGGATTGCAAACCACGCATCATACAAGCTTAGGCTAGAATGGCCACACACAAATGAATTTTGGCTTATAAACCATATTTTGAACTAGTTGAGGAAAAACAACCCATGAACTTTTGGTTTTTTTGTCTCAAACCAAGCATCACACATTGTCTCAAACCAAGCATCACACAATCTTAGTATAGAAAGGTCATAAACAAGGGAGTGGAATTTACAAAAATCCAAATCGAAAAAAAAAAAATATGAGAAAAGGCAGAAATCTTTATTATTTAATTCAATTTCTCACATTTGTATTCATGGAATTGAGTGCTTTGGCCTTTGTGGGTGCAAGTTGCAGGGATTTGTGGGTTAGTGCTTAGGTGACCTCAGACTGACTAAATTTACAAAAGAAAACATAAAACTGAAAACTAACTGCAAATTATAGGGGTAATAGCCGATTGTTGCAATTGCAGTCGGTTAGTGCTTGGAACAGACTAAATTTTCTCCTTCATTCTTCCTGAAATGGTTGCCAATGGTTTTGAATTCCCTCTCCTTGTGATTTTGCATGGTTTATCCCATTAGTTTTCTATATGAGATTTGATTTTGGCCAATTAGGCATCTTTGAGATCATCACTTATTTTACAATGCTCAATGCTTAGTCGCCTTCTCTTCTCTGCAACGTGTCCGCCTTCTCTTCGATGCCCAGATGGTCAATGTAAATCTGATGCAACGACACAACACCCAGATCAAGAAAACTAATAACATGAAGAGAAATCACCCGATTTCATCCATTAAATCAAGCTGATATAAGGAAGATGGTGATAACAGGGGAAGAAGAAAGAGCAAAGAAATGATCTCAATTGAATCTTAAGTTTCAACAAGGAAGAAAAAACACCCATCAACTAAAACTATGCCTATGTAATAAAACAACATCTGAAACAACGATTGGAGAGAATGCTCCAACACTTTCCTAGTTTTCATTGAACTAAATAAACATTTGCAAGACTGCATTCTTGCCCAAATCAGGAAAACAAGTTCGACTTAAAAAACAGTTGCAAGTAGTGTGTTGGGTACAAAAAACATTTAACTTAATAAACGTTTGCAAGTTCTGCATTTAGATACATTTAACCCAACTCTAGTAAACAATTTCAACTTAATAAACATTTGATAGGACTAAATAAAGTCTCCCTATCCAACTCCAAGTTTTGTGGATGTCCGGTTGTCCATTTTTTTTCACCTTAGTCTTCTCCTGAAAAGGAATTGTATAAAATTGCAACTCATCATACATGTCTGAATAGTTGAGATTGAGGCTATATGCAGGAATTTACAAGTAATGCTGGAATTTACAAGTTAGAATTTTAAACAATTTACTTTCCTAACTGATGCCCAAAAGAAAGCTAAAATGTCAGTGGAAATTATAGTTGCTTAGAGGGAGTACAATAAACAGACCCAACATAGAGTGTTGGAGTTATGTAGCTCCACAATTTCCCATTTGTTACTGTTGGAGCATGAAGTTTCACAGCATGGGGTTTTGAAGCATGAAGTTTGTTGAAAAGAGAGATGGTATGGGTTGCAACCTCAATGGAATTTTCAGCAAAAATATTTCCATCTTCAAAACAGAATCTTTTAACACCTGTACCTCAAATTTCCCCAGCTGTGACCTGCAAACTCTAACTCAAACAGTATAAAAAAATCAACTTGGAGCATGTGTCTCGTCACATGTAACCTGTACCTGAACAGTTAATGAATGATACTTAGAGCATATATCTCATTAAATGTCCATAGTAAACATGAGAAATCCACATTAAGTATAAAAAAAATATAATCAAGTACTTGCCTTTTAAAAAAAAACAAAAAAAAAACATTTAAGTAGAAAAATGATTCAGCCTTAATATCCATTCAACATGCAAGCAACTTTAAACATAAGAATACATCAAATCTCAATACCACACATACATTCCACCAATACATCAAATCCCAACACCACCAATACGTTCCACCAAAACTTCAAGCCTCAATACCACCAATACATTCCACTAGTACACGATGAATCCAAAACAGCTATTTCACACAGCACATAGTATAATCCACATGAAAAGAAACCACAGCAAATCACAATCATTAAAATATGTTACATGTCCAAATCTCAGTGCTCCTTTATACTTCCTTTCAACGCCGACCCTACACATAGCAAAACATTATCAAAACCAAGACATGCCATTGTGTATACTAAACATTAAAATCAATGTATAGGATAGTTATTACCATTGTTGTTAAAATAAGAGCAAGTATTTGAACAGAACATTATTCTTTCTACTGAAGCTACACCACGAACAATTTAGCATTTATTTGAACAGAATTATGAGGTAGGCATTCTAGTACAGAAATGACAACTAAAGCTAGCCATCTTTCTCTATATGAGGTTAGAATTTCTAGTCCAATAAAATCCCCTTAAAAAAATTTTTAAGATAAATATGCAGAGTAAGACTTATGGATTTGAGAAGGAAAATTGGAGGATGGCATGCAATGGAGTGGAGGTTCTATCTACATGCAAATAAAAATAGAGTTTTGAAAGAGGATAATCCATAAACACTGATGGTACCAAATATTTGGTGGGAAGCATATATAATATCATTAGAATGAGGTATGAACAAACCAGTCTGCCACTGCACCACCAGATTTCACACTCAAGCTTTTGGTAGTAAACATGTGAATTTCAGCACCATCATCTAGATTTTAATGCAGAAAGACCCCAACCACAACATCTAGTTATAAAGATGCAAGTAATTGATAGGTATGTACATTTATGGGAAAAAAAACCGATAAGGTATGTACAAACAAATGAGAAAAAGGCAAAAAAATTAAGGGTTGCTAGTGTAATTACCCTAGACATCCAAAATATTAAATCTTTTGTTGTGACTCTTCATCAAAATCATATGCAATAGTGATACAGAGCAATTGACCCAGGAAAACATCTTATTTCCAAATGCAAATCAGAGTAATAACAAGAAACAAATATAATGCAGGAGCTTAAACCAAACCATGTAAAAAAAAAAAAAGAAGGGCTTATGCATACCTTAGTACAAGGTGAAAAGCAACCAGATCAACAAAGAGAATGCAAAGAAACATCCTACCACCTGAAAAAGACCAGACCGAACGTGGAAGCTGCGAATAATATAAGATAATCAGATTTAACACTAATACTATGCTTCAAAGTTCAAACACTGCATAAAAACTCCAATTCATGTCAAAGGAATTCAGTGACCTATCAGATGAAGAAGGGTTGTGCCTTGAAAATCGCCAATTGCCATTTTGAATGTAGATTCATTTAATTTTCTTTTTCTTTTTCCTAATTTTTTATAGATTAACAACCATTCAGAATTTGAGATTCTTCAATCTTGACATGCAAACTCTTCTAAACGCAACCCCAAAGCGTATGATGGGATTTAATTAAAGCTAATTCATATAAAAGACATTCCCTTGAAAAAGTAGGATGACACTTACCTCATGCTCGCAGAGTTTTTGGCTTCTCCAACATCCATTGACGAGGCAATTTGTGGCCTTTCAAGTCCATTCTCGTGTTGAGAGCGGAGATGGGGAACATCTTCAGAAACCCATTCCTCCTCTTTTGGGAAAGTATTTAGAATGCTTGGGATGTGCTGAACCATTTTCTGCACTTCACTTCCATTCTTTCTCAGTTACTCTATTAACTCCTCAGGCATTTCCTTCGGATGTAACTCTCTGTTGACACCAAAAATGTCACTTTGCCTCTTCAAGATCCAAAGAGCTACCTGAAGTCGCAACCTGCCATAAATAGGCAATGCTACTCCCAAAAAATCAAATCTTGTCAGAATCAAACAAAAACTGCAAGATCCTTCAAGACAGCCAAAAGAGGAGTACACAAGAAGTTTCGGGCCATTTCAAAATCATTTGGCCTAACTTTGCTTCTCCGACAGCCGAAAAGGAGCTCTCGGCGGCGAAAGCATCGGAGACACCAAATCTTCGATCAGAGCCGATGGATGGTCTCAAAATACATCCAAAAGGCTCCACGTCAAGTTCCGAGTCAAACCGACAACGTTTGACCCTACATCAACCCTCGAACAGCTAAATCAAGCCTCTCGGCAGCAAGAACCGCTGAGGCCATTACTCATCAGGTAGAGCACATGGACGGCTTCAAAATGCTTACAAAGGGCTGCACGTCAAATTTCAGGTCATTTCGACAACATTTGACCATAGTTTGACGCTCGGAAGCCAAATCAGGCCTCTCGGCGGCAAAGCTCTAAGGGACCATGGTTTCCAAGACAGAGCCTATGGATCATCTTAAAATGACTCCAATGGGTTCCCTGTCAAATTTCAAGTTAATCGGACATCGGTTGACCGCACATCAAACCGCGACATCTTCATCGCGACAAAAGCGAGTCTACTGGTGATAAGACCCCAAACGGCTTCAAAACTCAAACAAAAGCCTATGGTTGGTCTTATTTATTGCTCAGGAGGCTTCACACCAAATTTCAGGTCATTCCGACATCGTTTGACCCAGTTTCAGCTTCTGACAGAAAATCGGCAGCTCTGCGCGACAAAGTCTTCGGCTTTCTCAGGAAATTAGAAACTTTGCAAACCAAAATGCAAGGATTCTTATCAGGTTTCGTACAAGAAAATCATTTCTTTGGATGGACCAATCAGAAGCAAGCATCCGGGAGTTACAAGTCAAGAGATTCATGGCATTTAACCCATGAAACTCCTCCCATCATGGCGATTAAAGGCGATTAAAATGCCCTCAATCTCCTCCGGCCAATCAAAAGCCAAGAAAAAGGAGTTACAAAATAAAGAATTAAATCCTGTAACTCCTCCCATTATGCGGCTTAATGACAATAAAAGCCCATAAACCCTCCTAAATGGCTACCTAAAAGCCTATAAATAGGAGAGCTCTCCAAGAAGAAAAAAAAAAGAAAAAAGGGAGAAAATCACAAACACACAGACAATAGACTGCAGAAAATCCGGAAACTCAGACAGAAAAAGGCATCAGAAATCTAAGAGAGAAAACTCTGCGGAAATCCTACACCGACCACCGCTACAAGGTGACAAAAGTCCTTGGGGGTACCCCCCCCCAAGGTCCTTGCCTTCTCCTTCTGCCTCCAATGGCTTAGATGTGGCTTTTCAGCCCGTCTACTCGGTTTTTTATTGGACATAGGACCTCCTTTTGGTCTTTGTCCTCTAAAAACTCGAGGTTATAGCCAAGCCAAGCGAATCAATAGCATCCTCTGTTCTCATCTGCATGGATGATGGTGAAGCCCACATATGGCTTGCGATCGTCAATCTAAACGGGTCCCCCACAATCTCCTGAGAAGTTAGATCCTCCTTTTCTTGCTTTTCATTGTAGTTTGTATTTTTTCAAAAGAGACAAAAATCACAACTCTTGTCTTTCATTATTGATAAGGATTGTAAATCGGCTATAAACGCCAAAATCGGCTATAAACGCCAGAAATCGGCTATAAACGCCAAAATCGGCTATAAATGCCAAAAAATCGTCTTTTACGGCAAACCAAGAAAAATGTCTCTTTTCTTAAATATATGTGCAATGGAAAACTTGAAAGAAGTTGATTTCTTTTTACTTGCGAAGGTTGATCTCCGGATCACCACTTGCAATTCCGAGTAAAATAGAAAATCTGGCACACCCACACAACAAAAATGTTGATGCGCGCCTCTGCCCCCCGGTTACGAAAGGGTCGGACCCAACGGACTCCCACGTCCGCCGACCTCGGTAGAACCGAGCAGAAGCGCGGTCCATCAAGCTCTTGATAAGTCGAATTTAAGTTCACAATTGCTTCTAGCAGTCATTGGGACGCTCATTCTGGGCCCACCATACCTGCGATCAGAACAATTGTACCCTCTATGGCATTTTGCCTTCCTCATATTGCTTGGGTCATCTCCCTCGAGCAATTTGAAAAGACGAAACCATAGAACTTCCCATTTATGATCATTATATTCTTGTGATTACTAATGGATGTAGTCTTGTTTCAGAAATTAAAAAAAAAAACTAACAATGGCAGCATCGCTTACCATTACCTTCGATGAGAACAAGCACCAAATCATGCTTCAACAGAAGCAAACTACGCGCACCTACAAGCGCCCCATCAGCTGCCGAAGTGTCAACTCCCTCGGCAACTCTCTGAACTCCGGGTCGACCTCGACTCCCCGGACTATTGGCTTTGGGACGCTGGGACCATTCCCACTTCCCGAAGAACAAACTGCTCCCTCCAAGAAGCAGAAACTCGCCTCTCAACGTGTCACTACCGTGACACCAAAGGCGAGCACCAGAAGGCCTGAAGCCCGTGGCACCCCCACGAAGCCTCGACCTGCAAGCAACCAGGTCTATCCCAAGACTTGGTCCCTTAGACCTTCACCAAAGCAAAGAAGGTCCCAAACATCCACTAAGCCAGCATTCCTGGCCCCACTCAAGGAGAACCAGTTCTACCCTCTTGCTTACATGAAAGAGGAGAGACCTATCTCCAACCTGACTCTCAAGTCAACCCAGCATGAGCCGGCTTGTTCCTACAAGCCCAAAATCAAATCATGCATCACAAGGCCTCTACAAGCACCTGCTAAGGCCTACAAACCTGCAGTTCGACCCTTCATCTCTACAGGGGCCGAACTCCAAAAATTCAAAGCTTCGCTACAACAGGCGAAGGACAGGGTTCGCATCCTGTCCTTGCCCAGCTACAAAGAAGACAGGCTCGGCTGCTGCGCCCGAGGGAGCACATCCTTCATCGTCAAAGCCCAGCCAGAGCTGACCGAAGCTCAAATTGCTCGTCGTATACGCCGCCGCGCGTCATACCGGCAAAAGAGACTAGAGAAGCAAAGGACCCAGCCTTTTACACTTCAAGTCTCTCCCAAATGGGTCGAAAAAGAAAGACCCAACCAAGTTGCTGCCATCCATATGGTTGGAAAAACCAGAAGGCGCCAAAAATCAGCAACAAAAATCCATGTCCGACGTCCGGTGACCCGCAGCGTCTCCAGGACAAGAAGACATTCAGAAGAATCCCTTGCTCCTTCAAGCAAAGGACAGCAGAGTGATCCTTCCTCAAGCTCTTCTTCAAAAAGAATGAGCCCCAGCTCAGTCACCAGGACAGTTTCTTCGTTCGAATCACGAAGGATGAATGTCTTGGCTACAAATTCTGAGCCACCACCCCATAATCCACCTCCAGAAGATGCGATCACCCGCATCCAGCAGTTGGAACAAGGCCAACAGAGGATTGAAACTGTGATGGAAAACCTTCTCCTCGCCTTCCAAAATCAGGCGAACAATGAACCTCCTCCGAATCATCAAAACGATGAGGTAAATGGAGAAGAAAATGAGTCACGCGCCCTTACCAAAAAGGAAGTAGACAGTATCCTCGCCAAAGCAAAAGAAGAGGATATACTCAAGGAGCATGGGATCAAGCCACCATATCCCTTATGGATGGACTCGGTCCCGTTCCCCACCAAATTTAAGCATCCTACTCTCCAAACATATACGGGGAAAGGATCAGCCAGACAGCACGTCATCCACTTCAAGATCCTGACGGGAGCTATCGCGGATCAAGATGCACTCAAGATCCGCCTCTTTGCAAGTACCTTAAAAGGTACGGCCTTCGATTGGTACTCCACTCTGCCGGAAGACTCAATCCAAAACTGGGCCATGCTAGAGACACGCTTCCTGACTCACTTCAAAGGTGAGGATCATCCCGCTACTATGGCTTAGCTGTGCAGCCTAAAACAGGGGGAGAATGAATCAACATATGACTTCATTCACAAGTGGAAAGCAATGGCATACAATGCTCTGATGTATTGCCACAAGCGTCGCTAGTCGAGCGTCGCTAGTCGACATTTGCCGAAATAACATGAGAGCCAGAATCCGCTCCATGATCATCGGCAACAAATCAAAAAACCTGGGAGAACTCCTAGAAGCTTCCATGGAAGCTGAAATGGTGATTAAAGACCTCAACAGTCAGAAATCATCAAGAAAAGAGCCAACCGCCATTGCAACCTCTAAACCAAAGAAAAAAGAGGTCCTCAATGTGCAGACCAAGTCAGCTCCTCAGCCACCAAAGAAAGCTGAAAATAAAGTTGCTGGTAAGAGACCTGAACTCTCAGATGCCTTCAAAGAACGAGTAGAGAAGAAATACCCGTTTGATGAAGATGTTGATGAAATCTTCGGGGCTCTTGTGGCAAACGGCAAGCTCACCTTGCCTGAACCAAAAAGACCGGGTGATGTTGGCAAAACCAACGATCCTCGGCACTGTCCATACCACCAGATGATCTCGCATCCTCTCAATCAATGCTTCGTTGTGAGGGAGAAAATAAACGAGATGTGGAAAAACGGAGTCATCACCTTTGACAAAAACTATGAGCCTGCCTCCGTCAACATGGTGACATGTGAACAAACATCAAAATCACCGAAGAAAAAGATCACTACTCCTTCAAGGTGATAAACTCAATCCAAGCGTCCGAGGAACTGGTTCCTTACCCGACACCAGACGGACAACCGATATGGGTACATCCCGATCTCCTGGAAGATGAAAATTGGGAGGTCGTGAAAACAAAGCCTACAGCTCAACAGCGAAGGCAGGCTAGGAAACATCTCCTCAAGCTTAAACGGCAATAGAAGACCCAGCCAAAACAAGAGGTCAAAGAAAAGGCAGAGGCTTCCTCTACCGTTTCACTGGAGGCAACAAAAATATCCCTTCCAGAGAATTCAAAGGGGGTAAGGAAATTCACTCTCAGTGATTTCATGCCACCTCAATTCAAAGAAGCCATGCAGGAGGCATCACACTCTTGCAATTCGGTAGTTGGATCCTCCATTGATGGATACGAGCCAGCGACACCGATGATGGATTCGAATCCAACTACACAGATGAGTGGGAGGAGTCCCTTGAAACAGGAGAATATCTCTCCGATGAAGAATGGGTTCCTGAGTCTCATCTTATGCCAGTAATCTGGTATAACCCCCTACAGCCACAAGGATCCTGGTCTGATGATTAAGAAGACCACAAAGCTATACAAGAAAATGCTGCTGACCCAGCACCTCTCATTACTCCAGTGGAAATCAACCATGTTGAGCCACAAAGAGTTGATGAAGAAGAAGATCCGGCTCCCATGCCTGATCTTGAAGAATATGCAAGGATCTTGCAGCGACACGCTCTAGAACAAGAGCAAGACCGCGTCAACTAGCCTCCTCGCAACCCAGAGCCTGAAGTCCCTGAAGACCACCAGGTACATCCTCCTTTAACTCCTGAAAATGGAGAAAATTGCTGGATAGACGATCCTCTTACATCCGAGGATGAGTCTGACTCCGATCAGGCAACGTCTCCCATCAGAGCTTCCTGTAATATGATAATTCGGGATTATAGCTCTTCCGAAGCATCGTCTGATGAAAGCACTTACACTCCGGCGACGCCTAGCAATGTATCTTCTGGAGCCACCTCGTTTCACGTGACTTTCATTGAGATGACACCCTCTCAGGTTTCTTCTCCTGAGACTGTGACTTCAAAGTTCACACCCTTCCTGACTGAAGAATTCCTAGCTATTGATGCTTGGGATGATGAATTAGTCAACGAAGAAGAAACGTTGCTGGATGCTGTTCAGGACTTGTTCCCGGAAAATGCTCCGTGCAACACAATCACTGAGGATGGCAACTCTGCTACTGATACATCCTCAGCAAATGAAAAACGACAGCCTCTTGATCCTGAAGATAATCTTCCAAACGAAGACCCTTCTCAAGAAGCTCTCGAAGTTGGTAGAGGCACCCGCTCTGGCCGGGACTACCACAAAAATTACAACCAATCTTCCTTTACATATGTAAATCCTTCGGGAAAAGATGTTGTAAGCGCCCCTAGTGGCAACAATGATGAACATGCAGGCCCTAAGGAGGCTTTCAAGTATGACTTGATTGAACACTTCAAGCACATACCTGCACGTCTGCACATCCTAGATTTGTTGCGAATGTCTCCGCACACTCGTGATAATCTCATCTCGGAATTACAAAAGCTGAATGAGGATGTCGACAAACATGCCCCGCAAGTCCTCCAAATTGAAATGGATTACCGGGTCAAAAACTCAGAAGCCTCCTTAAAAGGAGAAAAGAAGAAAACTGAAGGATCATGCATTGAATGCCTCTCGGTTAAAAAAGCAGCCAGTGCAACCATCGCCTTCACAAAGGACGACCTCCTACTTGGCGAAACCAGGCATAACCGACCCCTGTACTTCACAGGGTATATCAAGGAAATGCCTATGCACAAAGTTCAGATCGACCCAGGTCCTGCACTCAACCTCATCTCCACATCGGCTCTTGAAGAGTTGGGCATCCCACCCAGCAAGCTGAGCCACACATCTGTATCTATCTTTGGATACGATGGGAGTACTCAAAGGCCTATCGGCAAAATCAGGTTCAAGTTGCAGATCGGTGATCTTATCTCTGAGGTCACTGTGTATGCAATAAAAACCCCTTCATGCTACAACATCCTTCTCGGACGCCCTTGGATCCACGAGAATGGTGTTGTCCCTTCAACTCTACATCAATGCATCAAGTTTGTTGGCGACGACGGCATGATACATCGAGTCTTTGCGGACAGAAAACCCTTCAAAGGTAAAGAAGTCCACTTCGCAGACTCACAGATGTATGAAGGTGAAAAAGAAGAAGAGGATAAGCACACAGCATCCTTTGCCGAAAATCTCCAGAAAGATAAAGGTAAAGCTCCTCAACAATCACCGGAAGAAAACAAATCATCCGGTAAATCCGAAGAGAGCATTCAAACTCCCTTCATCATCTCCCTCAAACCTTCAAAGCCTTTGGTCGTCACAACTAAAGTGAAGAAGGCAAAGCAAAAACCTGGGGGCAAATTTGTTGTCTCTTTCGTGTCTATCATGCAAGACACGGACTCGGATTCAGAGCCAGAAGACGACGCATCGTCAAGCCAAGCTGACACTCAGCAAGTTCAGCCTGCTCTCACTCCAATGGAGACAACTTCTGACATAGAAGATCCTACGTCAGCTTCCTTCGTTGTTCCAGCAACTTCAGCAAAGGAAAAGCCGATCTTCTTCCATAGATCGGATGCTTCTTCATCAAACTCCATGCTTGAACCTTTCCAAAATAAAGGTATGCCTCAACTATCCTTATACAGTTCTGTGGCACAAGCTATTATGAAGAAAATGGGCTATGACGCTCAAAACCCAGTCGGTTTGGGAGAAGGACGCGGTATTCTCACGCCATTGGGGCCCGTCTTGACCAAAAGCCAGCTGGAAGATTGGAGACTCTATGGCTATGTAGAAAAGTCTTCACACGGGTTAGGGTATGATCCTGACACTCCCTTGAGACAGTTGACACAAAGGCTTAAAAGTCAATATACTGACCAAGCCTCAACATCTCAAGTCCGTGAAGACATCGATCTCCCTGGATATCTCTTTGATGAGTCACCTGACAAAGATCCAGGAAGCTCATCCAATTGGCACGATTTCTCCGAAAATGAAGAGGAGTTGTCCGATGGCACAGACGTGTGGACTTCTGAACCAGAAGAACCCTCATCTCCAAAAGAAGTAGCCTACTTCAACCCGGTTTCAACAGGCGATTGGGATCATCTCATAGCAAGCCTGGGGAAAATTACCGATCAAGAAGACCCGTGGAAAGGAACAAAACCTTGGTCTGGAAATGCCTTTGAAACCCCAGAAGGTTTCGTTGAGCTGGAAGCCTCCGAAAATATTGTGGAGGAACCACCTTCGAACCTTCCAACAGAAGATCCTGTTCAAAAGATAGACTTGGGAACACCAGATAACCCACGTCCTGTATTCATAAGCAAGAATATAAAGGATGATGAGTTACCCGAGTATATCGCCTTTCTTCGTGAGTTCGTTGATTGCTTTGCATGGTCTTACGCTGAAATGCCAGGCTTAGACCCCAAAATAGCGGTTCACAAACTCAATCTTCAAGAAGACATCAAGCCTGTCAAGCAAGGCCAAAGAAGATTCCGTCCAGATGTGATGGATAAAATTGAACAAGAAGTTCAAAAACTCAAAAGCGTCGGCTTCATCCGTGAGGAACAACATCCTGAATGGTTGGCCAACATTGTCCCCGTGACAAAGAAAAACGGGCAGATCAGGGTCTGTATTGACTATAGAGACCTGAACGGCGCATGCCCTAAAGATGAATTTCCGCTCCCCATACCAGAGGTAATGATCGATAATACCTGTGGATTCGAGCGAATGACATTCATGGATGGTTTCTCTGGCTACAATCAGATAAAGATGCATCCTGAAGATGAAAAACATACATCTTTTCGGACCCCATTTGGCGTGTATTGCTACAACTGTCATGCCATTTGGTCTGAAAAATGCTGGTGCCACATATCAGAGGGCTATGATGAAAATATTCCAAGATATGCAGCACAAGACGGTTGAATGTTACGTTGATGACCTCGCCGTCAAAAGCAAAAGAAAAGAAGATCATCTCGAAAACCTTCGAGAAGTCTTCCTCCGGCTCCGCAAACACAAACTGCGAATGAATCCTTTGAAATGTTTCTTCGGCGTCTCGTCGGGTAAGTTCCTCGGATTCTTAGTTCGGAAAGCTGGAATAGAGCTTGACCCCATAAAAGTCAAAGCCATTCTAGAAATGCCCTCTCCAAGAACCTTGAGAGAACTCAAAGGGCTTCAAGGGAGATTGGCCTACATCAGACGGTTCATCTCCAATCTTTCGGGGAAATGCCGTCCATTCTCCCGGTTGATGAAAAAAGGTGTAAACTTTGTCTGGGATGCTGACTGTGAAGCTGCTTTCCAAGACATCAAGTCATACCTGACAAAACCTCCAGTGTTAGCTGCTCCTACCACTGGAAAACCATTCATCTTGTACACAAGAGCCCTTGATCACTCTTTGGGAGCTCTGCTTGCACAAGAAAATGATCAAAGAAAAGAAGCTGCTCTATATTACCTCAGCCGCATGCTAGTAGGTGCAGAGCATCGCTACTCTCCAGTCGAAAAAGAATGCCTTGCAGTGATGTTCGCCGTACAAAAGCTGCGTCACTACTTGCTTTCCAACACAGTATACCTGGTCTCGAGGGTCAACCTCTTGAAGGTCCTTGTCACAAAGGTAGGTTCTCTCAACGCTCGACTGGCAAAATGGTCCATCCTTCTCTCACAATTTGATATTAGGTATGTACCACAAAAGGCAATCAAAGGGCAAGCTCTAGCGGACTTCCTCGCAGAGCATCCATTGCCTAAAGATTCTCCACTCAGAGATGATCTCCCAGACGAACCAGTCTACAATGTGGAGACTTTCTCGCAAAGTGCCTCCTGGGACATGTACTTTGACGGTGCAACCAGGACGAATGAAAAAAGACAGCTGATCTCGGGAGTTGGCATCCTCTTTGTTAGCCCCGACAAATACATGATTCCACACGCTTTCTCGCTACTGGAACCATGCACAAACAATGCAGCTGAATATCAAGCTCTAATCCTAGGATTGGAACTCGCCATCGAATCCGGTATCACCATGCTGGAAGTCTTTGGAGACTCTCAACTGATCGTCAACCAGATGAATCAGAAATTTGAAGTCAGGAAGCCAGATTTGCTGCCTTACTACAACAAGGCACAATCACTTCTGCAAAAGTTTGACATCTGTCACATCACCCACATTCGTAGAGGTGAAAACATACGTGCAGATGCCCTAGCTGGACTTGCCGCATCCATGGCAATTCAGGAAGGGGAAAACATGCAAATCACAGTGTGCGAAAGAAGAATCCTTCCTCCTCTTAACACACACCAAGCTGTTGCTGAATGCCACCAAGTGGTTGGAAGTAGGATTTCAATCCTTCAAACTTCAATCGGCGACTGGAGGGATCCGTTCATTGATTACATTATGTTCGGAATCCTACCTGAAGATCCAAAAGAACGGGTAAGCACCCAAAGGCGAACCCCAAGCTTTCATTTGGATATTCCTTCAAAAATCCTTTATAGGAAATCCTTCAACGGAGTACTTCTACGCTGCTTGTCACAACAAGAGGCTGAAGAAACACTCAAAGAAGTTCATGCTGGTCTTTGCGGAGCTCATCAGGCTGGTCCCAAGCTCTATGATCAGATAAAAAGGTTAGGATATTACTGGCCTACCATGGTAGCTGACGCAATGTCAATTTGCTAAGCGCTGCCAACAATGCCAAATTCATGGAGATTACATTCACATGCCTCCAGAATGGCTGCATCCTACAGCGATCTCATGGCCTTTCGAAGCCTGGGGTATGGACATCATAGGTCCTATTTCTCCCCCTTCGAGCAAAGGTCATCGCTTCATCTTCGCCGCTACGGATTATTTCTCCAAGTGGTCAGAAGCATTTGCGTTCAACGAAATGAAGACCTCATCAGTCCTTCAGTTCCTGCGCACCAACATCATTTGTCAGTTTCGGCATACCCAAAAGATTCGTCCATGATAACGGACCACAATTCCGGGATCATCGATTCTACAGGTTCTGCGACAAATACAAAATCCAAAGCTGTCCTTCGACTCCATACAATCCGGCAGCAAACGGGTTAGCAGAAGCTTTCAATAAGACACTCTGCAAAATCCTCAAAAAAATGGTCTCTAGTCACAAAAGAGACTGGAGCGACAAAATGTCTGAAGCTTTGTGGGCCTATCGAACCACCGTTCGAGGACCAACCCATAGCACACCATTCTCCTTGGTCTATGGATGCGAAGCTGTCGTGCCCTTGGAAGTACAAATTCCTTCCTTGAGGGTATCCTTGCAAAATGACATGACTCAAGAAAGCAATGTCAAATTGCGACTCCATGAGCTGGACAATCTCGATGAGAGACGGCTCGAAGCTCAACAAAGCATTGAACTTTACCAAGCACGCATGGCAGGATCTTTCGATAAAAAGGTCAGGCAACGCGCCTACAAAAAGAGTGACTTGGTTCTTGCGGTAAAAAGACCAATGGTCTTCGCTCACAAGTCCAAAGGCAAATTTGAGCCAAAATGGGAGGGACCCTACGTCATCGACAAGGTTTTCTCCAACGACGCATACGCACTTCTAAACATGGGAGGTGACAGATGTATGCTGTCCCATCAACGGCAAGTTCTTAAAGCGGTACTACCCTTGAAGACTTACCCAACTGGGTAAGAGCAATGCCTGTACGGCCAAAACCGGTTTCCAGGTACACGCTCGCTAAACCCACCCTTTTTTAGAATTTTCATGTCAAATGTTGAAATTTCTAGAAATTTAAACAATGCTTACTTCCATCGTTTCATTGTTCAAAAAAAAAAAAAACCCAAGTTTAGGAACCTTTCCCTAACTTGACCAAAATTTTCAACCCTTGAACCCAAAATTCATGGTTTGAAACAAAACCCGGATTCAGGGATTTCCACCCTAGTCCACCCTGCCTTTTACCGCCAAAATGGTTTTAGGTCAAAACTTATGACCCTCGTGTCTTTAAACAAAAAAAAAAAAACAAAAAAATGGTTTTTTCAAAAAACCGCGGGGAAGCGACGCTTAGTCGATACTCGCACAAATCGGAAGCATGCGAACCATGTTCGACACTTCCAAAATTGCAGGGAAGCGACATTTCGTCGATACTTGCAAAATTCAAAAATCGTGGAGACGCAACATTTCAGTTGATATCCATAACCCAAAGGTTCGAGAAAACCACAAATTTCAAAAATCGTGGGAAACGACATCAAGTCAGTACCCGCAAAACCAAAATTTTTGAAAAGCAAGGATGCGACATTCCATCGATACTTGCACCCAAATCCGCGAGGATGCGACATTCCATCGATACTCGCAACCGAATGAGCAAGGATGCGACATTCCATCGATACTTGCAAGAACATTCAGCAGGGAGGTGACTTTTAGTCGATACTTGCATTTTTGAAAACCAAACAGGCTATAGATGCCACCAAACCAAAACGGCTATAAATGCCACCAAAACCGGCTATAAATGCCACCAAAACAGGCTATAAATGCCACAAACCGGCTATCAATGCCACCAAAACAAAACCGGCTATCAATGCCACAAACAAAAAATTGGCTTTCAAAAACCCCGGCTATCAATGCCACAAACTTGGCTATCAATGCCAGAAACCAAAAACCGACTATCAATGCCACAAATTCGGCTATCAATGCCACAAAAAAAAAAGAGTTGGCTCTCATGCCAAAATTGGCTTCCATGCCACGAGCAAAAATC
The DNA here is from genome assembly GCA_012931725.1 of Litsea cubeba. Classification (NCBI taxonomy): domain Eukaryota; kingdom Viridiplantae; phylum Streptophyta; class Magnoliopsida; order Laurales; family Lauraceae; genus Litsea; species Litsea cubeba. The sequence goes on along the minus strand of CM022944.1, from coordinate 49,011,624 downwards.
TGGCTTCCATGCCAAAACAATCATTTGACAAAAGATTTTCACAAAATGACAAGCTTTTGATCAAATCCCATTTAGCAATTACTTTTATCACAAAAAGATTCAAGTGAGCGTAGGGATAACAAAACACAAAAAAAAAGAAGAGCATCCCATTTAGCAATTACTTTCATCACAAAAAGATTTAAGTGAGCGTAGGGAAAACAAAAAAAAAGAGTACCAAAAAAAAAAATACATGTGGTACCAAAAAAAAAGGTAGTGTTCACAAGCACTACAAAAAAAAAAAAAAAGAGTACCAAAAAAATACATGTGGTACCAAAAAAAAAAAGAAAGTGTTCACAAGCACTACAAAAAAAAAAGAGAGAAAAGTACCAAAAAAAAAATACAAGTGGTACTAAAAAGAAGAGAGAGAAGGATGGTTTCTTTTTTTTTTAAAAAAAAACACAGGAGCTCAATCAAAAATCATCTCCAGCCAAGAGTTCAGCTCCTTAAGCAAACTTTTGGCCTCAGCCGTTAAGGATTCCAAGGCACGCTTCTTCAGGAATTTGCCATGAGATGCTGGAGTGGGCTGTAACCCTTCTTTCGCACCGGGAAGCTTATCTCGAGCAGTTCGCCATTGTTTGTTCTCATCAGACTTCCTTTTAAGAACCCGAATGGCATCTGCAACCCGGTGAATCAGAGCAGTCTCCCTTTCACGAGCCTCTGTTATTGCAGTCCACTTGGCAGCGACTTGTGCCTGCAGATGCTCAAGACGTTTCCTGGCCTCATCGACCTCCCTATCAAGGATGTTAAGGTCATGTGTCAGTCCAATGATGTTTAGCTCTTCTAAGTTCTTCTCTCGGACTACCTGCTTCCTGCTTTCTGTAGCCTCATCTAGGTTAGACTGAGCCTTATCCGCAGGGTCCAGGAACATCTCCTTGAAGAATTGGTCATCAGGAAAACCCATGGTCTCAAACCACCTGTCACCCAGCTCAATGATCCTATTAACGATCGCCCTGGCACTTGTGACATCTAGACCAGCCTCTTCAGCATCACCGGGAATCTCACGCACATGCTGGATCATCCCAAATCCAGCATCTAAGTGCCCAGAAAGCAGAGTCTCAATCCAAGAGCTCAGAACTTGCACCACCACCTTCTTCGCAAAAGAAGAGATGGCCCAGCTGAAGATTCGCCCAACTCCGTTGGTCGGCTGCTCATGTCATCATCTGTTGGAAGAGTAACAAAAGAACTCTTTCCAGTTGAAGCTGCTTCTGCTCGGGAAGGAATCTCAGCACGAGGTATCTCCTCAACATTGTCAGAACTGGTCCCAGGAGTCTCTACCTCTGGATCAACCTCTGACATCCCTTGCTCTGGTTCTGAAGGAAGCGACGGACCCTCCTCCGTCACTTCAAAACCTGCCAAAGAAACACAAAAAGGTATGAATATGATCCTGTTTGAAAATCATTATCAGGGTTATAACTACAAAATACCTTCTTCGACGACTGGCGGAACACTTTCTTCCTCCATGAACTCATCGGAAGCATCATCAACATTTGCATCCATCGATGGTTCAAAGTCATCGGAATCCTGTGGCAAGTCAGCTGGCAAGAAATGTGTTAGCAAACCAAGTCACAGACAAAAAAAAGAAAGCAAAAGAAGTCGTACCAATTGGAGATTCTGGATTCACTCCAGAGTCCCTCGGTTCTTCTTCAGGTGCCCCGACAGGATCCGTCACCACCTCATCGACTGGAACCTCAGGCATCACCAAGTCTTCCTCTGCTAAAAAAAAAAAAAAGAAAAGCAGAAACAAGAAGCAAATCAGAACATGGAAAAATCCCATGAAAACAAATGGAAAGAGAAAAAGGAAGAATCATACCTTCACCGACGGTCTCTTCTTCTCGGCTTCTCTTCTCTGGAGGCTCGTCAGCATCCATTGGCACATCCTCATTGATAGAAAGAGGAACTTCCAAGTCAGGAGAGTCCTCATGCTGCCCCTTGCTGCGATGATGACTCCTCCTCCTCTTACTCCTGCGGGCTCGCTTCTTGGAGGAACCTGCCCCGCTGTCAGAGTCAGGTTTCCCACTTGACTCCTCACTGGATGGTCTACTCTTGCCAGTAGACTCCACGGAAGCTTGCCTCTGTGCCCCTTGCATCCAAGCACCAAGATCGGCTTCCTCCTGTTCTAGCTACTCTAAAGCCTCATCAGGTATTTCTCGAACAGCTTCAGAACCAATGATGCCCTGCTTACCGAGAAAGCCTATCTTGTGCTTCTCTCCAGAAAGGAAGGCCCAAACTTCCTCTCACCGGACGCCATCCGACTTTCCAAGGCCCTTTCCAGATCCCAGCTTCACATCAAGCTCCTTCTTGGAAAGCCCCCGATATGCCGAAAAGCTCTCCGCGAACCACTTCGCAAAGCCGGCAGTCCGGGAAGTCAGCAACACAGGATAAGAAATCATGGCTGTAGTATCTTCAGCACTATAGAAAGCCCATGCATTTCTCCCTGTAAACCTCCAAAGTGCTTCACCATGCTTGAAGGCACTCCAACAACGCCTTGAGAAAAGCCCAGCTGCAAAGCAAAGCGAGAGGGTACATACGGCTGGATGTCGACGAAAAGATGTCTACGGTACACCATCGTGCCGACACGTATGCTGAAAAGCCACTCTCTCTCTGCATTCGTCAAGGAATAATGCCTTCCCGACCTCGCCCTAGTAGAGTCTCGGGAGGCACCAAAATCAAAAGCCTTCTTCCGCAACTCCGGAGAAAGCTTCACTGAAGACTGCCCCATCTCGACGTCCCTGAACCGTCGGATCCTCATGCGGGCAAACAAAAGTGATTCGGACATGGCTTTGCCCTTAGCCAGTGCAGCACCCAACCGGTGGAAGCCAGGACAGTGGTACATGTACCACGAATAAAAGATATGGGCTGAAAATACCCTATTCATGGGAAGCCCAAGCCGAACCAAAAAAGCAGCAGCCTGCAGTTCGGTACACAGGTAGGAGTAAAGAGCTGGCACCAAAGCAAGCTGCTCTCCAAACGCCATCTGACAAGCCAGAAAAATACAATGCGGCCTGATGTGCGTTCCATCTCCTCCAGCAAAAATAGCCTCACCAAGCCAATAAGTGAGGTAAACAGCGAGATCTCTCCGCAGTGCAATGTCAGGACAAATGACGCTTGTACTTGCACAGAAATCTCTCAACTCTTCTTGCATGGCTAAGATCTTCTTCGAACTTGGATCCTGGGCCCTGGCTTCTTGGGTCACACTATCAGAAGACTCCCTGTTGTCAGAAAAGTTGGGGAATGAAGAGCTAGAACTCTTCCAACTGCTGGATCTAACTTTCAAACCCTCCTTCTCCTTCAAAAAATCATAGAAGGTGACGAGCTGAAAGTACAGAAGCCTGAACTCCTCAGACTGCCCCTCAAGGACGCTGTCAATCGGCATAAACTCCTCATAGAGTTTGCCGAGGATGGGCAATCCAGTAATGACGCTCAGCTCCTTCAAAGAGAAACCAATCTCACCATTCGTCACAACGAAGGTATTGGTTTGTGGGAGGAATGATTCCAGCATAGCCATGAAGGCCTCGTCGGAAAAGATCACGGTCTCCCTAAAGGCACGGATCGCATCAAAAATCCCGGCTTCCTTCAAAATGGCGCCACCAATCAGCAGGACGCGATCAGTCCACGACTTCCACTCGGAGTCAGCATTGAAACGGCCACGGAGTCGAAAAGGCTTGATCCAATTGCTGCCGTCACCGCTAAAAATACCAAGGCCCACCGGTCTCAAATCGACCGACGGATAATCAGAACCCTGGTAGTCGCTGGATGGCATCAACAGGTCTATGTCAACAGGCGACCTCTCCGTATATCCAGGAGAACCGCCAACAAAAACCCCGGTCTTGATTACATTTGTCCTTCTCACCCAGCTTGGAGGACCTTCCCTCTTAGAGCACGTGGGGACAAGGCTCATGATCGAGACGGTGCGATCAAACGTCGACCGGGTAGCAACAGTCTTCTTCTCACCATCTGCTGTGAAAGAGAACTGAGAACATCTCCTCTGGTATGTCATGTTATCAGGGACTGCATCACCAAAGAAGAAGGTAGGCTTGGGTAAAACACTCTGATCTTCCATCACCCATGGACGACTGCTTACCATGATCTTATAGAATTCCTCTCCCTTGAGAGTGATCAATCGCTGCCTCATCTCATCTCTGTTGAGGGAGTCGCATTCTTCCAGATTTCTCTCAACATACTGGACCTTCTCAAAGGCCTGATGAACGGCCGGATTAGAAGATCTAGCAGATCGACGAGGAGCGCTTGTAGCAGGCTCTTTACCCTTGTTCGTTCTGGAGAAACTACCTGCAAAGGATGGAAAAGAAAAAGATCAAACATCAAAATGACAGAATCTCGCTAAAAAAATTTTGGCGAAATTTTGACATGATGACGAGGCAATTCCGAAGAAAAGGAACTATCCCGAAAGAAATAGAAAGCTTGAAGATGGGCTCAACATTGCTGCGAGCTCCGAAACTCCAAACTTTCGAAGCCTCAAAGTCCCCGCAAAATCAGGAAGGGCTCAACATCGCTGCAAGCTCCAAATTCCCAAATTTGCGAAAACTTTCAGGTATGCTATTACATCATGCTACAAATTTAATTTACAATTGAATGCATGCATGAACATCTAGGTTTGCCAAAAAAAGGGGCATTATCATGATGAGCAAAAGAAAACAAAAAAAAAAAAAAAGAAAAGAAACTTTCTCAAGAAAAAAGGAGGGAAAGAAAACAAAAAAAAAGGGGATGGCCCACAGGCCACGTGGCCGTACGGCCAGATCCGTACGGATCTGTCCGTACAGCCCACAAACAAAAAAAAAAAAAGAAAAAAACAAAACATGAAAAAAAAAGAAAGAAGAAAAGAAAGAAAAAAAAAACGTGTGAAAAAAAAAGAAGCAAACACGTGAAAAAAAAAGAGAAGAAGAAAAGAAATAAAAAAAAAGAAGAACTTTTATTTTTCCTACAATGGAGTTTTCTTGAAAAAGGGGAACTTACTTGAAGCCATTGATGGAGAAGAAGAAGAAAAGTCTTGAAGATCTTGAAGAAGAAGAACTCTTGGTCTTGAAGCCCTCTTGGGATTGTTGCAAAAGAAAGTAATAAGAGCAAGAGATCCAACCTCCTCCTTGCTTTTATAGAAGAGAGCAAACCAAAGAAGGAAAGAAGAAAGAGGTAAGTGTTACTAATTAGTAACCTTACCAAAAGAAAGAGATTAGAATGATTCTTTCCCAAAAGAAAGATATCTTGAGGGATTCTCTCCCAAAAAGAAATCAATGAGAGATTTTTTCCAAAAGATAGAAATCAATGAAGGATTCTTTCCCAAAAGAAAGATATCTTGAGATATCCCATCCCAAAATAAAGGGAACATGAAAGATTCTCTCCAAGTAAAGATATTCTTAGATATTCTCTATCCAAATGAGATATTTTTGGATATTCTTTACAAAAATGACACCATATGAGATCTAAGCCATTTCAAAAGCTTAAGGTCCCATGAGTTAGCCCACATGAGCCAGGTTTGACCACCTAGGCACAAAAAAAAAAAAATTTTTTTTTGGGCTTTTAGTCAAAGAGAAATCCCTCTTACCAAGAGCATACAAAAATGGTTCCATGCCTCTTTTAAGTTGATTCAACCATACAAAGAGAATTCCAAGCCCCATGAGCTTCCAAAAATCAAACCATCCAGCCTCATATACCAAATTGAGCCAAAATCTTGAAATTGACATTCCACAAAAATCAAACCAAATCCTGGTCCCCTAACTTGCCACATACAGCTTGTTGGGTCACAAGACCAAAACCAAAAACCAAAACCTGATCCCCTAACTTGCCACATATAGCCTGTTAGGTCACAAGATCAAAACCAAAATTGATCCCCCAACATTCCACATACAGCTTGTTGGGTCACATGGTCAAAGCCAAACCCGACCCCCTAACCTGCCACATACAGCCTGTTAGGTCACAAGGTCAAAACCCAAATCCACATCCCTGATGTCATCTTCAAAACTTTGCCTCGAGATGGTACGTGATCCCTTTCACTACCATAAAATTCCCCTGGAAGCTCAAAATGCTACAAATACCAAAAGGAAAGACTGCTCAAAGACTCTTGGTCAAGTCACAGGCTCTCATTCAAAAATCTCTTCGAGGCACATCGACTACAAAAGTTAAGCAACTCGTCGCTGTACCTCGAGGGGGCATTTGTTGACACAAAAAATGTCACTTTGCCTCTTCAGGATCCAAAGAGCTACATGAAGTCGCAACCTGCCATAAATAGGCAATGCTACTCCCAAAAAATCAAATCTTGTCAGAATCAAACAAAAACTGCAAGATCCTTCAAGACAGCCAAAAGAGGAGTACACAAGAAGTTTCGGGTCATTTCAAAATCATTTGGCCTAACTTCGCTTCTCCGACAACCGAAAAGGAGCTCTCGGCGGCGAAAGCATCGGAGACACCAAATCTTCGTTCAGAGCCAATGGATGGTCTCAAAACACATCCAAAAGGCTCCACGTCAAGTTTCGAGTCAAACCGACAACGTTTGACCCTACATCAACCCTCGAACAACTAAATCAAACCTCTCGGCAGCAAGAACCGCCGAGGCCATCACTCATCAGATAGAGCACATGGACGGCTTCAAAATGCTTACAAAGGGCTGCACGTCAAATTTCAGGTCATTTCGACAATATTTGACCATAGTTTGACGCTCGGAAGCCAAATCAAGCCTCTCGGCGGCAAAGCTCTCAGGGACCATGGTTTCCAAGACAGAGCCTATGGATCATCTTAAAATGACTCCAATGGGTTCCCTGTCAAATTTCAAGTTAATCGGACATCGGTTGACCGCACATCAAACCGCGACATCTTCATCGCGACAAAAGCGAGTCTACTGGTGATAGGACCCCAAACGGCTTCAAAACTCAAACAAAAGCCTATGGTTGGTCTTATTTATTGCTCAGGAGGCTTCACACCAAATTTCAGGTCATTCCGACATCGTTTGACCCAATTTCAGCTTCTGACAGAAAATCGGCAGCTCTGCGCGACAAAGTCTTCGGCTTTCTCAGGAAATTAGAAACTTTGCAAACCAAAATGCAAGGATTCTTATCAGGTTTCCTACAGGAAAATCAAGCCAATAAATGGTCAAAAATGTCAAGGAAAAATACAGAAGAAAACAGAATCGAAAGACAACAAAAACGAACACAAAACGGGACAAAAAGGGGGAAAACCCCCCAGGGTCGCAAGCGACCCTGGAGCCCGGGATCGCCGGGAAGGCCCCGAAAACCCCGGTTTTCGCCGTTTTTTCGCGATTCGAAGCGTCCGGCCTCTGGTAGTTTCCAAAACTCATACTTTTGAGATACCAAATCCTCTGACATCCGTAAAAAACGCGGGTCAATCATCAAAAGTATCGAAAACAACATTGATCGCCACCCGGTCAACCAAAAAAAGTGTGCTTTCTACCCGACCGATCGAGAAATCGACAGGACAGATGGCACTGACCCGCTGTTGGCAACCAACACCTGAAGTCACATGGTCATCCGATGTCGATCTACATGAAGATCCATCGATGATCATTGCCAGAAGAATCCCAAAAGACGCGGCACGGCCCGCGACTCTTCAACTGCTCGGCGACCACTTAATGCGATTAATTGACTGGCTTTATTACAGTCATTAATCCATTTCTTTGGATGGACCAATCAGAAGCAAGCATCCGGGAGTTACAAGTCAAGAGATTCATGGCATTTAACCCATGAAACTCCTCCCATCATGGCGATTAAAGGCGATTAAATGCCCTCAATCTCCTCCGGCCAATCAAAAGCCAAGAAAAAGGAGTTACAAAATAAAGAATTAAATCCTGTAACTCCTCCAATTATGCGGCTTAATGACAATAAAAGCCCATAAACCCTCCTAAATGGCTACCTAAAAGCCTATAAATAGGAGAGCTCTCCAAGAAGAAAAAAAAAAGAAAAAAGGGAGAAAATCACAAACACAAAGACAATAGACAGCAGAAAATCCGGAAACTCAGACAGAAAGAGGCATCAGAAATTTAAGAGAGAAAACTCTGCGGAAATCCTACACCGACCACCGCTACAAGGTGACAAAAGTCCCTTGGGGGTACCCCCCACAAGGTCCTTGCCTTCTCCTTCTGCCTCCAATGGCTTAGATGTGGCTTTTCAGCCCGTCGACTCGATTTTTTATTGGACATAGGACCTCCTTTTGGTCTTTGTCCTCTAAAAACCTGAGGTTATAGCCAAGCCAATCGAATCAATAGCATCCTCTGTTCTCATCTGCATGGATGATGGCGAAGCCCACATATGGCTTGCGACCGTCAATCTGAACGGGTCCCCCACAATCTCCTGAGAAGTTAGATCCTCCTTTTCTTGCTTTTCATTGTAGTTTGTATTTTTTCAAAAGAGACAAAAATCACAACTCTTGTCTTTCATTATTGATAAGGATTGTAAATCGGCTATAAACGCCAAAATCGGCTATAAACGCCAGAAATCGGCTATAAACGCCAGAAATCGGCTATAAACGCCAAAATCGGCTATAAATGCCAAAAAAATCGCCTTTTACGGCAAACCAAGAAAAATGTCTCTTTTCTTAAATATATGTGCAATGGAAAACTTGAAAGAAGTTGATTTCTTTTTTACCTGCGAAGGTTGATCTCCGGATCACCACTTGCAATTCCGAGTAAAATAGAAAATCTGGCACACCCACACAACAAAAATATAGATGCGCGCCTCTGCCCCCCGGTTACGAAAGGGTCGGACCCAACGGACTCCCACGTCCACCGACCTCGGTAGAACCGAGCAGAAGCGCGGTCCATCACTCTCGTAGGCCACTAAGATCTTCAATGCTGCTCTATTAACATGACTTCCATGACATTCCATTTCCTGACGCCACCACTTTTGGATCCAACAAATGTGTCCCACATCCAAGCCATGCATCAGAGTACATCACTTTGCTAAGGTCAAGCGATGCCCTTTACAGACAGGCCCTAAATGTACACGAATCACGAACGCTTTCCAGAAAGGGGAAGATTTTTATCAAGAATCCTCATTTTTTGTACATGTGGGACCTACCGAGTGACAGACCAGCTGGTGTTGTAACTCTGTGGATCCATTTTTTGGGTTTAACACATATATGACAAGAAAATCTGCATGGAAAGAGCATGTTAAAAGACATGAAACTAATAAACAGCGAACAATACCTGGACCAAGATTGTATATGTGATGGGTGATTACATCCATTGAATTTGGCGATGTTCTATCAATGAGTTCCTTGAACCAGTTCGCCTCGAAGAACCCTCCGGTGCCAGTATGAGTGGCTTCACTTCAATAGCCCTGTAGTTATCATTCACTATGTAGTGGAGGGAAATCACATCAGCAGCATATTGATCTGCTCCAATTCTTGCTCCAACACCATTCCCACTCAATTCGTTCCCTGACAGCAACAGGCCTTTTACTGTCTAAAGACTGCTAAATTAATGGAGACGCAATCCTAGATATTTGATTTCATTCAATGCTTTCAATTAAAAAGTTTCAGCAAAAATACAACCATGAGTTGGAAAATGATGAGTGGTATCTCGGTGTACTTTAAAGCATCTATGCAGTAGGGGCGAAAATAAATGGTCTGGATCACTGAAGTAGAGAAGCCTTGATAACGGAGTACTGGTCCAGTCTCATCTCACATCACTAAGATATGGTGGATTTTGGGGAGTATTCCGACCGTAAGACCGTTGCCAAACGTCCCCTAAAAGAATTTGGCTTGGGGAAACTTTAGAGTTTATACTATAACTAGTATCATGTTGTAACCAACTGGAAATGCCCCCCTTTAAGAAATCCGCACATCCCTTTAAATCACTACAAACAGATTCATTTGGATAAAACGGAAGTGTATATAAGCTTCTTGTATGTAACATTTTTTTACAGAGCATTACCCCCCACTGCATAAAGCATTATCTGGATCATCTCTATAATCATGTGTTAAAATGGTTGATTTGAGTTTTGTTTAAGTCGAATGTGGTAAGAGTGAAAAATTGTTATCGAGTTCCCAGCCAAGGATGGTGTAGCCCTTGCTGACAGTGTAACAAATAAGTGAAGCGGCATTGGTGTAGTCCCAAGGTCCTCCTAATTAATGAACCATCTAGCAAGGGCACCCTCCCATTCGGTGCATTTAACCCGAAAATAACCTTGGCACTGAAGAAAAAATGCAATGGTGGAAATGAATGTTGTCTATAGAAACAAGCATTTATACAACAGAAAAAGGCCCATGGTCCATGGATTGTGGTCTGCATACTCCCATTGGTGGCAAGTGATGGATGGACCTGTGATTTGGGAACTTCCATTGGAGGAGAAGTGCTCAAACCATCCCATGTAATATGTTTCAATCTCCCAAATGTATAACCAACGAGAGGGTACAACTGCAAAGTCTCATGGAGGACCAAAAGATCACAAAATCACAATCACAATCAGAAAAAGAAGACAGAAGTTACAGTGATAAATCTGAACCTTTTGGGCACAATAGAAACAAAATCTCAAGTTAAGATCAAAGCATTCTTAAATTAATTTGGTGACAAAATGAACCCATTGCTTTTGCAATACATAAATCTATATTGAAGAGATAGTACCAATCGAAAGGAAAAAATGAAGAGATAGTATAGCATACTTGGTCTTTTGGAAGAAACCATTGAGTTTGTCCCATCTAAACATGGGCAAACAACCTTTTGTAAAACCAAACTGTGTGGGGAGATTTCCAGAGCTACAGGATTAAGCTAATCACGGCCATCAGATGGGGCTAAGTATTCTCACGTGCCATCCGCGTGCCATCTACGTGGCACCGATCTCACCCCGGCTACCAGGATGGGAGGTCCTGCCGAAGTCAGGCAGCTCCGGGCCCTTAGCGCCGAACTGGCCCACCTCGGGCGTCATCTCAGCAAGGAGTCCATCTCGGCTGGGCCACCCCAGTGCCATCTCGGTAGAAAACCCTACCTCGGCTGAAGAAGCCAGGGCAGTAGCCGGAGCAAGAAAGAACCTTCACTTGCGCCCCTCATCCCCCACGTCATCAGGCACGTGGAGAGATAGGGTCACGAGCTAGTGGGACAGACACGACATCCAGCCGTTAGCTATCTTCACCAGATCGCTGACGTGGCGGCATCCAGCGGCAGAGGCCACATCAGGGCAAGGCCCGAGGGCAGATCCGCTGGTACTCCAACCGCCGAAGGCGCCCAACACAATCTGGCCCAACAAGACACGCATTTAATGCAATGTGGGCTGACCCGACTAGCATTAAATGCTGAGTGGGCCGGATTAGACTGCATTTATTACATTGTGGGCTGATCATGACTTCCCAGTCGAATCATGGGACCCACACCAAGATATCTTCTGAAAGATACGATCCAAACCTCTATAAATAGAACTCCAAGCACCATGCAAGGTACGCACAATCTTATTCACAGAGCCCTCACTCTGTCTCTCTTCTCCTTCTCCTTCCATTGTTCCAGTTCCCACACTGACTTTGGCATCGGAGAGCCTTGCGCCGCCCAGGCCAGGGTCCTCTGACCGTTTGCTACTCTCTTTCAGGCTTCCGGACGGCATCCAGACATTCCCAGACACCATCATCTTCTCGGATAAGTCCTATAAGGCACCCTCTTATTGTGGGTCATAATTTTCTGCACCTACAATTGGCGCCGTCTGTGGGAAAGCAATATCCCAGCCTTCCCAACCTTCTCCGAATCTTTCCAAACAATCTTTCTAAACCTCAATCTCTCAGAAGCCATGCCACCGAAAGCTAAGAAAGGCGGAGAATCTTCAAGACCAGTTCTCGAGCTGCCACCACCGCCAACGGACGTCCCTCCCCAAGGACGCTCCCGTACGATCCAAGGCACATCCGCAGGCGAGGGTCGCCTGGGCTCCCAACTCTTTGTCGAGATCCCCTTCCAAGAGGGAGTCGAGGCCTCGCTCTCAGCGGACGAAGTCCCGCCACCCAGACGCGATGAGCGTCAGCATAAGCGTCCCCGGAAGGACAAAGCCGTGGCCGTAGGAGAAACGCGCCACGCTCAACCCCCTGGAGAGGTTCCCGAAGCTGCCCTCCTCCAGAAGCAACTCCAGAAGCAAGAACGGATGATTCGCGAGCTCCAGCAGCAGCTGAGGGCAGTGCAAACTGCCTCCTTGAGGGAGGTCTCTGAGCCTCAAGGGAAAAAGAAGGGCGCTCCCAGCAAGGCAGCCCAGCCTCCCCGCGAGGAACTCAGAAATCATCTGGACCAGAAACGGAGCCAGATCCGTGACGAAGGCTCGAGCAACAGCCGAAGTCACCACAGCCGCGACGGCCGAACTCATAGCCGTCGTAGCCCGAGCCATCACAAGCGAAAGCCCAGAGCTCAGACTCCAGAGAAGGACGACGAGCAAGAGCGATTTGACAAACGTGTCAGGTTGGCTCTCCAGCACAACTTGGACATGCGGGACCAGAAGCAGCTTTGTGGTCACACTGATCTCGGGGGCTCGCCCTTCACAAAAGAGATCGAGCACACCCCCTTGCCCAAGAAGTTCTCCGTCCCGCGGTTCGTCCCCTATGACGGACTGTCCGACCCATCTGCACACCTCCGACACTTCTCCCAGAAGATGTCCATCTGGGGAAACGAGGGTCACCTAAACTGCAAGATCTTCTCCTCCAGTTTGGGTGACCTCCCCCTGAAGTGGTTCTGCTCCCTCCCGGAGCAGTCGGTTTCCAGTTGGAAGGAGCTCCAGCTCTCCTTCCTGAAGAAGTTCCAGGCCTACACCGTCGTCCCCAAGAAGGAAGGGGACCTCATCGCCCTGAGAATGAAGCAGGGCGAAACCCTCGCCAAGTTCACCCACCGATTCTGGGCGATCTACAGCCAGATCGAGGGCGCAAGGGAGGCGATAGCCATCTACGCCTTCCAGCATGCCCTGATCCCCGGCATCGACTTGCGGAAGGACTTGGCCGGGGACACCCCAGAGTCCATGTCAGAGTTGATGTCCCGGGTGAAGCGCTTCATCGCCCGGGAGGAAGACGAGATCCGAGCTAAGGATCAGGATGGGCATCCGGAGCCCGAACAGAAGAGTGACCAACCTCGGCAGAGAGGTGGGAGGCCCTCCCAGAAGCAGGAGCCCAAGCGGGGCTGGGTCTCCAGATCGACGAAGCCTTCGTCGTCCAAGTCTGGGGGCAATTGGAAGCCCAGACCTCCCTCCAGCGCCAGTCAGAGCGTCAACGTCGTCTTCAAGGAGCCGATCTACCGCATCCTGGCCAAGATCAAATCCAAGCCGTTCTTCAAGTATCCTCCGCCCATGAAGAATGAACCCACCGAAGGCACCCGGAGCAAGCTCTACTGCTCCTTCCATAAGGGCAACGGGCACATGACCGAAGAATGCAGGACTTTGCAGTGGTATCTGGAGAAGCTGGCCAAAGAGGGCCACATCCCAGAGTTCATCAAGGAAGGTGATGCCGGCGGCAGCGAGGGCCGGATCCACCAGAGCGCAGCCCAGGCTCCAGACAGCGAGGACTCAGAGAAGATCATCAACGTGATCCATCTGGCGTCCTCGGCTCCCGCTTCCTCGTCCCGGGGAAGCTCTCAAACCCGTGCCGAAGCCAGGCGGGCTTCGCACGAGAAAGAAGTCATGAAAGCCGACCTCGCTCCGGCGTCCAAGAAAGCCCGCCGCGACAGACCAGCCATCTCGTTCTCGGATCGAGATCTAGAGGGAGTCCAGGTCCCTCACAACGACCCCCTGCTCCTCACCATGAAGCTGAGAGACTTCACCGTAAAGAAGATCCTCGTCGACTCCGGCAGCTCCTCCGAGGTCCTCTACTACGACTGCTTCAAGAGGATGAAGCTCTCCGAAGCAGACCTCACGGAGGTCCGGGCACCCCTGCTAGGGTTATCCGCCACGCCAGTCTATCCCAAGGGTCGGATCACCTTGGAAACCCAAGTTGGTGGAGCATCCGTGCTGGCCGACTTCCTGGTTGTGGACGCCCCTTCTCCCTACAATGTCATTCTGGGCAGAACGTGGCTCCACAAGCTAGAGGCAGTTCCATCTTCCCTCCACCAGAAGCTGAAGTTCGTCCATGAGAACGAGGAAGGCAAGATGGAGGTAGTCACAGTGAAAGGAGACCAGCAGCAGGCCAGGCAGTGCATGCTGGCCGCAGTCCCGGCCGTGAAGGAGCCAGAGCGCGTCAACCTGGCCGAGTTCGAGAAAGGCCTCGATGAGATCGGCCGGGACCCTGAGAAGAAGAGCATCGAGGACCTGGCCGAGGTCAGGCTCGACCCGGCAGACCCAGACCGTTTCTTCCTGATTGGCACCCAGCTGTCCGACGAAGAAAGGGCCGAACTCTCTCGGTTCTTGATGCAGAATGTGGACGTCTTCGCTTGGAACCCAAGTGAAATGCCCGGGGTCGACCCTGAGGTCATGTGCCACAAGCTCAACGTTGACCCCGACCACAAGCCGGTAGTGCAGAGGGCCCGCAGGACCGGGCTGCAACAGACAGATGCGGTCGTCGAAGAGGTCGACAACCTGCTAAAAGCAGGGGCCATCCGGGAAGTACAGTACCCGGTATGGCTGGCCAACACAGTGGTGGTCAAGAAGAAAACTGGGAAATGGAGGGTGTGCGCGGACTTCACCGACCTGAACAGGGCTTGCCCTAAGGACAGTTTTCCCCTCCCAAAGATTGACCAACTGATCGACGCCACCGCTGGTCACGACCGAATGAGCTTCCTTGACGCCTACCGAGGCTATCATCAGATCCCGCTCTACGGACCCGACGAGGAAAAAACATCGTTCATCACCCCCCGCGGCACTTACTGCTATAAGGTGATGCCCTTCGGGCTGAAGAACGCGGGGGCGACCTATCAGCGCCTCGTCACAAAAATGTTCCAGGCCCAGCTCGGCCGATCGGTAGAGGTGTACATCGACGACATGGTCGTCAAATCTGTGCGCTCCAGCGACCATCTGGCGGATCTCGGCCAAGTCTTCGGCATCCTTCGCGCCTACAAGCTCAAGCTCAACGCTTCCAAGTGCGCCTTCGGCGTAGCCTCTGGCAAGTTCCTCGGCAGCTTAGTAACGCGGAGGGGGATAGAGGCCAATCCGGAACAGATCACTGCCATCCAGGGCATCCAGAGTCCCTCTACCACGAAGGAAGTTCAGAGGCTTACAGGAATGGCCGCCGCACTCAATCGCTTCATCAGCCGCTCATCAGATAAGTGCAGGCCTTTCTTTCAGCTTTTGAGGAAAAATTTGAAGTTCCAATGGACCCCTGAGTGCGACCAGGCATTGGCCGCACTCAAAACTTATTTGATGTCACCACCATTACTCTCCACCCCAACTCGGGGGGAAATCCTGTATTTATACCTTGCGGTCTCGGATCACGCAGTGAGCTCCGTCCTCATCAGGGAGGACGAGGGAGTTCAAAAGCCGATCTATTATACGAGCAAGACCCTGCTCGATGCCGAGACCAGGTACCTCCTGTTGGAGAAGCTTGCGTTGGCTCTTGTCACCGCCTCCCGCAAGCTCTCCCATTATTTTCAATCCCACACTATTGTGGTGATCACGGAGCACCCACTCCGTTCATTGTTCAAGAAAGCTGACTTTTCAGGGCGCATATCAAAGTGGGCAGTCGAACTGGGGCAGTATGACATACAGTACCGTCCCCGAACTGCGATCAAAGCCCAGATCCTGGCAGACTTCATTGTCGAATTCGCCTCCCCCAACCCGGCTCCGACTCAGCTCGGCACGGCACTGGGGGGCACAGGGCAAGAGCCAGTAGAAACAGAAGTCCAGCAGTCTCCCACCTCGGCATGGAAGATCTTTGTCGACGGGTCGTCCACCTCTAAGAGAGCTGGCCTTGGCATAGTTCTCCAGTCGCCAGAGGGACTGGTCATAGAGCAAGCCTTCACCTTGGACTTCAAAGCGACGAACAATGAGGCAGAGTATGAAGCAATGATTGCAGGGTTGAACAGCGCCCGAATCCTCGGAGCCCAGCATTTGGAGATCTTCAGCGACTCTCAACTGGTAACTAGCCAGCTCGCTGGGGACTACCAGGCTAAGGACGACAGGATGGCGGCCTACTTGGCCCTTGCGAAAAAACTACTCTCCCAATTCCAGAAAGCCGAGGTCAGACAAATATCCAGAGACACCAACACGCATGCAGATGCGCTTGCAAACCTGGCCTCCGCCGTCGAAGCAGGAAAGAAGAGGACCATCGAGGTCGGGTCAATATCGAGGTCAAGTCTAGAACTCCATTCATCTCGGCTTGTCCTCTGTGCTGACCTCGGCCCCAGCTGGATGGATCCAATCGTCGCCTACCTGAAGGACGACCAGCTCCCCGAAGACAAGACCGAAGCCCACAAGATCAGGCTCAAGGCAGCTCGGTTTTGGCTCTCTCCAGAAGGCAAACTCTATAGGAAGTCCTTCACGGGTCCGTACCTCCAATGCGTCCACCCATCCAAGGTGGACGACTTCCTGTACGAGATCCATGAAGGAATCTGCGGCAGCCATATAGGAGGTCGGTCATTGGCCTACAGAGCAATCAGCCAGGGTTACTGGTGGCCCTACATGCAAAAGGACGCCCAGGTCTACGCCAGGAAATGCGAGAAATGCCAGAAGTTCTCCCACTCCCTCCATCAGCCAGCACAGGATCTGAGTCCCCTCTCTAGCCCATGGCCCTTCGCTCAATGGGGCCTGGACATTGTGGGGCCTCTTCACCGAGCTCCAGGGAACAAGAGATGGCTGATAGTGGCTACGGACTACTTCACCAAGTGGATAGAGGCTGAACCGTTGTCTTCCATCACGGACAGGGACTCCAGGAACTTCGTTTGGAAAAACATCCTTACGAGGTTCGGCATCCCCCGGACCCTTATTTCGGATAACGGGACCCAGTTCGATTCCAAATCCTTCAGAGACTTCTGCCAAGAGCACGGCATCAGAAACCATTACTCCACCCCGGCATATCCACAGAGTAATGGCCAGGCAGAAATCTCCAACAAAGTGATCCTGGACGGCCTGAAGAAGCGACTGGACAAGGCAAAGGGCAGATGGACAGAAGAGCTTCCGAGCGTGCTGTGGGCATACAGAACAACTCCAAGGAGGTCCACCTCGGCAACACCTTTCTCTCTGGCCTACGGGATGGAGGCGGTCATTCCCTGGAAATCGGCCTTCCTACCCTGAGGACAGAGCTGGTTGACCAAGGCCGAAATGAGACGAACCTGGCAATGGAGCTGGAGCTGGCAGACGAGCGACGAGAAGCAGCAGCCCTGAGACTGACCGACTATCAGCAGCGGTTAGCCAGGGCATACAATCAAAATGTCAAAGAAAGAAGGTTCACCGCGGGAGAGCTCGTTTTAAAGAAGACCCTGCCAGCTGACAAGGAACCAAACGAGGGGAAGCTCGCCCCGAACTGGCATGGCCCGTTCAGAGTAGTCTCACTGGCAGGAAAGTCGGCCTACAAGCTCGAGGACTTGGAAGGCAAGCCGCTGCCGAGACCGTGGAATGCAGCCCACCTGAAGAAATTTTATTTCTAAAGATGTAATGAACTTCAGAATCAATAAAAGCAGCTCTTGCCTTGTCGTCAATCTCTCTCTCTGGTCGACTCCGGCAACACAGGCTCTACGCCCTGGAAATGGCTTCGAGTTCCTACACTCAGCCTTTCCTAAAGCCCCGTGTCTTGGACACACAGGCTCTACGCCCTGGAAATGGCTTCGAGTTCCTACACTCAGCCTTTCCTAAAGCCCCGTGTCTTGGACACACAGGCTCTACGCCCTGGAAATGGCTTCGAGTTCCTACACTCAGCCTTTCCTAAAGCCCCGTGTCTTGGACACACAGGCTCTACGCCCTGGAAACGGCATGGAAGAGTTCCTACACTCAGCCTTTCCTAAAGCCCCGTGTCTTGGACACACAGGCTCTACGCCCTGGAAACGGCATGGAAGAGTTCCTACACTCAGCCTTTCCTAAAGCCCCGTGTCTTGGACACACATAGGCTCTACGCCCTGGAAACGGCATGGAAGAGTTCCTACACTCAGCCTTTCCAAAAGCCCCGTGTCTAGGACACACTTAGGCTCTACGCCTTGGAAATGGTCTAGAGTTCCTACACTCAGCCGTTTCCTAAAGTCCGGGTTCATACACCCCTCAGAAGGCCATTGCCGAACTCACTTTCGCCGAGCCAAGGCCAACGGAATGGATCCACTTCGGCACAATGCAGCTCGTCTCGGCCAAAGCCAGCCTTTCGGCCGAGGTCAGTGCCAGCATTCAAATAAAAATCCAAGCAGTCCGGAACAGCGCAAAGAAATGAGAAAAAGAACTCAAAAGCACTGTACACAGTTTGGGTAATCAGAGAATCTCTTTTTATCCATTGCAAACTACTTCATTACAAGAAATACAGAATAGAAAGCAAAGTACAGAAAGGAGGATCACAGTCCTCTAAAAACAGAAAATGGATAAAGGCTAGGAGACTCTGATCTTCACCAACTCTTCAGGCAGAAGGCTCGAGGACGCCGGATCGCCGCCTGAGCGACCCTGGACCTCACTGGGTTCTGCAACACCCTCGGCGGCCAATGGGACCAGCCAAGCTTGAAGAAACCTCCCGGACCAGCGGGGCCTCATCCCGCCTTCCGTACGACGGGCGCACAGGGCCGCGTCGGACGAGAACGCGCCACCGCCCCCCTGCAGTGCATCCTCACTCTGTCTGGCCAAGGGCGGACGGCCATGAACCCGCGTTCAGAGAGCGCGTAGTCCACGGGGAGTTCCTTCAGAGAGCGCGCAGACCACGACAGCCTTCCCCCCTCGGGGATAGCCGTCCAACGGCGCAAGGTTCCTCCCGGATCAAGCAATTTCAGACACCTCCCGGACATGACTCCTACAGCTATGTTCTTTCCCTCTCCCATGGCGAGCCTGCTCCCCCTACTTATAGGGTGGAAGAAGGCTCAGTCTTCGAAAGGAGTTATGAGGGCGAAGTCTCCCACGCGTTACTGGGGATGCACGACTGTTGACCAGCGATCCCTATGGCGCCACGTGGAGACATCCGTCCGATTCCCTCGTCAGCCGCGCCATCATGTCTATCGCTATTCAAGATCGCCCAAGATACGGAAGATCAGCGCGAATACCAATGAAGATCACCTAAAATACGGAAGATCAGCGCGAATACCAATGAAGATCACCTAAAATACGGAGGATCAGCGCGAATACTAAAGAAAATCACCTAAGGTATGGAGTATCGACGCTAGCGCCCAAGAAGACTACTCGACACTCAGTTCTTACGTTCTGTCACAAGGAGCACTCTGCCGAACTCAAGCATCAAAGTACCAGGCTTAAAAGAGACAGAAGCACGAGTATTTGAAGAAACCTTCAATTGTATTAAAATCACTCATTACAGTGTTCAGCAAATACAAATTGAAGAAAGTTACAGCGCATAAAGCAAAAAAGCGGATATCCCGAGGTCCCGAGGTCATGACCGGTCAGATGCACGGGCTGCGGCGCCAGAGGCTTCGCCGGATGAACGGGCAGAGGTCGGCACCGGAAGCGTGTACGGAAGAGGCTCCCGAAAGGAGGGGTGGCCCTCCGAGACCCCGGCCTCCTTCAGGCCGGCAAGCCACCCTTTCGCCCAGGCCTTATCCCTCACAACAAGAACCCTTTCCTTGTAGTGGGCGGTGACCTGCACTTTGGCATCCTCGAACGCAGCATCGCACTCAGACTCGAGCTTCGCCTCGGCTTCATCCGCCCTCCAGGACTCGGATTCGAGCTTCGCCTCGGCTTCATCCGCCCTCTTGGACTCGGCTTGAAGCAGGGCCGCGTAATTGTCTCCCATCTTTGAGATGGAGACCTCGAGTTCGGCCACTCTAGTCCTCTCCGCCTCGGCTTCTTCCCTCACCTGCTCGAGCTTCGCCGCGTACTCCTCTTCCACCCTGGCTAACTTCTGGCTAACGGCGTCCAGAGATTCCTGCAGGCCGTTCTTCTCCACGGACAGCTCGGCAACGTCCGAGCTGTACCTGCGGATCCTGTCAGCAACGGCCATGGACTTCTGTGCCGCCTGTCAAAGAAACGAGATGTACGTGTTAGATCCAAAGTGCGTCAGACGCTGAATCGCTGGTTTGACGAAGGGAAATGAAGATTTACCACGAAGTTGGACTGCAACATCGACAGGATCAGCTTCTGATCGCTGTACTTGTCCAGCCGCTCCATGTCCCGGGGAAGGGCGCAGGCTCGCCCTAGGGCCTCGAGGACCGGGAGATCAATCTTGTGAAGAATGCAATCCTCCATCGTCATCGGCCTCCCCGGCCCAAGCATGAAGCTCGGCTCCCATAACGGCGGCCCCTGGGGCAACGAGGCAGCAGCCGAGCTAGGGCCCGCGTCAGTCCTCGGCATCTTCAGCGGCCGAGTTTCCTCCTGCTCAACCTCAGCCGGGGGCGGGCGTACCCCTGGATCAACAGGGCTAGGGGGCGCGAGAACCTCCGCCACCTCTGCAGGAGAAACCACCCGAGCCCTCGGAGACGGATGCCTCGGAGAATTTACCGGCTCCTGGGGGGCTCGGGCGTCCTCCGCTCCAAGCGCCAAAGCCTCGAGATCCTCGAAGGACAAACGCCTGTTGTGCCTCATCTCGGAGCCTGGCGAGGGAGATCGGGCAGGTTGACTCGATTCCCTTCCTGAGACCTGGGGAAGTCTCGATCCCGATGTGGAAGCTAGGGTTCCAGACGTTGCCCTAACGTCGGACGACACCCGTGAGGGTTCTGCGACCTCCGGACCGGCCTGCTCCTGACCGACCTCGGATCCGGCACCTTCACTCTGGATCGGCTCTACGGTGCCCCTCAAATACCCGCGGTACTTCGGCTGATACCCTAGCAGCGACCAAGCCGCCCTGCCGTCGTGACCGCTGTATCGCTTCACCAGACGGAGCCAGGCATCGTTCCTCTTCCAAATGTATCTGGCGGCCCGTTTCCTCTCCTTCAAAGCTGTAACAATCAGAAGCATAAGCGCGGCAGAACAAAAAGAAACTCATGGAAAAAGAAGAGAAACGAAGGGTGTTTACTTGGAATGGTACCGAAGTGGCGAGGAACCTGGTAGCCTCTATCGGCGTCGGCCTCCCCAAACTCCCAGTTCCCCGAGACGTACAGGAGATCGTCTCCGGCATACTTGCTTGAATCCTCCAAGTATCGGATGAAGCCGTCCCGGCCTGGCTTAGCCCGGAGATAATAAGAATCTCCGGACTTGCATATGTCGTAGACATCCTCAAAGTCGAAGACGCCGAAGTCGGTGCCCAGGACCTCATTCAACTTGACCGTGCCCATCACGATCTTGAAGGCATTCGGCAGCAGTTGGCAGGGGCAGAGACGCCACTGACTAAGGCACCCCCTGAGAAGCGGGTGAAGGGGGAACCGGACCCCGCCTTCTATCACAGCCACTAGCGGAAAAGGCATCCAGCCTCCCGAAAAGTCGCGAGGGTTGTAGCCACGGGGTTCAGCACCCCTGACTTGGACATCGGCAGGGATCCTAAAGGCCGACCTGAGACCCTCGATCGCTGCCTCGCCCTCTAACCAGTGGCTATAAATCCCCATTCCTATCCCAGTCTAAAAACAGAGAAACCCGCAGAAGAAGAGGCAGGGCAGAAGGAACTTACGGAAGCAGAACGAAGATGCTGGGCAGCAAAGAGACTCGACTTCAGCAGCGCACCATTTCTCAGATGAAGCTCCCTCACAGTAGCTTGCCCACCTCTGACGCTCGCCTCTGATTCAGAGTCGCAAACGAAGGGTAAAGCGGACCTCGACTGCCCTATATATAGCAGAGAGGCCCCCTTTCCAGAAACCCTAATTGGGCGTGCCAGGGGGCGCCCCCTGGGATTTCGCGCGAGTCATTTCAAAAATTGATTACGCCCCTGACGAAACGGCGCGTACGACCTCGAGGAGACAGACAACCAGCCAGGAGATGACGCGTGGAGCCGTCGAACTGTCTTCAGCATTGAATAGGGGACGCCATTTATTACCTCGAACATCCAAAGCGACAGCAAGTCAGGGCCGAAAGGGGCTCTCCTCCAGAGACCCGGCACATAGCTCCCGACCTCACGGCACTGACGTTCTACGCGAGATCAGAAGCTAGGGGGCAATTGTGTGGGGAGATTTCCAGAGCTACAGGATTAAGCTAATCACGGCCATCAGATGGGGCTAAGTATTCTCACGTGCCATCCGCGTGCCATCTACGTGGCACCGATCTCACCCCGGCTACCAGGACGGGAGGTCCTGCCGAAGTCAGGCAGCTCCGGGCCCTTAGCGCCGAACTGGCCCACCTCGGGCGTCATCTCGGCAAGGAGTCCATCTCGGCTGGGCCACCCCAGTGCCATCTCGGTAGAAAACCCTACCTCGGCTGAAGCCACCTCGGCTGAAGAAGCCAGGGCAGTAGCCGGAGCAAGAAAGAACCTTCACTTGCGCCCCTCATCCCCCACGTCATCAGGCACGTGGAGAGATAGGGTCACGAGCTAGTGGGACAGACACGACATCCAGCCGTCAGCTATCTTCACCAGATCGCTGACGTGGCGGCATCCAGCGGCAGAGGCCACATCAGGGCAAGGCCCGAGGGCAGATCCGCTGGTACTCCAACCGCCGAAGGCGCCCAACACAATCTGGCCCAACAAGACACGCATTTAATGCAATGTGGGCTGACCCGACTAGCATTAAATGCTGAGTGGGCCGGATTAGACTGCATTTATTACATTGTGGGCTGATCATGACTTCCCAGTCGAATCATGGGACCCACACCAAGATATCTTCTGAAAGATACGATCCAAACCTCTATAAATAGAACTCCAAGCACCATGCAAGGTACGCACAATCTTATTCACAGAGCCCTCACTCTGTCTCTCTTCTCCTTCTCCTTCCATTGTTCCAGTTCCCACACTGACTTTGGCATCGGAGAGCCTTGCGCCGCCCAGGCCAGGGTCCTCTGACCGTTTGCTACTCTCTTTCAGGCTTCCGGACGGCATCCAGACATTCCCAGACACCATCATCTTCTCGGATAAGTCCTATAAGGCACCCTCTTATTGTGGGTCATAATTTTCTGCACCTACACAAACATCTCAGAGGTGTTTCTTATGAATGAATTACAAGGTTGTGGAGGATCACCCGTATCATAAATGACCTTATCTTGCAGAGTCCCTCCTAATCGAATTTTGAGAGGAGAAATGGCTGCAAAACCATCAAAGTCTTCAGAGTTAATAAAATAACAAAAAAAGAATTCTAATCAAGTTATTTTATCAAGGAACAAAACCAAGGACTGGTGGTGTTGATTTAATGGAGCAATATAACAAAAATGTCCAAACCTTTGACTGCATTTATAAAAATGGGATTGTTAAGATCCTGAATGAATGAAAGATTGAAATATGTGAGTTCAAAACAGAACATTCAATATTTTTCATTAAGTCTCCAACCGTCGCATGTTAATATTAAGAAAAATAACAATTACTCGTATCAGAGCAATAAATATTCAACAAGAACTGTAATTTGATCCTACAGATCAACTCCAACAATCTAATTCCAAAGAAACATTTCTCAAAGCAGAAAATCAAGCAAACCCTGAACAAGAGGTGGAAAAAAACATTTGAAAAAGAGACCCAAAGGAGAGCATTCAAATTTTAAAATGTTTTGATATTTTTCATCATACAAATTCTGCGGATTGATAAATCTTAAACTGAAGAAGCAAATTAACAGAGTGAAAAAGTGACACTATCAAGGTAGTAGCAAATCAAACCACCCAAAAATACAAACATAATCCATGATTTTCTTATTCCACAATTATAATTCAGTGCTATCGATATCATAAAACATAAATGAAAAATTGAGAGAAATAATTAAAATGAAAAGGATAAATTCATCAGTTAAACTTTCTTCAATAATTAAACACACAGCCAGAACAAAAACAATTATTTTTTAGTTTGTTTTTTATCCACTCTGGTGTTTGGGTGTTCTTGCAAATGTATAGAACAGTGAAACTATCTGGATCTCACCCCACCCCCATTTATGGTCTTTGCTTTTTTTTTCATTATGGAAGGTGAACCAGGTAGTAAATGGTTGGGATTGGGGTATCTTCCCTGAATTATTTTTTGTTGGGTTATGAACCCCCTCTTACCAGTTTAGACCACCGATTACGATCCCCATATCCCCTCTCTCAATTTCTCCAATCTCTCTCTATCTACCTATTTGGTCGGTGCCCTACCCATCTGTTTCCGGGACCAACCGGCACCCCCACGGTACCTGTTGTGTGATGACCCCCCTCCCCTCTCTCGCTCTCTATTGTGATGCCCTCCAAGGGAGTGTGGATTTTCATTCCAGATAAGATGATAGAGAGTTTAGTTGGGAGAATGTTGCAGGTAGGCTGGTTGGTTGGGAGAGTGAAGGTGGATGTTATTCTTTTCCATTGAGTTTACTGCAGTTTTGTGAAGATGTGTTCCCTCCATCACAGATTTCAAAAATCTCTTAGTGAAATATTGCATATGTCCATTTATCTTTTTATGTGCAATGCTTGTAAATGATGTTTGTATTGGTTGTGTGTTCTTTAATAAAGTGTGGTATTGTAGCGATAGAACATAACTTACCCTTAGAAATTACATGTGCTTGCAAAAATAATATTAATAGTGTCTAAAGGCAATCATAAATCAATCATTTAGTATTCAACAAGTTGTTGCAATTATAGTTTGGTGGTGTCCTTGTGAAAGAGCTATGATGTTGGCATTTGCTAGTTATATTATAGTTTGATCCATTTTCACTTTTTTTTTTATTTCTTTTTCTGGGCCTTACAGCATGGAAATTGGAATCTCATATGGCATGGGTTTGTTTATTTGACTTATCCACTTGAAATAAATACAGCAAGTATCCAAATGTTGATTTAAGATGGAATGTAGAAACAATGTTCTTCTTCTTTTTCTTCTTCTTTCCTTAATAGTAGAAAAGAAAAAGTATACCATCTGATGTGATTTCAAACTCACATCCAAAATGCAGGTAGAATAGATGACCACCATTTTCTAGTTATTCAATATCACAGCTGATACTGGGGTCGGAACTGTGGTTCCCACTATCAAGTACTAATCGGATATGTGGGCCAAGGCCTCTACAGCCATCTGGTACATTTCCTACACGGACTTTTAGGCACCATGGATCAATTGTCTTGCATTCTCAGAATTCTTAACCATATATGCTACTGTTCGACATTTTTTTCATCATTTTTTTTTTGAATGTCAAATTTTTTTCTTTCATCAATTTGTTTGACATAGTATTGTTGGTTTTCGCTTGTCAATCACTTTGCTAACTAATAGAGAAAATAGAGAAAAAATGAACATGTTTTCAAATGTGAGCAATGAATAATTATGTTTGACATGTAGACTGCCATGATGGCCTCTTTAGTTGATGATTTTGAATTGTTTTCTAAACCCAACTGGTTGCATTGTACTACTTGACTTTTGGCAGTACGCTTGAACTTGAATATTCTTGGGTTGTTCTTCTCTGTCTTGTTTTTTCACTTTCTTATTAAGAATATTACAATTGGGGGATTTTTTTATTTACTTAATGGTTTTTGTCTTTATAAGGAGCTTTTTATTTTTTAATTCATGGACTTACATTGGGCTATTCACCATTTATGAGGTGAGGGATTACAGAATGTAGGATGTTGATGGATTTTAGATCAATTCTATGCAAGCTTTTAGAATGAAACAAAAAATAATGAAGAAAAAAATGGATTTCCTTTAGTTTTTCCAATCATTGATTGGTTATTTTTGGCAAGCATTTCTTCAAAATGAGGTGAACAGCCGAGGACAAATAAATAATTTCACTTATTTTTTTTGAATGGTTAAATAATAAAAAGGCAATTTTCGGCTTTAAAAATACGTAAAAAACGACGGCCTTGGCAGTCGTTCAGTTTTCAACGGCTTTCAACCGTCGATCCCTTTGTATGCGATTTGGTCCCCTTCATGATAGTGTGGTCCAAGAAACTATAAGTTGACCCGCTTTACAATAATCCCGGAAATGAATACATGGCATACCATAACCATAAATGCTTTTTTAAGAGCAGGTCAAAAAGCAGATTCTATGTTGACATTGTCTTGACACATAGAGGGTAAGCTATCCAGAAATGCATCCACCATGCTTGTCACAACCCGATTTCCGGGGCCTTGTCGGATTCCGGATCGCGATTCTTTAGCAATATTCATATTCACTGAGCATAAATCAAATAATTCCCTCAAGGAATTAGGCATTTAAAACAATCTAATATTCCAATTAGAATTTATGAAAGTCAATAAAACATCAATTGTCTCTAAGTAAATAAAAAATTCACTAAAAGGGCTAATCCCACTATCAGTTGTTTTAGTATTTCCCTTTCTCTCTTTAGCCCCACATGCCAAAATCTATGGGCTGAATGTTGTTCTGCTCTGGTCCTCCCACATTGTGATTTCCTAAAGCGGGCAACACAACATCAGTAACACTGGTGAATGAATTTTCCCAATTACCAACACAACACAAAACATAATGTCAAATAAGATACACAAGACTAGAATAGCATATAAAGTGCAATTCAAAGTTAATCTTGCCACCACCCCCATAATGCAACTCATGAACTACATCCTCGCACTCTATCTACATTACCATGCCTCCAAGGCTATACACACATATCCACATGCCACTCTGTCATTGTCTCATTATCCGCGTCCACCAAGGACCTGTCAACACAACGTCCACCAAGGACTCAATAACACAACGTCCACCATAGACCAAATAACATGACTTCCACCAAGGACCAAATAACACATCGTCCACCAAGGACTAAATAACACAACGGCCTCCATGGCCCTCATCCATAATACAACCTGAACCCAAAGGTCTAAAATTTCCATAACCACAAAGGACCCGTATACTAGTCCACCATCACATGCGTGCTAGTAGTTCAGAGTGCAATATTTTTCTTATCAAATCCGATTCCATTAGACATTCCATTAATATCATACGACCAAGAACCCAACAATAAAATTTAGCATTCATAATACATGACAGTGTGGCCCGCCCCATACACAGTTTGTTTGCCTTTGCCCCACTTCTAATCATAATAGGTGATTGTATGTGTAGGGGTGGCCCACCCTGTCCATCATCAGCATGATCTTAGAGAGAATAATTTACATCATGTCCAAACTTAACAAAATTAATCCATATACTATACATAACACCTACAGTCCATGCTTCCTAAGGAAAAAATAAATTTATTAATGTAACATGTCTCTTTTTGTAATTCTCATAAGGACTTTGGACCTTTGCATAATTCCCAGAATTTCCTAAGCGTAAACTGAACCCATCTCTGAGTTCCTCACAGAAACCAATTCTGTCAAATTCCTTACGCATGATCTACTCAAGGCTACTGGATGGTGGGCCATCCGGGGTCCACTCCAAGTGGAACCAGCACTACAGTGGTTGCCCCTGGGCCGCCCTCCTGCGGATGTATGGTCTTGATCCAGCGTCCAGTGGGCCATGGGGATCCCACTATCCCAAACGTCAATTTCCCCATTGATGCCCAGGTTTCCGAAAGTTGCTCCCAGATCTGATTCCAGCCACACCTCTAAGAGCAATTTCTTGTAGAAAAGGTTCCCCAACACCTCTATAATTCATCCCACATGGTTTGCATGAATCCTCCATCCGAGAGGACATGATTTTAACTCCGTTGATGGGTTTCATGGGTCAACAGTTACTGTAGCAATTATATATATATAACAGTCACACAAAATCTGAGTTCATCAAGAATCTAGTTCATCGTTTGGAATCATGAATCATCAAGGAAGATTCACTCGATGGGTTTCATGGGTCAACAGTTACTGTAGCAATTATATTTATAACAGTCACAAAATCTGAGTTCATCAAGCATCTAGTTCATCGTTTGGAATCATCAAGGAAGATTCACTCACCTTCGATAGACGATTGCTGCGTTCACAATGTGAGGGCGCGAGTAAGGCATCCGCTAGTGGTGCCTGTGCTGGTTTGCCTTCTTCTTCCTCACAAGATCCTGAATTTCCAGCTAACAAAACTCTCTTTCTCTCAGATTTTCTCTCAAGAAGGAGAAGAAAAATTGAATACCAGTACTAGGGGTCGATGGTCTATATATATACACACTGGATAAGATAAGAGTCCTTCCTAAACAGAACATAGAGTCCTTCCCAAATACATCCTACACAAGCCATTCGTAGTTTGAGTTGACGTACAACTCTTTCCTCATCCTAATACTAACTCATGAGTGTCCCTCTCCAATCCCATAATAATTAGAACAAGCAAGGGTCTAAGGGTCTCTCCTGGGGCCCTATTAATTACTCCCAATCTTAGAGCCCTCAAAGATCTGGGATATTACAATGCTTCTTGATTCTGACAAGTTGACAAGGAGATCATCTGGCAAAGGTACAAATATGTCATCTAGGCCTCCAACCACTATCATTGAGGTTGTGTCAAAGATGACTGTTACAGAAAGACAAGCTTTGTATCAGTAATTAATCTGTTTTATTGAAGTAAATAATTTCACTTATTGCACCATGAACATTTAAATTCTTAAAATGAGATGATTCTAGTACTGTTTCTTTCATTTTACATCTCAATGAGTTGAAACATCAGATATGCGAAAGTGGGACCTGGTTAACGCATTCATCATTTGAAATCGCAGACTAAACTAGTGTTGAATGCTATGGAATTGAAAATATAGTTTTCTTTGCAATTTGATTTTGGTTGAACTTGATTTGGGATGGATGTAATGTATGCATAAAACAAGTTTAGAAGCACATAATTTTTTCAAAAAAAAAAAAAAGAAGCAGAGAACTATAGAAAAAGTATATATAAAAAAAAACACATTAGAGCTATACAAAAAGCATACAAGCATTAATAAATTTGATGGTAAAAGATAAATTAATTTTTCTCCCATGGACTATCATTAAATGTCACATACTTTAAAAAATAAAAATCGTCAACATCTTTCCATAGCAATTGGTGAACTTAATTGTTGAAGACGGTAGTTTTTCAGAAAAATGGAATGCCGTCATACATAATTTTGAACACTTGATCACTCACTCAGTAGTAACAAGTGTTTAGTTTTGAGCCATATATCAAATGAAGCTTTGAATGCCTTTGCTATTTGATTTTTATTGAGCTTGGTTCAGACTGGATGTCCTTGACAAAGATTTACTTAATACATTCTGATGTTGCTTTCACTTAAATTTACTAAATACATTTTTTACTAAAATCTGATAGTATCAAGTGTAGGAATGCCTGCTTAAGTACCAAATTCGAAGAACTTTGATACTCGGATTGGAAAGGGTGATGTACATTAGGAGCACATTTGTATTTGTTTTCCTCTTCCCCTGTTAGTGTGTTAAGTGAGGGCACTTCATGTAATACGCATGGACTATTGATAGCAACACTTCAACAGCAGTTGCCTTTTGTTTTTCTTCCTTTCCTTTTTTTTTTTTTTTGTTCTAAAATCCTCTCTTTGATAGGAATAGAACTAATGAAGAGTAGGCATTTCACAACTTTGGGGTTAGGAACAGAACTTGGGATCATCATAGCGTGCATAGGTGGAAAATGTCCATGGTTTGGGAACTAGTTGTGAAGTGTGGTTTTGGGGCAGTAAGTGGGAATTTAAAGAATCCTATAATAGTAAGATTTTGGAAGGTAATGGAGTCCCTTTAGTTCAACCTTTTCTATGTACATCTGATGTCTGTGCTAGCATATTTCTTTTATGTACATCTGGCATCTGTGCTAGCAGGACATTCAAAGCTCATGTGCCATCTGTACTCTTCTTCTTATTGTCATTTCATTCTGCCATTAGCATTAATATCGAAATGGGAAAAAATCTATACCATAATATAAAATCAGCAGTTTCACCTGCCTGTCTCCGGACCTTCGTTCCTCCACTCGCGGGCCCCACTTATATTTATCCTCCTGCTTAGGGTTTCTCGTCCTACTTAAAAGATGTCATCCTTTTGCTGTCCTCTTCAGCTGCCATCGGTTTCTCATCGTCTTTCTACATGTTTCTACATCGTTCCATGTGGCAAAATCTCTCCATTCTTCCTCTCCTCTCGATTCTTCCTCTCAAAGCACGGTAGCCATACAAGAAAAGGACTGCATCACCTCTTCACTGCTTCCTCTTACTGTTCCTCTTTGTTTCCCCCTCGGCGAAATGCCCAATGAAAAGGAGACCATAACCTCTTCCTCTTCGTCAAACGCCCAAGGAAAACAAATCTTCTTCTTCTCTTGTTCCATCTTTGTAAGACGTGGGGAGGTAACGAATCCCTCTTTGTAATTTGTTAAATTCCGTTGAAATTTTGTTTTTGTTTTTGTTTTCTTCTCTGATGTGTATATACTATATAGTCATATCTACTTTTGAAGCCCATTATCATTTTCTATTCATGAAGGATTTAAATGAGAAGATGGAAATTCCTTACTGATCCGGTCTCAAAGTTATTTGTCTTTATTTATTTCTTTTGTATGGTAACTAAGTAGCCTAATTGGGTTGACCAACATGTGTATTTTCTACCATTTGGGTCTGAATGTGTTTGGGTAAAAATTTCCTATGAAAGGGTATGCATTGGTTTGAGTAATGTGTACAACAAGTGTGCGTGAATGGTATGCCAATTGTTGAGTATAAAATGAAAAGCTGGGTCTCTTTTGTAACTTGCGTTTTACTCAACATTTGAATACTTGGACGTTGGAATGCCTTTATAGTTTATAGGTCCTAAGTTTGTTTGGAAACTTAGCTTGAATAATTACGAGAAGCCAGTGCTGAACATTGGATGTTATTATAAATAGGTCCTAATTTTTTTTGGAAACTCAGATTGAGTAATTACTAGAAACTAGTGTTGAATGCTAGAAAAATGAAAATATGGTTTTCTTAGCAATTTGATTTTGGTTGAACTTGATTTGGGATGGATGTAATATACGCATAAAACAAGTTTAGAAGCACATAATTTAAAAAAAAAAAAAGCAGCATTAGAACTATACAAAAAGTATATAAAAAAACTCATTAGACCTATAGAAAAAGCATGCAAGCATTAATAAATCTGATGGTAAAAGATAAATTAAGTTTTCTCCCATGACCTATCAGTAAATGTCACATACTTTAAAAGAAATTTTTTTTTCAAGATCTTTCTATTTCAAGTGATAAACTGAATTTTTGGACACCATAGTTTTTCAGAAAATGGAATGCTGTCCATACACAGTTTTGAGCACTTGATCATGTACTCAGTAGTAGCAAATGTTTCAGTTTTGAGCTATATATCAAATGAAGCTCAAGCCTTTGCTATTTATTTGTTTTTTATTGAGCTTGGTTGAGACTGGATGTCTTTGACATAAATTTACTTAATACATTCTGATGTTGGTTTCACTTAAATTTACTAAATGCTTTTTTTTACTAAAATCTGATAGTAACAAGTGTAGGAATGCATTCCCATCTCTTGTTCTATCTTGTTTTTGGTGAATAACCATTCAAAAAAAAGAAGAAGAAGAGTAGGAATGCATGCTTAAGTACCAAATTCGAAAAACTTTTATACTCGGATTGGAAAGGGTGATGTACATCAGGAGCACATATGTATTTGTTTTCCTCTTCCCCTGTTAGTGTTTTAAGTGAGAGCACTTCATGTAATACGTATGGACTATTGATAGTAGCACTTCAACAGCAAGTGTCTTTTATTTTCTTCTTTTTCTTTTTTTTTTCCTCCAAAATTCTCTCCAATAGGAATAGAACTAATGAAGAACATGCATTTCACAACTTTGGGGTTAGGAACAGAACTTGGGATCATCATATCTTCTTTTTAACTAGTAGCTTAACTAGAACCTGTGGCCTAGTGGTTGGGCATTTTCCAACGGTGCTGGATGCTCTTTTTTTTTTGCTTGTCTTTGCTTACTGCTGTTTATGTGTTTTTTCTTTTTAGGAGACACTAGATCCTAGTAGTATAAACCTAAGATTTGTGTATGTTGGAGTAACTGCTACATCAGTTCTCCTAACCGGTATTTTGGTGTTTAACAGTTTCTTTTTTCATCATATCTTCTTTTTAACTATTAGCTTAACTAGAACTTGTGGCCTAGTGGTTGGGCATTTTCCAACGGTGCTGCATGCTCTTTTTTTTTGTTTGTCTTTTCTTACTGCTGTTTATGTGTTTTTTCTTTTTAGGAGACACTAGATCCTAGTAGTATATTCCTAAGATATGTGTATGCTGCCGGGCTGTTCTATAGAGTAACTGCTACATCAGTTCTCCTGACCGGTATTTTGGTGTTGAACAGTTTCTATTTTCTTAATTTCTTTCATTGTTGCTTTTGACATCTTTATGCTCATTCACATCTATAAATATTTCTAACATGATTTTTTAAAAAGCATTTGTTATTTTGCTTTAGAAAGATATATTATTGCTATAGTTCATCTTATATTGGTGGAGCATTATATTTTGGGCATCTTTTTTAAATTAAAAGTCTGTAGTGTGTTTTTTTTCTTGTCTTTATTTCAGGCTTCTATTATACTTCTATTCCCATTTTTATGCCTGTTTCGAGTTTTATTGATTTGTGAGCACAATTTCTTTTGTTTCTTTTCTTATTTTAGGTACTTAACAGAGCGAAAGATACTTAATGGAATATCTTTTGTTATATGAGCGGGAAGTAGTGTTGCTGTTGTTGGTACTTGTGGCAGCGGGAAGTAGTGTTGCCTTTAAAGCGTCCTTTCTTTTCCCACTCTCGATCTTCAGGCCTCGATATCTCCACCATCTGATCTCCCATTAGGCTGATGTTTGGACTAGCCCTTATCCATGCATATACCTTTCAAATTCGTAAACATTCCCTCCTCCCCCACCATCCACACAACAACAATAAAAAAAAAACCCACAAAACAACTATCTGTCAGGTGGTTTCCACTTATTTGATGCCCATATTTCACACACTAGTCATTTTTTTCCACTTTGAAATGGTAAATTAGAGTCTCCACCAAATCCAAAACGGCCGTAACAAGGGGCTGAAGAACCCTGAATGGCCAACCTCAAGCCATGCCCCATCAAAGAACACATTGCTAAACTTACAGAGGTTAGTATTAACCGTTCTAAACTAATACAGACCCTTCTCCCATTTTTTTAACTTTTTCTCGCGATGTGAAGATTCTGGAGTTTGCATATACACTCCCCTTTTGATTCCTTTTGTAGACTCTCCCTCCCCATCTTTATCCCAGAAGCATTCACTTGTCATCTTTAGACCCAAACGAGACCCACTGGTTTTCCACCCAAATGAGACCCACTGGTTTTTCAATCTCTATCATCCTATTAACGTACCCACCCACCAGTTTTCCAATATCTGTCATCCTATTAACATCAGATTCTATATAGCCCGGCTCTTCAGTTGAATGCTGATAATAAACTTGATCTTGGCTTCTCCACTCTTAACCTGACTAGCTGCCCATCTGACATGGGCTTCAGATGATCCCTCTTGTCTCAGCTAACTGCTCAACCAACTCTGCCCCTTATCACACCTATTACATAATCTGGATTTATAGGACAACCATCATTGCGGACATGAATCATATGATTTGAAGTATTATTCCCATAAGCAATTCGTTTCTCATATGTCAAAATCACATTCTTCTTACTAGCCAAAGAATATCCCAAAATCCTGCCCGTTTCAAGTTATTTTTCTTTCTCTCTCTATTCTACTCACGACAGTCTTCTGCTCCAAAGAATCACTACAGAGGTCATTGGAATTAATACTACCAGATACGAGGAAGTTTCTAATTGATCCCAGGTGGGCCCTGTAGAGCTTAGTAAATGTCACTGTATATAGTACATTAACAAGTAATTTTCTTGCTTTGTAACAAAAATATTTGGATGTTTTGTTTCTAAAAAAATTGATTCCTTTTTTGTTGTAACTTGTTTATGGGATAACAAGCTTCAATTCCATTATGCTTGTAAAAAAAAATAATAAGATTAATAAGATTTCAAAGTTCATATTTTCAGTCAAATTCCATTATACTTGTCCTGATTGCATGGTTACTTCATAGGTTAAAATGGTGAACATGTTCCAGCCAATGAATGATCCGTGCTGCTGTAGGTAAGATGAGATTTCATTCGGGTTGATCATGTATAAAGAATTATAACTGTGTGGGGAGATTTCCAGAACCACAGGATTACGCTAATCACAGCCATCAGATGAGACTAAGCACTCTCACGTGCCATCCGCGTGCCATCTACGTGGCACCAAGCTCACCCCGGCCACCAGGACAGGGGGTCCGGCCGAAGTCAGGCAGCTCCGGGCCACTAGCGCCGAACTGGTCCACCCCCGGGTGCCATCTCGGCAGGGAGCTCCACCTCGGCTGAAGAAGCCGGGACGGAAGCCGAAGCAAGAAAGAACCTCCACTTGCGCCCCTCATCCCCCACATCATCAGGCACGTGGAGGAATAGGGGCACGAGCTAGTAGGACAGACGCGACATCCAGCCGCTCACAATCTTTGCCAGATCCCTGACAGGGCGGCATCCAGCGGCTGAGGCCACATCAAGGCAAGGCCCGAGGGCAGATGCGATGGTACCCTACCGCCAAAGGCGTCCAACACGATTTGGCCCAACAAGACGCGCATTAAATGCGACGTGGGCTGACCCGACGCGCATTTAATGCAAAGTGGGCTGGATTGGACCGCATTCAATGCAACGTGGGCTGATCGTGACTTCCCAGTCGAATCACGGGACCCATACCAAAATATCCTCCAAGGATACGACCCAAGCCTCTATAAATAGAGCCTCAAACCACCATCAAAGGTACGCACATTTTCATACACAGAGCCGTTACTCTGCCCCTCTTCTTCCTCTCCTTCCATTGTTCCAGTTCTCTCACTGACTTTGGCATCGGAGAGCCTTGCGCCGCTCAGGCCAGGGTCCTCTGACCGTGTGTTCATCTCTTTTAGGCTTTCGGACGGTACCCAGTCATCACCATTGTTGGATAAGTCCTCTAAGGCTCCCCAGTTATTGTGGGTCATTATTTTCTGCACCTACAATTGGCGCCGTCTGTGGGGAAGTAATATCCCAACCTTCCCAACCTTCCCAACCTTCTTAACCTCAATCTCTCAGAAGCCATGCCTCCGAAAGCTAGGAAGGGCGTAGAGTCCTCGAGAGCAGCGCTCAAGCTGCCACCACCGTCGACGGACGTCCCTCCTCAAGGGCGCTCCCGCATAGTGCATGGCACGTCTGCAGGCGAGGGCCGCTTAGGCTCTCAGCTCTTTGTCGAGTTCCCCTTCCAAGAGGGGCTCGATGCCTCGATCTCAGCAGAAGAAGTCATGCCACCCAGACGCGATGAGCGTCGGCATGAGCGTCCTCGGAAGGACAAAGCCGTGGCCGTAGGAGAGACGCGCCACGTTCAACCCCCTGCCACTGGAGGGGTTCTCGAAGCCCAAACTGCTCTCCTCCAGAGGCAAGAACAGCTGATTCGCGAGCTCCAGCAACAGCTGAGGGCAGCGCAAGCTGCCTCCTTGAGGCAGGTCTCTGAGCCTCAAGGGAAAAAGAGGGACGCCCCCAGCAGGGCAGCCCAGCCTCCCCGCGAGGATCTCAGAAACCATCTGGACCATAAGCGGAGCCAGATTCGTGACGAAGGCTCGAGCAACAGCCGGAGTCATCATAGCCGCGATGGCCGAACTCATAGCCATCGTAGCCCGAACCACTCCAAGCGAAAGCCAAAAGCCCAGACTCCAGAGAAGGACGACGAGCAGGAGCGGTTCGACAAACGCGTCAGGCTAGCTCTTCAGCACAACCTGGATGTGCGGGACCAGAAGCAGATCTGTGGTCACACTGATCTGGGGGGCTCACCCTTCACAAAAGAGATCGAGCGCACCCCCTTGCCCAGAAAGTTCTCCGTCCCGCGGTTCGTCCCCTATGACGGACTGTCCGACCCATCCGCTCACCTCCGACACTTCTCCCAGAAGATGTCCATCTGGGGGAATGAGGGTCACCTAAACTGCAAAATCTTCTCCTCCAGTTTGGGTGACCTCCCCCTAAATGGTTCTGTTCTCTCCCAGAGCAGTCAGTTTCGAGTTGGAAGGAGCTCCAGCTCTCCTTCCTGAAGAAGTTCCAAGCCTACAGCGTCGTCCCCAAGAAAGAAGGGGACCTCCTCGCCCTGAAAATGAAGCAGGGTGAGACCCTCGCCATCTTCGCCCAGCGATTCTGGGCGGTCTACAGCCAGATTGAGGGCACCAGGGAAGAGATAGCAATCTACGCCTTCCAGCATGCCCTGATCCCCGGCCACGACTTGCGGAAGGACTTGGCCGGGAACCCCCCAGAATCCATGCCAGAGTTGATGTCCCGGGTAAAGCGCTTCATCGCCCAGGAAGAAGACGAGATCCGAGCCCGGGATCAGGACGGGCATCCGGAGCCCAAGCAGAAGAGTGGCCAGCCTCGGCAGAGAGGCGGGAGGCCCTTCCAGAAGCAGGAGCCCAAGCAGGCCTGGGTCTCCAGTTCGGCGAAGCCTGCGTCGTCCAGGTCCGGGGGCGCCTGGAAGCCTTGACCTCGCTCCAGCGCCAGTCAGAGCGTCAACGTCGTCTTCAAGGAGCCGATCTACCGCATCCTGACTAAGATCAGGTCCAAACCGTTCTTCAAGTACCCTCAGCCCATGAAGAATGAGCCCACCTCCGGCAGCCGAAGCAAGCTCTACTGCTCCTTCCATAGGGGTAACGGGCACAAGACCGAGGACTGCAAGACTTTGCAGTGGTACCTGGAGAAGCTGGCAGAAGAGGGCCACATTCCAGAATTCGTCAAGGCAGGTGATGCCGGCGGCAGCGAGGGCCGGATTCACCAGAGCGCAGCCCAGGCTCCAGACAGTGAGGATTCAGAGAAGATCATTAACGTGATCCATCTGGCGTCCTCAGCTCCCGCTTCCTCGTCCCGGGGCAGCTCCCAGGCCCGTGCCGAAGCCAGGCGGGCTTCGCACGGGAAGGAAGTAATGAAAGCCGAGCTCGCTCCGGCATCCAAGAAAGCCCGCCGCGACCGACCCGCCATCTCGTTCTCCGACAGAGACCTAGAGGGAATCCAGCTCCCTCACAACGACCCCTTGCTCCTCACCATGAAGCTGAGAGACTTCACAGTGAAGAGGATCCTCGTCGACTCCGGCAGCTCCTCCGAGGTCCTCTACTACGACTGCTTCAAGAAGATGAAACTCTCTGAAGCAGACCTCACGGAGGTCCGTGCACCCCTGCTAGGGTTGTCCGCCACGCCAGTCTACCCCAAGGGCAGGATCACCCTGGAGACCCGAGTTGGCGGAGCCTCCGTGTCGGCCGACTTTCTAGTCGTGGACGCCCCTTCTCCCTACAACGTCATTCTGGGCAGAACGTGGCTCCACAAGTTAGAAGCAGTTCCTTCTTCCCTCCATCAAAAGCTGAAGTTCGTCCTTGAGAACAAGGAGGGCAAGATGGAAGTAGTCACAGTGGAGGGAGATCAGCAGCAAGCCAGGCAGTGCATGCTGGCCGCAGTCCCAGCAGTGAAGGAGCCAGAGCGCGTCAACCTCGCCGAGTTCGAAAAAGGCCTAGATGAAATCTGCCGCGATCCCGAGAAGAAGAGCATTGAAGACCTGGCCGAGGTCAGGCTGAGCCCGGCAGACCCAGACAGGTTCTTCCTGGTTGGCACCCAGCTACCAGACGAGGAGAGGGCCGAACTCTCTAGGTTCTTGATGCAGAACATCGACGTCTTCGCCTGGAACCCGAGCGAAATGCCTGGGGTCGACCTTGAGGTCATGTGCCACAAGCTGAATGTGGACCCCGACCACAAACCGGTAGTGCAGAGGGCCCGAAGGACAGGGCTGCAGCAGACAGATGCGGTCATCGAAGAGATCGACAACCTGCTGAAGGCAGGAGCCATCCGGGAAGTCCAGTACCCGGTGTGGCTGGCCAACACGGTGGTGGTCAAGAAGAAAACTTGGAAGTGGAGGGTGTGCGTGGACTTCACGGACTTGAACAGGGCCTGCCCTAAAGATAGTTTCCCCCTTCCAAAGATTGACCAACTGATCGACGCCACCGCCGGTCACGACCGAATGAGCTTCCTCGACGCCTACAGAGGCTACCACCAGATCCCGCTCTACGAGCCAGACGAGGAGAAAACATCATTCATCACCCCCCGCGGCACTTACTGCTATAAGGTGATGCCCTTCGGGCTAAAGAACGCGGGGGCGACCTATCAGCGCCTCGTCACAAAAATGTTCCATGCTCAGCTCGGCCGGACGGTAGAGGTGTACATCGACGACATGGTCGTCAAATCAGTGCACTCCGGCGATCATCTGGCGGATCTCGGCCAAATCTTCGACATCCTTCGCGCATACAAGCTCAAGCTAAACGCTTCCAAGTGCGCCTTCGGCGTAGCCTCTGGCAAGTTCCTCGGCAGCTTGGTAACGCGGAGAGGGATTGAGGCTAATCCGGACCAGATCACCGCGATCCAGAGCATTCAGAGCCCCTCTACCACGAAGGAAGTTCAGAAGCTCACGGGAATGGCTGCAGCACTCAATCGCTTCATCAGCCGGTCATCAGATAAGTGCAGGCCTTTCTTTCAGCTTCTAAAGAAAAATCTGAAATTCCAGTGGACCCCCGAGTGCGACCAGGCATTGGCCGCACTCAAAACCTATTTAATGTCACCACCCTTACTCTCCACCCCAACTTTGGGGGAGATTCTGTATTTGTACCTCGCGGTCTCGGATCACGCAGTGAGCTCCGTCCTCATCAGGGAGGACGAGGGAATTCAAAAGCCAATTTATTATACGAGCAAGACCCTGCTCGATGCCGAGACCAGGTACCTTCTATTGGAGAAGCTTGCGTTGGCTCTCGTCAGTGCCTCCCGCAAGCTCTCCCATTATTTCCAATCCCACACTGTTGTGGTGATCACGGAGGACCCGCTCCGCTCAGTGTTCAAGAAGGCTGACTTTTCAGGGCGAATATCAAAGTGGGCGGTTGAACTGGGGCAGTATGATATACAGTACCGTCCCCGAACTGCGATCAAAGCCCAGATTCTGGCAGACTTTATTGTTGAATTCGTCTCCCCCAACCCGGCTCCGACCCGGCTCGGCACGGCACTGGGGGGCACAGGGCACGAGCCAGTAGAAACTGAGGTCGAGCAGCCTCCCACCTCGGCATGGAAGATCTTTGTCGACGGATCGTCCACCTCCAAGAGAGCTGGCACCGGCATAGTTCTCCAATCGCCAGAGGGTCTGGTCATAGAGCAGGCCTTCACCCTGGACTTCAAAGCGACAAACAATGAGGCAGAGTACGAAGCACTGATTGCAGGGTTGAAAAGCGCCCAAATCCTCGGAGCCCAGCACCTGGTGATCTTCAGCGACTCTCAACTGGTAACTAGCCAGCTCGCTGGAGACTACCAGGCCAGGGACGACAGGATGGCGGCCTACTTAGCCCTTGCGAAAAAACTGCTCTCTCATTTCCAGAAAGCCGAGGTCAGGCAAATATCCCGAGATACCAACACGCACGCAGATGCGCTTGCAAACCTGGCCTCCGCTGTCGAAGCAGGGAAGAAAAGGACCATCGAGGTTGGGTCAGTATCAAGGTCAAGTTTAGAACTCCATTCATCTCGGCTTATCCTCTGTGCTGACCTCGGCCCAAGCTGGATGGATCCAATTGTCGCCTACTTGAAGGACGACCAGCTCCCCGAGGACAAGGCTGAAGCCCACAGGATCAGACTCAAGGCAGCGCGATTCTGGCTCTCTCCCGAAGGCAAACTCTACAAGAAATCCTTCACAAGTCCATAACTCCAATGCGTCCATCCAAGCAAGGTGGACGACTTCCTGTATGAGATCCACGAAGGAATCTGCGGCAGTCACATAGGAGATCGATCCCTGGCTTACAGAGCAATAAGCTAGGGCTACTGGTGGCCCTACATGCAGAAAGACGCGCAGGTCTACGCCAGGAAATGCGAGAAGTGCCAGAAGTTCTCCCACTCCCTCCATCAGCCAGCACAAGATCTGAGTCCCCTCTCTAGCCCATGGCCCTTCGCTCAATGGGGCCTGGACATTGTGGGGCCTCTTCACCGAGCTCCAGGAAACAAGAGATGGCTGATAGTGGCTACGGATTACTTCACAAAATGGATAGAAGCTGAGCCGTTGTCTTCAATCACGGACAGGGACTCCAGGAACTTCGTTTGGAAAAACATCCTTACGAGGTTCGGCATCCCCCGGACCCTGATTTCGGATAACGGGACTCAGTTCGACTCCAAGTCCTTCAAAGACTTCTGCCAAGAGCACGGCATCAGAAATCATTACTCCACTCCGGTATATCCACAGAGTAATGGCCAGGCAGAAATCTCCAACAAAGTGATCCTGGACGGCCTGAAGAAGCGACTGGACAAGGCAAATGGCAGATGGACAGAGGAACTTCCGAGCGTGCTATGGGCATACAGAACAACTCCAAGGAGGTCCACCTCGGCAACACCTTTCTCTCTGGCCTACGGGATGGAGGCAGTCATTCCTTTGGAAATCGGCCTTCCTACCCTGAGGACAGAGCTGGTCGACCAAGGCCGAAATGAGACAAACCTGGCAATGGAGCTGGAGCTGGCAGACGAGCGACGAGAAGCAGCAACCCTGCGACTGACCGACTATCAGCAGCGGTTAGCCAGGGCATATAATCAAAATGTCAGAGAAAGAAAGTTCTCCGTGGGAGAGCTGGTTCTAAAGAAAACCCTGCCAGCTGACAGAGAGCCAAACGAAGGGAAGCTGGCCCCGAACTGGCATGGCCCGTTCAGAATAGTCTCACCGGCAGGAAAGTCAGCCTACAAGCTCGAAGACTTAGAAGGCAAGCCACTGCCGAGACCATGGAATGCATCCCACTTGAAGAAATTTTATTTCTAAGGATGTATTGAATCTCAGAATCAATAAAAGCAGCTTTCGCTTGGTCATCAATTTGTCGTCTCTCTCGGACTGATTCCGGCAGCACTGGGTCTACGCCCTGGAAATAGCCTGGAGTTCTTACACTCGGCCGAATTCCTAAAGTCCCGGGTTTTGAACCCAATCAAGGGTCTACGCCCTGGAAATAGCCTGGAGTTCTTACACTCGGCCGAGTTCCTAAAGTCCCGGGTTTTGAACCCAATCAAGGGTCTACGCCCTGGAAATAGCCTGGAGTTCTTACACTCGGCCGAATTCCTAAAGTCCCGGGTTTTGAACCCACTCAAGGGTCTACGCCCTGGAAATAGCCTGGAGTTCTTACACTCGGCCGAATTCCTAAAGTCCCGGGTTTTGAACCCAATCAAGGGTCTACGCCCTGGAAATAGCCTGGAGTTCTTACACTCGGCCGAATTCCTAAAGTCCCGGGTTTTGAACCCACTCAAGGGTCTACGCCCTGGAAATAGCCTGGAGTTCTTACACTCGGCCGAATTCCTAAAGTCCCGGGTTTTGAACCCACTCAAGGGTTAACAGCCCTGGAAAAGGCCTCGAGTTCGGACACTCGGCCGAATTCCTAAAATCAGGGTTTCATCCCACTCTACAAGGGTTAACAGCCCTGGAAAAGGCCTCGAGTTCGGACACTCGGCCGAATTCCTAAAATCAGGGTTTCATCCCACTCTACAAGGGTTCGTAGCCCTGGAAGGAGGCCTCGAGTTCGGACACTCGGCCGAATTACTAAAATCAGGGTTTTTACCCCTCTACAAGGGTCTACCGCCCTGAGAATGGTCTGGAGTTCCTACGCTCCTACAGTCCGGGCGTATACACCCCTCAAAGACCATTGCCGAGCTCACGCTTCCATAGCCGAGACCAGCGGAATGATGACTCCACTTCGGCACAAGCAGCTCGTATCGGCCAAAGCCAGCCATTTCGGCCAAGGTCAGCTTTTCAGAGAGAAAGAGCTGCGCCAGCACTCAAACACACAAAAATGCAAGTATTCCAGAACAGTGCAAGGAAAGTAAGAAAGAACTCAAAAGCATTGTACACAGTTTGGGTGATCACAGAACTCCTCCTTTTTATTCATTGTAAACTGCTTCATTACAAAAGTTACAGAACAGAAAGCAAAGTACAAAAAGGAGGATCGCAGTCCTCTAAAAGCAGAAAATAAAGAAAAGCTGGGGGACTCTGATCTTCGCCGACTCTTCGGGCTGCAGACTCCAAGATGCCGGGTCATAGACTGGAGGTTCTGAGTGATCCTGAATTTCACAGAGCTCTATAATACACTTTGGTTGGTCAGACCAAAGCGACTGCAGAGCCCCTCCAGTTCGGAGACCCTGGACCTCGCCGAGCTCTTCAACACCCTCCGGTCAGTGAGACCAAAGTTTGAAGAGCCCCCAGGTCCAGCGGGCCTCAACTATACCCTTAGTCTTACCATCCTGACAGGGCGCGAGCTCGATGCCACACAAGACCCTGCAGGATCGGCAGACACCCAGGGCCCGACCATCCCGCAGTTGCAGAGGATTCCCCTGCAACCTGACCAGGGACGGTCGGCCATGAACCCGCGTTCAGAGAGCGCGTGGTCCACGGGGAGTTCCTTCAGAGAGCGCGCAGACCACGATGGGCTTCCCCCCTTGGAGAAAGCCGTCCACAGGCGCAAGGGTTCCCCCCGGATCGAAGATTGCAGAATGTCTAACAGGCATGGCTCCTATGTCTACGTGATTTAAACTATCCTACGTTCTGTTCTTTTCATCGCCCATGGCAAGCCTGTCGCCCCTACTTATAGGAAGAAGAAGGGCTCACTCTCCGAAGGAAGTTAAGGGGCGAAGTCTCCCACGCATTATTTGGGGTGCACGACTGGTGACCGGCGATCCCTAGGGCGCCACGTGGAGACGTCCGCACGTGTCCCTCGTCGGCAGTAACGCCATGTTTATTGCTATTTATGGTCTCCAGAATACGGAGAATCGGCACAGACAGGTGTGAGGACCGTTTGACTCTCTCTACCTCGAGGGTCACACGCCACAGTAAAGGCATTCAACACCATTCAATGCACATCCAGAAATGAAAGAGAGACAAATGCAGAGAAAAATGCACAAGTAAAGAAGCCCGACTTTCATTGAATTGATAGAGAATATTACAAGGCTAAGAAGCAAAAACATTACATGCAAGAAGACAGAAATAAAAAGGAGCGCGGCTACCGTGGTTTCGGCGACTCCACTAGGTCGATCACCGTATCTGCTGGACCAGTGGACTCGGCCGAAACCGTGACCTTGCTTGGAGCGTCGCTGGCAGAGGAGGCTTTGACCGGTACCCTCACCCGAACCAGGAGCAGAAGAGGTCTCACCCTGAGGCACGGCCGAAGCATCGCTGGCGACCGGGGCGTCGCTCAAGACCGGGGCAGCTGGAGTGTCTTCCGGAGCAGGAACGACTGCAGGAGCTTCAACTGGGGCACTTTCGGCTGCAGGAGCGGAGCTCGGCTCAGGAGCCGAGTCCGAGTACTTCGGCAGGTCCCGATAGACAGGATGGTCTTCAGGGACCCCCGCACGTCTCAGTGCGGCCAGGCATCCTTCCTCGAACAGGATGGCGGTGATCTCCTCCACCTGCTTCTCATACAGCTCAGTGGCGTGACCCACCCCATCCTGGAAGGCGGACTGGGCCTCGGACAAAAGAGAGGTCTTCTCTTTCTCCAGCTCGGCGTTCGCCATCTTCAACTTCGCCGTTTCGGCTCGCCCAGCCAGCACTTCCCCGCGCAGCCTCGTCCCCTCGGCCGTTGATTCAGC
This sequence comes from Litsea cubeba, assembly GCA_012931725.1. Lineage (NCBI taxonomy): Eukaryota > Viridiplantae > Streptophyta > Magnoliopsida > Laurales > Lauraceae > Litsea > Litsea cubeba. Next base: position 48,967,989 of record CM022944.1, on the reverse strand, counting down.
CTTTAATCTGGCCAACTCCGACTCCAGCTCGGCGGTCTTCTTGTTCCTTGCCCAGACCTCGCCCTTCAGCTGGTTGGTCTTCGCCGTAAGTTCGGCGACACCAGCCAAAGCCGACGCCAGCCGAGCAGCCTCCTCAGCGCTGGCCTTCTTCATCCCCTCCATTCCCGCCTGCAGCTCCTCCAGCTCCTTCTTCAGATTGTCCCTCTCGGACTCCAGCTGAGTGACCCGTGCAGCGTTCCTATCACTCCGCCCCACCACGGTCAGGAGCCTCTGCACGTTCTGCAAATGGAGAAAGGTGAGTCAAGCTGGGGCAGTCGAGCCAGATTACTTGGAAGGAAAACACTGAAAGCACTTACCAGGAGGTTAGCCTGAATCGCCGAGACCATCAGGCTCTCGTTATCGAACCTCTCGTGCATCTCCACATCCCATGGCAGAGCACAGACCTTGGCGAGAGCCCCGATGACGTCGGCGTTCCCCAGCAGCCGATCCTCGACGTTCAGAGGCTTGCCAGGCTGCGTTTCCATCCTCGGCCTCCATGGCGCTGGGGCAGTTCGGGGTCCCGAGGACGACCCGGATCCTTGCCCCGCCGAGGTGCTGTGCTCGCGAGTCATCCCGCCTGACGGCCTGCCTGCCGGCACGCTCTTCTCAGCTGGTGCACCCTTCTCGGCCGGTGCACTCTTTTCGGTTGGGGCCTTGGCTCCGGGGGCCCGCGCAGGGGTTTTACCCTTCGGAGGCTGTTCGGCCCCCAGGTCCTTCTCCCCCGCCTTGGACTTCTTCCTGGGCGGGGACCCCTCCCTCGGGCGCTCCGGCGAACGTCGCCGAACTCCCGCATTCGAAGCAGGAGCAGGAGCGGAAGTGTCGCCAGCACCTCCCGAGCTCGAAGCTACTCGGGTGCTGGCAGAAGATGGCGTCGCAGAGGAAGAAGACCCCCACCTGAACTTGGCCGCTAGGTCCTTGACGACAGGCTCCCTCGACCTTCCCGCCATATCTTCTTCCTGATCAGAAGAGTAAGCGTCCACTATCTGCCTCAGGTTCGGCGGCTCCGAACTGGAAGTGGACGCCTCGGACCCAGACGCGGCTCGGCTAGCGGCAGGATCACTCAAGGGGATCCCGGCAGGTACAGCAAGGGAGACGGTTGGACGATCAGGGTGCGCTTCGTCCACCTCGGGTACCCCGGTCCTTTGGTAGTGGCCGCGGTATCTCGGCGTGTATCCGAGCAGCTTCCAAGCTGACCTAGTCTCGTGCCCCTTGTACCTCTCGACCTTGTTGATGTCGTCGGGGTTCCTCCTCCAGCCCTCACTCGCAGCTCGGCGTCGTCTCGCACCTGCCTCTGCATAACAAACAATAGAGGAGTCAGCTCGGCATCGTCGAAATCAAGCAAAGAAGATGAGTAAAAAGGAGCGATGTTTACTTGGGACTGTCCCGGGGCGGCGCGGGACCGATAGCCTCCTACTTTCGCCAGCGCCGAACTCCCAGTCCCCCGAGACGCAGAAGAAGGCTTCTTCGGCATTCTTACTTGAATCTTCCAAGGCCAGGACGAAGCCTCTTCGCTGCGGCTTCACCCGGAGATAATATTTCCCTTCCCCGGCCTTGCAGATATCATAGGTGTCCTCGATATCATGGACACCTAGGTCGGTCCCCAGAACCTCATTCAGCTTCGCCGTGCCCATGATGACCTTATAGCCATTGGGCATCAGCTGGCACGGGGTAAGGGACCAGGTACTGAGGCAAGCTCTAAGTAGTGGGTGCAAGGGGAATCTGACCCCGCCCTCGATCACAGAGATCAGAGGGAACGGCATCCAGCCGCCGGACCAGCGCATCGTGGCATAGTCGACGGAGTCTGCCGGCTTGAGCAGGACTCGCTCCGGAATATCAAAAGCGGCCCTAAATCTAGCTATTCCCTCTTCGGTGTCTAAACTGAACCTAGGGGTGCCCATGTCTAGAAAGAAGGGTACAGCAAAAAAGAAAACCCTAAAGGTTGCGAAACCCTAAAGAAAAGCTACACAGAAGCGCGGAGCAACTTACAGAAACAGAAGGGGCGACTCGAGTACAGATCCAGACACGCCCTATGGTCGTCCTCGCTAAAAGAAATCTCGAGCAGCAGAGCAGAAATCACAGATGAAGGCAAAGGCGAAAAGAGATCAGAAACAAGAAGGGAAGGAGATGACCCTCTTTATGGAAAACCAACCCTCGGCGCGCGCTGTTTTCGAGATTCGAAAGGGCGGATTTCGCGATCTGCGCCCGTTCCATCAATAAGACAGCACAATCAGTGAAAAGGCGACACGTGTAACCGTCGACTCGCTTCCCAGTACAGACAGGACGGAGCATTCATTACTTCAGGACAGTTGAAGCGACACCAAGCAATGATCGCCGCACCCCCAGACGGACTCTTCTAGCTTTCCACCCCTAAAGGCTAGGGCGCTTGAGAGGTCAAAAGCTAGGGGGCAATTGTGTGGGGAGATTTCCAGAACCACAGGATTACGCTAATCACAGCCATCAGATGAAACTAAGCACTCTCACGTGCCATCCGCGTGCCATCCACGTGGCACCAAGCTCACCCCGGCCACCAGGACAGGGGGTCCGGCCGAAGTCAGGCAGCTCCGGGCCACTAGCGCCGAACTGGTCCACCCCCGGGTGCCATCTCGGCAGGGAGCTCCACCTCGGCTGAAGAAGCCGGGACGGAAGCCGAAGCAAGAAAGAACCTCCACTTGCGCCCCTCATCCCCCACATCATCAGGCACGTGGAGGAATAGGGGCACGAGCTAGTAGGACAGACGCGACATCCAGCCGCTCACAATCTTCGCCAGATCCCTGATAGGGCGGCATCCAGCGGCTGAGGCCACATCAGGGCAAGGCCCGAGGGCAGATCCGATGGTACCCTACCGCCAAAGGCGTCCAACACGATTTGGCCCAACAAGACGCGCATTAAATGCGACGTGGGCTGACCCGACGCGCATTTAATGCAAAGTGGGCTGGATTGGACCGCATTCAATGCAACGTGGGCTGATCGTGACTTCCCAGTCGAATCACGGGACCCATACCAAAATATCCTCCAAGGATACGACCCAAGGCTCTATAAATAGAGCCTCAAACCACCATCAAAGGTAAGCACATTTTCATACACAGAGCCGTTACTCTGCCCCTCTTCTTCCTCTCCTTCCATTGTTCCAGTTCTCTCACTGACTTTGGCATCGGAGAGCCTTGCGCCGCTCAGGCCAGGGTCCTCTGACCGTGTGTTCATCTCTTCAGGCTTTCGGACGGTACCCAGTCATCACCATTGTTGGATAAGTCCTCTAAGGCTCCCCAGTTATTGTGGGTCATTATTTTCTGCACCTACAATAACTATATGTTTCAAATATGATGAATCTGTTGGTGTGTATCTCTTCGACTGGAGTGAAATATGGGCTAGTGCTTATATTGATGAATGCATGTGATATGAATGCATGGAACCAAATAAATGCAGAAGCCACAGTTTTAATCACATTTTTGCTGCTTTCACTACCATATGTACAACAACAATTCACCATTTTTCTTCGTATTTACCACCCACCATCTTCAGATTCTATTTTTTCCCCTCCGTATACATAAACATATATACTTCACTTAAAGAAATTTGAACAGATATGATCATTAAGAGAATGGATTCGATTCTATTTTAAGAATGGAATTAGGAATTATAGTAATTTTGATTAAATTTTATTATTGAATGTCACATCTTTATGGGTTGATTTTATGTTATGGTTCAATGTTCTGAGATAGGAAAGAAAACATAGAAATAGAGAATTTGAGAAATAGAGTTCACTTCAAGGGGAACCGCCCTCCTTTCTTCACACAGAAGTGAAGTTGAATAGAATAATACTAGCTGCCCTTTTTCTCATTGCATTCAAATACATTTAAAGCATTACAGAAAACTACCTATTCCATCAATCTAATACATAAATGACATGTGCCCTCAACTTTCTAACCAGCTCAATAATTGGACAATGATTTAGTGATGGACAAAATAACTACAGTCAAACAGTAGCAATAACTAACCCATACTACAATGTATCTCCCCATGCCAGCATGCATATTCAACATGTGTGCACCACAGAAGAACGTATGCATAATTTTATTTCTAAAATATCTCACTGATTTGAACTTTGGCTACCGAACTCTTTAGGAAATTCATTTCTATTTTTTCTGATTTTGTGTTATTCATTCCCGTTTGGAAGTCACTTATGAGGCACCAAGAAGAGCATTTCGGATACTTGGAATAGATAAAATTGCTGATACAAGTCCAGCAACATGCCCTCTCGTTGTGGAGACCCTTGCATCACAATCTGCTAAAGCAAAGGACCTCTTCTATGCTTTGATAGTCAATAGCATTCTGAGATGTTCGATTGACGCGAGTGCTTTTGAGTTAACCTTTCATCTGAGACATAACAAGTTCATGCCAATGTTGCAATTCATTTGTATATAGTATAAGTCTTTGTCGGTAGTTTGCTGCAACAATTCTGATTATACTATTTCTTTGAAGGGCCTTGGTTCCAAACTCCAGTCTGTTTTGAAGGATGGAAGGTCACTGCCTGACTGTTACTACTCTATTGGAGGCTTGGTCCTCATTAAGGCAAGTGCTTAACTAGACCACCGTATTAAATATTTCATTGTTTTTATTTCCCTACCATTTTTTTTTCTCCAGCAAGTAGCATTCTCTTATAGAGGAATTCTTTTCACCTCTTCAAAAGCATTGGCTTTTTAATATCACTTGAGTTGTTTTTTTTTTTTGTTTTTTTACTTTTTTATTTTCTTTATTGCTCATTGTACATCCGTTCAAAACTCATTCTAGGATATTGAGTTCATTCCAAGCATGTGATTGGAGCTTCCAATTTTGATGTGTCTTTAGTCTGAAACTGTTTGCTGCTTGATTTAGGGAATAATATCCCATGCATGTGACTTTAATCTTATGATTCAGGTGTGAATATTACAATTTTTTTTATACTTATTCTATTGGAACTTATGATTTAGATGATTCATTTGAGAGAGAATAGTCACAACACAATTGATTGGTCAATATTTTTTTCTATTGTTTTTAATTTTAAAAGGTAATCCAATTTTTATATTAATCTGCTTATTTTGTTTTTTTTATATTTGGGAGGTTATCTAGTTATACTTCTCAATCTCTTGATTTCATTCTTCAATTTCTTCTTTTTTCCTTAAATTACTCCCGTGCATCATCACATGAGATCCAGATGTTGCTTCATCTAATTTCTCTATGAAATCGTCTCTCATGATCTTTCTTTTCTAGTTTACGATATTCATGCGGGCCGTTTTGGAGCCTAAGTGTTGGAAAATTTCATGTTTCGCTCGTAATTCTTTAATCGGGAATCCTATTTTCGAAAAGCTAGTTCCTACAAGTTACTCTACCCTCGAGCGAAGTGCTTGTGCTGGTTTCCAATTTTTCCCGAAGCCGTTTGCCGTTCCGGGCCCCCGACGTGCCATTTTCGAGCCAAAGTATTGAAAAATCCCATGTTTCAGTCGTAATTCTCTAACCGGGAGTTCTATTTGCAAACCGTCAGTTCCTACAAGTTACTCTACCCTCGAGGGAAGTGCTCGTGTCGGTTTTTTATTTTTTCGGGTGCCGTTTCCCGTTCCGGACCCCCGGTGGGCCGTTTTCAAGCCTAAGTGTTGGAAAATCCAATGTTTCACCCGTAATTCTCTAATCGGGAGTCCTATTTGCGAACCGTCAGTGCCTACAAGTTACTCTACCCACCAGTGAAGTGCTCGTGCCAGTTTTCGATTTTGTCCGCGGCCGTTTTCTGTTCCGGACCCCTGGCGGGCAGTTTTCGAGCCAAAGTATTGGCAAAACTCTTATTTCAGTCGTAATTCTCTAACCGGGAGTCATATTTTCGAACTGTCAGTTCCTACAAGTTACTCTACCCTCGAAGGAATTGCTCGTGCTGATTTTCAATTTTTCTGGGGGTCGTTTTCCTTTTCTAGACCCCCCGGCGAGCCATTTTGGAGCCTAAGTGTTGGAAAATCCCATGTTTCGCTCGTAATTCTCTAATCGGGAGTCCTATTTATGAAAAGCCAGTTTCTACAAGTTACCCTACCCTCGAGCGAAGTACTTGTGCTGGTTTCTGATTTTTCCCGCAGTCGTTTACCGTTCCGGGCCCCCGACGGGCCGTTTTCGTGCCAAAGTGTTGGAAAATCCAATGTTTCACTCGTAATTCTCTAATCAAGAGTCCTATTTTTGAACCGTCAGTGCCTACAAGTTACTCTACCCACGAGTAAAGTGCTCGTGCCGGTTTTCGATTTTGTCAGGCGGCCGTTTCCCTTTTCGGACCCCCGACGGGCAGTTTTCGAGCCTTAAGTGTCGGAAAATCCCATCTTTCATTCGTAATTCTCTAACTGGGAGTCCTATTTGCGAACCGTCAGTTCCTTCAACTTACTCTAACCTCGAGCGAAGTGCTCGTACTGGTTTCCGATTTTTCCCGCAGCTATTTACCGTTCCAGGTCCCCGACGGGCCTTTTTCGAGCCAAAGTGTTGGAAAATCCCATGTTTCAGTCGTAATTCTCTAACCAGGAGTCGTATTTGCGAACCTTCAGTTCCTACATGTTACTCTACCCTCGAGGGAAGTGCTCGTGACGGTCTTCGAACTTTCCAGGGGCAATTTCCTGTTCCGGACCCCCGATGGGCCGTTTTCGAGCCTAAGTATTGGAAAATCCCATGTTTCGCTCGTAATTAACTAATCGGGAGTCCTATTAGCGAACTGTCAGTTCCTACAAGTTACTCTACCCTCAAGGGAAGTCCTCGTGCCGGTTTTCAATTTTACCTTGGGCCGTTTCCCGTTCCAGGCCCCCGGCGGGCCGTTTTCGAGCCAAAGTGTTGGAAAATCTCATGTTTCAGTTGTAATTCTCTAACCGGGAGTCATTTTTTTGAACCGTTAGTTCCTACAAGTTACTCTACCCTCGAGGGAATTGCTCGTGCTGATTTTTCGATTTTTCTGGGGGTCGTTTTCCATTTCTAAACTCCCTGGCAGGCCGTTTTGGAGCCTAAGTGTTGGAAAATCCCATATTTTGCTCGTAATTCTCTAATCGGGAGTCCTATTTATGAAAAGCCAGTTTCTACAAGTTACCCTACCCTCGAGCAAAGTACTTGCGCTGGTTTCCGATTTTTCCCGCAGTCGTTTGCCATTCCGGGCCCCCGACGGGCCATTTTCGTGCCAAAGTGTTGGAAAATCCAATGTTTCACTCGTAATTCTCTAATCGGGAGTCCTATTTTTGAACCGTCAGTGCCTACAAGTTACTCTACCCACGAGTAAAGTGCTCGTGCCGGTTTTCGATTTTGTCCGGCGACCGTTTCCCTTTTCGGACCCCCGACGGTCAGTTTTCGAGACTTAAGTGTCGGAAAATCCCATCTTTCATTCGTAATTCTATAACTGGGAGTCCTATTTTCGAACCGTCAGTTCCTACAACTTACTCTAACCTCGAGCGAAGTGCTCGTGCTGGTTTCCGATTTTTCCCGTAGCTGTTTACCATTCCATGCCCCCGACGGGCGATTTTTCGAGCCAAAGTGTTGGAAAATCTCATGTTTTAGTCGTAATTCTCTAACCAGGAGTCCTATTTGCGAACCTTCAGTTCCTACATGTTACTCTACCCTCGAGGGAAGTGATCGTGCCGGTTTTCGATTTTTCCAGGGGCGATTTCCTTTTTCTGGACCATTGGTGGGCCGTTTTGGAGCCTCAGTGTTGGAAAATCCCATGTTTCGCTCGTAACTCTCTAACCGGGAGTCTTATTTGCGAACTGTCAGTTCTTAAAAGTTACTCTACCCTCAAGGGAAGTGCTCGTGCCGTTTTCCGATTTTAGCTTGGACTGTTTCACCTTCCTGGCCCCCGGCGGGCCATTTTGGAGCCAAAGTGTTGGAAAATCTCATGTTTCAGTCGTAATTCCCTAACCGGGAGTCATATTTTCAAACCGTCAGTTCCTACAAGTTACTCTACCCTCGAACGAATTGCTCGTGCTGATTTTCGATTTTTCTGGGGGTTGTTTTCCATTTCTAGACCCCCCGGCGGGCCGTTTTGGAGCCTAGGTGTTGGAAAATCCCATGTTTCGTTCGTAATTCTCTAATCGGGAGTCCTATTTATGAAAAGCCAGGTTCTACAACTTACCCTACCCTCGAGCGAAGTATTTGCGCTGGTTTCCGATTTTTCCCGCAGTCGTTTGCCGTTCCGGGCCCCCGACGGGCCGTTTTCATGCCAAAGTGTTGGAAAATACCATGTTTCAGTCATAATTCTCTAACCGGGAGTCCTATTTCTAACCGTCAGTTCCTACAAGTTACTCTACATTCGAGGCAAGTGCTCATGCCGATTTTTTATTTTTCCGGATGTCGTTTCCCGTTTCGTACCCCGGTGGGCCATTTTGGAGCACACGTGTTGGAAAATCCATTGTTTCACTCGTAATTCTCTAATCGGGAGTCTTATTTCTAACCGTCAGTTCCTACAAGTTACTTTACATTCAAGGGAAGTGCTCGTGCCGATTTTTGATTTTTCCAGATGCCGTTTCCCATTTCGTACCCCGGTGGGCCGTTTTGGAGCACACGTGTTGGAAAATCTAATGTTTCACTCGTAATTCTCTAATCGGGAGTCCTATTTTCAAACTGTCAGTGCCTACAAGTTACTCTACCCACGAGTAAAGTGCTCATGCCGGTTTTCGATTTTGTCCGGCGGCCGTTTCCCTTTTCTTACCCCCGACGGGCAGTTTTCGAGCCTTAAGTGTTGGAAAAATCCCATCTTTCAGTCGTAATTCTCTAACCGGGAGTCCTATTTGCGAACCGTTAGTTCCTATAACTTATTCTGACCTTGAGCGAAGTGCTCGTGCTGGTTTCCGATTTTTCCCACAGCTATTTACCGTTCCAGGTCCCAATGGGCCTTTTTCGAACCAAAGTGTTGGAAAATCGCATGTTTTAGTCGTAATTCTTTAACCAGGAGTCCTATTTGTAAAACCTTCAGTTCCTACATGTTACTCTACCCTCGAGAGAAGTGATCGTGCCGGTTTTCGATTTTTTTCGGGGGCCATTTCCTGTTTCTGGACCGCCGGTGGGCCGTTTTGGAGCCTAAGTGTTGGAAAATCCCATGTTTCGCTCGTAATTCTCTAACCGGGAGTCCTATTTGCGAATTGTCAGTTCCTACAAGTTACTCTACCCTCTAGGGAAGTGCTCGTGCCGGTTTTCTTTTTTTCCTTCGGCCGATTCCGGTTCCAGACCCCGGCAGGCCATTTTCGAGCCTAAGTTTTGGAAAATCACATATTTCGCTCGTAATTCTCTAACCGGGAGTCATTTTTGCAAACCATCAGTGCCTAGAAGTTACTCAACCCACGAACAAAGTGCTCGTGCCCGTTTTCAATTTCTCCCGTGGCCGTTTCCCATTCCAGGCCACCGACGGGCTGTTTTCGAGCCTAAGTGTTGGAAAATCCCATGTTTCAGTCGTAATTCTCTAACCGGGAGTCCTATTCATGACCTGTCAGTTCCAACAAGTTACTCTACCCTCGAGGGAAGTGCTCGTGACGGTTTTCGAACTTTCTAGGGGCAGTTTTCCATTTCGTACCCCCGGCGGGCCGTTTTCGAGCCTAAGTGTTGGAAAATCTAATGTTTCGCTCGTAATTCTCAAACCGAGGGTCTTACTTCCGAACCATCTATTCGTACAAGTTACTCTACCCTCGAGGGAAGTGCTCATGCCGGTTTCCGATTTTACCTTGGGCCGTTTCCCGTTTCAGTTTCACAAGTTGCTCTACCCTTGAGGGAAGTGATCGTGCCGGTTTTCGATTTTTCTGGGGGCCATTTCCTATTTCTGGACCCCCGGCGGGCCGTTTTCGAGCCAAAGTGTTGGAAAATCTCATGTTTCGTTCGTAATTCTCTAATCGAGAGTTCTATTTGCGAACCGTCAGTTCCTATAACTTACTCTACCCTCGAGCGAAGCGCTCGTGCTGGTTTTCGATTTTTCCCGCAGCCGTTTGTCGTTCCAGGCCCCCGACGGGCCTTTTTCCAGCGAAAGTGTTGGAAAATCTCATGTTTCAATCGTAATTCTCTAACCGGGAGTCCTATTTGCGAACCTTCAGTTCCTACAAGTTACTCTACCCTCAAGGGAAGTGATCGTGCAGGTTTTCGATTTTCCGGGGCCATTTGCTATTTCTTGACCTCCAGTGGGCCGTTTTGGAGCCTAAGTGTTGGAAAATCTCATGTTTCAGTCGTAATTCTCTAATCAAGAGTCCTATTTGCGAATTGTCAGTTCCTATAAGTTACTCTACCCTTAAGGGAAGTGCTCGTGCCGATTTTCATTTTTTCCTTGCGCCGTTTCCCGTCCCAGACCCCGACAGGCCGTTGTCGAGCCTAAGTGTTGGAAAGTCCCATCTTTCGCTCGTAATTCTCTAACCGGGAGTCCTACTTGCGAACCGTCAGTTCCCACACGTTACTCTACACTCGAGCGAAGTGCTCGTGCCGGTTTCCCGATTATCCCGCGGCCGTTTCCGTTCTAGGCCACCGACGGGCTGTTTTCGAGCCTAAGAGTTGGAAAATCCCATGTTTCAGTCGTAATTCTCTAACCGGGAGTCCTATTTGTGACCCGTCAGTTCTAACAAGTTACTCTACCCTCGAGGGAAGTGCTCGTGATGGTTTTCGAACCTACCAGGGGCGGTTTCCTTTTTCGGACCCCCGGCGGGCCGTTTTCGAGCCGAAGTATTGGAAAATCGCATGTTTCGCTTGTAATTTGCTAATCGGGAGTCCTATTTGTGAACTGTTAGTTCATAAAAGTTACTCTACCCTCAAGGGAAGTGCTCGTGCCATTTTCCGATTTTACCTTGGGCCGTTTCCTATTCCAGGCCCCCGGTGGGCCGTTTTCGAGCCAAAGTGTTGAAAAATCTCATGTTTCAGTCGTAATTCTCTAATCGGGAGTCATATTTTCGAACCGTCAGTTCCTAAAATTTACTCTACCCTCAAGGAAAGTGCTTGTGCTGATTTTTGATTTTTCTGGGGTCGTTTTCCGTTTCTGGACCCCCGGTGGGCCATTTTGGAGCCTAAGTGTTGGAAAATCCCATGTTTCGCTCGTAATTCTCTAATCGGGAGTCCTATTTATGAAAAGCCAGTTTCTACAAGTTACCCTACGCTCGAGCGAAGTACTTGTGCTGGTTTCCGATCTTTCCCCAGTCGCTTGCCGTTCCGGGCCCTCAACGGGCCGTTTTCATGCCAAAGTGTTGGAAAATCTCATGTTTCAGTCGTAATTCTCTAACCGGGAGTCCTATTTCCGAACCGTCAGTTCCTACATTTTACTCTACCTTCGAGGGAAGTGCTCGTGCCGGTTCTTGATTTTTCTGGATGCTGTTTCCCATTTCGGACCCCCGGTGAGCCGTTTTGGAGCCCAAGTGTTGGAAACTCCAATGTTTCACTCGTAATTCTCTAATCGGGATTCCTATTTTGCGAACCGTTAGTTGTTAAAAGTTTCTCTACCCACGAGTAAAGTGCTCGTGCCGGTTTTTGATTTTGTCCGGCGGCCGTTTCCCGTTCCAGACCCCCGACGGGCAGTTTTCGAGCCTTAAGTGTTGGAAAATTCCATCTTTCAGTCGTAATTCTCTAACCGGGAGTCTTATTCGCGACCTGTCAGTTCCAACAAGTTACTCTACCCTCGAGGGAAGTGCTCGTGCCGATTTTCAATATTTCCGGGGGCCGTTTCCCGTTCCGGACCCACGGCGGGCCGTTTTCGAGCCAAAGTGTTGGAAAATCTCATGTTTCGCTCGTATTTCTCTAATCGAGAGTCCTATTTGCAAACTGTCAGTTCCTATAACTTACTCTACCCTCGAGCAAAGTGCTCGTGCTAGTTTCTAATTCTTCCCGCAGCTATTTACCGTTCCAGGCCCCCGACGGGCCTTTTTCGAGCCAAAGTGTTGAAAAATCCCATGTTTCAGTGGTAATTCTCTAACCGGGAGTCCTATTTGCGAACCTTCAGTTCCTACAAGTTTCTCTACCCTCGAGGGAAGTGACCGTGCCGGTTTTCAATTTTTTCGGGGGCCATTTCCTGTTTCTAGACCCCCGGTGGGCCGTTTTGGAGCCTAAGTGTTGGAAAATCCAATGTTTTGCTCGTAATTCTCTAACCGGGAGTCCTATTTGCGAACTGTTAGTTCCTACAAGTTACTCTACCCTCAAGGGAAGTGCTCGTGTTGGTTTTCATTTTTTCCTTCGGCCGATTCCCATTCCAGACCCCGGCAGGCCGGTTTTGAGCCTAAGTTTTGGAAAATCACATGTTTCGCTCGTAATTCTCTAACCGAGTGTCCTATTTGCGAACCATCAATGCCTACAAGTTACTCTACCCACGAACGAAGTGGACGTGCCAGTTTCCAATTTCTCCCATGGCCGTTTCTCATTCCAGGCCACCGACGGGCTGTTTTGGAGCATAAGTGTTGGAAAATCCCTTGTTGTAGTCGGAATTCTCTAACTAGGAGTCCTATTCGTGACCCGTCAGTTCCAACAAGTTACTATACCCTCGTGGGAAGTGCTCGTGACGGGTTTCGAACTTTCCAGGGGAAGTTTCCCATTCCGGACCCCCGGCGGGCCGTTTTCGAGACTAAGTTTTGAAAAATTTGATGTTTCCCTCGTAATTCTCAAACCGAGGGTCCTACATCCGAACCATCTTTTCCTACAAGTTACTCTACCCATCGAGGGAAGTGCTCGTGCTGATTTTTTATTTTACCTTGGGCTGTTTCCCATTTCAGTTCCTACAAGTTACTCTACCCTCGAGGGAAGTGATCGTGCCGGTTTTTGATTTTTCCGGGGGCCATTTCCTGTTTCTGGACCCCCGGCTGGCCGTTTTGGTGCCAAAGTGTTGGAAAAACTCATGTTTCGCTCGTAATTATCTAATCGAGAGTCCTATTTACGAACCGTCAGTTCCTATAACTTACTCTACCCTCGAGCGAAGTGCTAGTGCTGGTTTTCGATTATTCCTGCAGCCGTTTACCGTTCCGGGCCCCCGACGGGCCCCGGCAGGCCGTTTCCTAACTGGGAGTCTTATTCGCGACCTGTCAGTTCCAACAAGTTACTCTACCCTCGAGGGAAGTGCTCGTGCCGATTTTCAATATTTCCGAGGGCTGTTTCCCGTTCCGGACCCCCGGCGGGCCGTTTTCGAGCCTAAGTGTTGGAAAATCTCATGTTTCATTCATAATTCTTAAACCGAGGGTCCTACTTCCGAACCATCTGTTCCTACAAGTTACTCTACCCTCGAGGGAAGTGCTCGTGCTGGTTTCCGATTTTACCTTGGGCCGCCTCCCTTTTCAGTTCTTACAAGTTACTCTACCCTCGAGGGAAGTGATCGTGCCGGTTTTCGATTTTTTCGGGGGCCATTTCCTGTTTCTGGACCCCGGCGGCAGTGTTCGAGCCTTAAGTTATGGAAAATCCCATCTTTCAGTCGTAATTCTATAACTGGGAGTCCTGTTCGCGACCCGTCAGTTCCAACAAGTTACTCCACCCACGAGGGAAGTGTTCGTGATGGTTTTCAAACTTTCTAGGGGAAGTTTTCCGTTCCGTACCCCCGGCGGGCCGTTTTCGAGCCTAAGTGTTGGAAAATCTAATGTTTTGCTCGTAATTCTCAAACCGAGGGTCTTACTTCCGAACCATCTGTTCCTACAAGTTACTCTACCCTCGAGGGAAGTGCTCGTGCCAGTTTTCGATTTTACCTTGGGCCGTTTCTCGTTTCAGTTCCTAAAAGTTGCTCCACCCTCGAGGGAAGTGATAGTGCCGGTTTTCGATTTTTCCGGGGGCCATTTCCTGTTTCTGGACCCCCGGCGGGCCATTTTCGAGCCAAAGTGTTGGAAAATCTCATGTTTCGTTCGTAATTCTCTAATCGAGAGTCCTATTTGCGAACCGTCAGTTCCTATAACTTACTCTACCCTCGAGCGAAGTGCTCGTGCTCGTTTTCGATTTTTCACGCAGCCGTTTACCGTTCCAGGCCCCCGACGGGCCTTTTTCTAGCGAAAGTGTTGGAAAATCTCACGTTTCAGTCGTAATTCTCTAACCGGGAGTCCTATTTGCGAACCTTCAGTTCCTACAAGTTACTCTACCCTCGAGGGAAGTGATCGTGCAGGTTTTCGATTTTTCCGGGGCCATTTGCTATTTCAGGACCCCCAGTGGGCCGTTTTGGAGCCTAAGTGTTGGAAAATCCCATGTTTCTGTCGTAATTCTCTAATCGGGAGTCCTATTTGTGAACTGTCAGTTCCTATAAGTTACTCTACCCTCAAGGGAAGTGCTCATGCTGGTTTTCCTTTTTTCCTTGCGTCGTTTCCCGTTCCAGACCCCGGCAGGCCGTTGTCGAGCCTAAGTGTTGGAAAGTCCCATCTTTCGCTCGTAATTCTCTAACTGGGAGTCCTACTTGCGAACCGTCAGTTCCCACAAGTTACTTTACACACGAGCGAAGTGCTCATGCCGGTTTCCAATTTCTCCCGCGGCCGTTCCCGTTCCAGGCCACCGACGGGTTGTTTTCGAGCCTAAGAGTTGGAAAATCCCATGTTTCAGTCGTAATTCTCGAACCGGGAGTCCTATTTGTGACCCATTAGTTCTAACAAGTTACTCTACCCTCGAGGGAAGTGCTCATGACGGTTCTCGAACTTTCCAGGGGCAGTTTCCATTTTCGGACCCCCGGCGGGCCATTTTCGAGCCTAAGTATTGGAAAATCCCATGTTTCGCTTGTAATTTAATAATCGGGAGTCCTATTTGCGAACTGTCAGTTCATAAAAGTTACTTTACCCTCAAGGGAAGTGCTCGTGCTGGTTTCCGATTTTACCTTGGGCCGTTTCCCATTCCAGGCCCCCCGGCGGGCCGTTTTTTAGCCATAGTGTTGAAAAATCTAATGTTTCAGTCGTAATTCTCTAACCGGGAATCATATTTTTGAACCGTCAGTTCCTAAAGGTTACTATACCCTCGAGGGAAGTGCTCATGCTAATTTTCGATTTTTCTGAGGTCCTTTTCTGTTTCTAGACCCCCCGGCGGGCCGTTTTGGAGCCTAAGTGTTGGAAAATCCCATGTTTCGCTTGTAATTCTCTAATCGGGAGTCCTATTTATGAAAACCCAGTTTCTATAAGTTACCCTACGCTCGAGCGAACTACTTGTGCTGGTTTCCGATTTTTCCCCAGTCGTTTTCCGTTCCGGACCCCCGATGGGCTGTTTTCGTGCCAAAGTGTTGGAAAATCCCATGTTTCAGTCGTAATTCTCTAACCGGGAGTCCTATTTCCGAACCGTCAGTTCCTACATTTTATTCTACCTTCGAGGGAAGTGCTCGTGCCGGCTTTTGATTTTTCTGGATGCTGTTTCCCATTCCGGACCCCCGGTGGGCCGTTTTGGAGCCCAAGTGTTGGAAAATCCAATGTTTCACTCGTAATTCTCTAATCGGTAGTCCTATTTGCGAACTGTTTGTGCCTAGAAGTTTCTCTACCCACGAGTAAAGTGCTCGTGCCGGTTTTCAATTTTGTACGGCTGCCGTTTCCCATTCCGGACCCCCGGCGGGCAGTTTTCGAGCCTTAAGTGTTGGAAAATCCCATCTTTCAGTCGTAATTCTCTAACCGGGAGTCTTATTCGCGACCTGTTAGTTCCAACAAGTTATACTACTGTCACGACCCAAATCCTGGGGCCCTGTCAGATCTCTGGATCGTGATAACTTTGGTAATATTGACCAGGCATTAGTCAAATAATTCACATAAGCATTTGGCATTTAAAAACAAATAATAATTTCATTAATCAAATAGTTGTAACTACTCAAACTTTACTATGTTCGATCTGCATCAATAATGTACTAAAACATCAAATAATATTCCTAAACCATGCTAATCCTTTTATCTACTAAAATATCTTTTCTCGTGCACTCTTGTCAGCCACGCATATTGAAGTTCACGTGTTGATCATCGTTCCGCTCTGTCCCGCCCGCAGCTTGATTTCCTGAAGGGGGTAACACAACATCAGTACTACTGGTGAATGAATATTCCTAATTACATAAATCACATAAAATATAGCATCACATGATTTAACAAGTCTAAATCAATAATTAAATATTATTTAGATTCTTTCACACACCATCCGTGCCCATGCACATCACCACGCCTCAAAGGCCTTATCGTATACATGTATACCGGTCACCATGACCCTGTCTCATCAGACGCGTCCACTAAGGACCAGCCATCAAAGTGGCTCATCACGTCCATTAAGGACCCGCCGCTATAACGGCCATCATGGCCCGAAGCCATCCATCATCCGGAAACAAGTCCAACATCCCAAATCTGGGACCCAGTGCATAATATCTCATAAACATACATTAACCATAACTCAGTAGTAATAATGCACACAATCAGTAGTGTGGATCTAACCCATACACAATTCATTAATTGCTACCCACTTCTAATCAATTGGTGCTGATTGGTGTAAGGGTGGCCCACACTATGTACTTTGAACTCAACATTACACAATATTAATTAATCACATGTCCATATAGTTAAACATAGTTAATTAATCACTTAAAAAATTAAGTAATCTGGATGTTAGGGTCATATGGTCATTGCCCACCAAGTCTAGGGCTAACCTTAATTACAGATTTCATCCGGCCATATATAATCATACAGAGACTAGTACAGGGACTAGTTCACACCTGAAATCATCTTGGCCTAATGTATAGTGGTCCCACTGATCTAATGCATGATCAGGTATTCTTCCTAGGGTCGCCCATAACTCCACATGAATCCAGATGGTTTTGATCTACCATCTATTAATCCTTCTGGGTCCCACAGTCTTCACAACATAAGAAAACCCATTCACGTCAGTTATAATTGAGGCAACTGGATGGTGGGGCATATGGGTTCCACTCCACATGGGACCACCACCAGGTAGGTCGCCCATGGGCCCACTTCAAGTGTGGGAAGTTGATCAATGATCAAGTAGGCCCAGTGGTCCCACAAACCCTGTCAAGCAAAACTGTGCATTGACGCCTGAATATTTGATGGTTAACAAATTTACCATGGATGGGGCCCACTGTACAAGATGTCCACCATCACAAGGGTCGACCATGTGTCCCCTTTAGGATGTGTGGTCTTGATTCCAAATCAGATCATATAGTGGGTCCCACAACTACAAACGTAGTGTACAGTGATTTCTGGGATTTTCACGCCTGGGATTCTTTGAACCTGTTGGACAGTGGGTCCCACTGGTTCAAATTGAAGATGTCCACCTCCACTAAGGTCGCCCAGGCTTCTTCTAATAGATGTGTGGTTCAGATTTATCATCCAGTGGGACATGGGTTCTCACAGCCTTATTAATTCATTCTTCTTATTGACGACATGCTTCTGTTACTGTATTTTGTACAGATATTTGTTAGTAATTCATGAAGAAACATGAATTAGTAACTCCCTGGACTTCATACACTTCACAGTCAATATTTAAAAGATTCACAAGAGTTCCTATGTAATCCATGGGTACGCAGATCATCACTGTAACTACTGAGATTCCAATTCAATCATGGATACAGAAATCATTACTGTAACATAATCTTTCATCAATCCTTTGATTAAAGTGTCTAAATAATTAGGAAGATCCACTCACCTCTGATACACAATTGTCTCCTTTGACATCAACAGCTTTCTCCTTCTTCTCCTAATTTGCAATCCACAAGATTCTCAGACTCTTCTCCAATGAATAGAATATATCACAAAGGGTTGTTGGTTCTCATATATAAAGGGAAAGATGGGAATTCTAGTTACTTTTAAACTTTCCATTTAGAGTTGTTGTACAACTCTTTCTTTCCCAATCTCCCTCTCTCACGTGGGATGCAAGTATTTCTAAAAATCTAAGACTTCTACTTCCCTTAAAACTTGGGTCAGACTAGGATTAAGATACTACCTGGGCCAGACCAATCCTGGGCCCAGGTACTCAGGATATTACATAGTTTTCAATTTTGTACGGCTGCCGTTTCCCATTCCGGACCCCCGGCGGGCAGTTTTCGAGCCTTAAGTGTTGGAAAATCCCATCTTTCAATCGTAATTCTCTAACCGGGAGTCTTATTTGCGACCTGTTAGTTCCAACAAGTTACACTACCCTTGAGGGAAGTGCTCGTGCCGGTTTTCAATTTTTCCGAGGGCCGTTTCCCGTTCCGGACCCCCTGGCGGGCCGTTTTCAAGCCGAAGTGTTGGAAAATCTCATGTTTCACTCGTAATTCGCTAATCGAGAGCCTTATTTGCGAACTGTCAGTTCGTATAACTTACTCTACCCTCGAGCGAAGTGCTCGTGCTGGTTTCCGATTTTTCTCGCAGTTATTTACCGTTCCAGGCCCCCAACAGGCCTTTTTCGAGCCAAAGTGTTGGAAAAACCCATGTTTCAGTCGTAATTCTCTAACAGGGAGTCCTATTTGCGAACCTTCAGTTTCTACAAGTTACTCTACCCTCGAGGGAAGTAATCATGCTGGTTTTTTATTTTTCCGGGGGCCATTTCCTGTTTCTGGACCCCCGGCGGGCCGTTTTGGAGCCTAATTGCTGGAAAACCCAATGTTTCGCTCGTAATTCTCTAATCGGGAGTCCTATTTGTGAACTGTCAGTTCCTACAAGTTACTCTACCCTCAAGGGAAGTGCTCTTGCCAGTTTTCATTTTTTCCTTGTGCCGATTCCCATTCCAGGCCCTGGTAGGCCGTTTTCGAGCCTAAGTTTTGGAAAATCACATGTTTTAGTCGTAATTCTCTAACCCGAGTCATATTTTCGAACCGTCAGTTCCTACAAGTTACTCTACCCTCGAGGGAAGTGCTCGTGCTGATCCTACAAGTTACTCTACCCTCGAGGGAAGTGCTCGTGCTGATTTTCGATTTTTCCGGATGCCGTTTCCCGTTTCGGACCCCCGGTGGGCCGTTTTGGAGCCCAAGTGTTGGAAAATCCAATGTTTCACTCGTAATTCTCTAACTCAGGAGTCCTATTTAAGAACTGTCAGTTCCTAAAAGTTACTCTACCCTCAAGGGAAGTGCTCGTGCCGGTTTTCATTTTTCCTTGTGCCAATTCCCGTTCCAGACCCCGGCAGGCCGTTTTCGAGCCTAAGTTTTGGAAAATTACATGTTTCGCTTGTAATTCTCCAACCGGGAGTCATATTTGCGAACCATCAGTGCCTACAAGTTACTCAACCCACGAACGAAGTGCTCATGCCGGTTTCCAATTTCTCCTGCGGCCGTTTCTCATTCCAGGCCACCGACGGGCTGTTTTAGAGCATAAGTGTTGGAAAATCCCTTGTTTCAGTCGTAATTCTCTAACCGGGAGTCCTATTCGTGACCCGTCAGTTCCAACAAGTTACTCTACGCTCGAGGGAAGTGCTCGTGACGGTTTTCGAACTCTCCAGGGGAAGTTTCCGTTTTGGACCCCCGGCGGGCCGTTTTCGAGCCTAAGTGTTAGAAGATCTCATGTTTTGTTCGTAATTCTTAAACCGAGGGTCCTACTTCCGAACCATCTGTTCTTACAAGTTACTCTACCCTCGAGGGAAGTGCTCGTGCTGGTTTCCGATTTTACCTTGGGCCGCTTCCCTTTTCAGTTCCGACAAGTTACTCTACCGTCGAGGGAAGTGATCGTGCCGGTTTTCGATTTTTTCGGGGGCCATTTCCTATTTCTGGACCCCGGCGGCAGTGTTCGAGCCTTAAGTTATAGAAAATCCCATCTTTCAGTCGTAATTCTAAAACTGGGAGTCCTATTCGCGACCCGTCAGTTCCAACAAGTTACTCTACCCACAAGGGAAGTGCTCGTGCCGGTTTTCAATATTCTCGTGGGCCGTTTTCCGTTCCAGACCCCCAGTGGGCTGTTTTCGAGCCAAAGTGTTGGAAAATCTCATGTTTCGCTCGTAATTCTCTAATCGATAGTCCTATTTGCAAACCATCAGTTCCTATAACTTACTCTACCCTCGAGCGAAGTGCTCGTGCTGTTTTCCAATTTTTCCCGCAGTCGTTTACCGTTCTAGGCCCCCGACGGTCTTTTTTTCGAGCCAAAGTGTTGAAAAATCCCATGTTTCAGTGGTAATTCTCAAACCAGGAGTCCTATTTGCGAACCTTCAGTTCCTACAAGTTACTCTACCCTCGAGGGAAGTGATCGTGCCGGTTTTCGACTTTTTCGGCGGCCATTTCCTGTTTCTAGACCCCTGGTGGGCCGTTTGGGAGCGTAAGTGTTGGAACATGTTTCGCTCGTAATTCTGTAACCGGGAGTCCTATTTGTGAACTGTCAGTTCCTAGAAGTTACTCTAACCTCAAGGGAAGTGCTCGTACTAGTTTTCATTTTTTCCTTTGGCCGATTCCCGTTCCAGACCCCGGCAGGCCGTTTTTGAGCCTAAGTTTTGGAAAATCACATGTTTCGCTCGTAATTCTCTAACCGGGAGTCCTATTTGCGAACCATCAGTGCCTACAAGTTACTCTACCCACGAACGAAGTGCTCGTGCCGGTTTCCAATTTCTCCCGCGGCCGTTTCTCATTCCAGGCCATCGACGGGCTGTTTTAGAGCATAAGTGTTGGAAAATCCCTTGTTTCAGTTGTAATTCTCTAACCGGGAGTCCTATTCGTGACCAGTCAGTTCCGACAAGTTACTCTACCCTCGAGGGAAGTGCTCGTGACGGTTTTTGAACTGTCCAGGGGAAGTTTCCCATTCCGGACCCTCGGCGGGCCGTTTTCGAGCGTAAGTGTTGGAAAATCCCATGTCTCGCTCGTAATTCTCTAATCGAGGGTCCTATTTGCGAACCGTCAGTTCCTATAACTTACTCTACTCTAGAGCGAAGTGCTCGTGCTGGTTTCTGATTTTTCCCGCAGCCTTTTACCGTTCCAGGCCCCCGACGGGCCTTTTTCGAGCCAAAGTGTTGGAAAATCCCATGTTTCAGTCGTAATTCTCTTACCGGGAGTCCTATTTGCGAACCTTCAGTTCCTACAAGTCACTCTACCCTCGAAGGAAGTGATCGTGCCGGTTTTCGATTTTTTTGGGGGCCATTTCCTATTTCTGGACCCCCGGTGGGCCGTTTTGGAGCCTAAGTGTTGGAAAATCCCATGTTTCGCTCGTAATTCTCTGACCGGGAGTCCTATTTGCGCACTGTCAGTTCCTACAAGTTACTATACCCTCAAGGGAAGAGCTCGTGCCAATTTTCGTTTTTTCCTTCGGCCGATTCCCGTTCCAGACCCCGGCAGGCCGTTTTCGAGCCAAAGTGTTGGAAAATCACATGTTTCGCTCGTAATTCTCTAACCGGGAGTCCTATTTACGAACCTTCAGTTCCTACAAGTTACTCTACCATCGAGGGAAGTGATCTTGCCGGTTTTCGATTTTTTCGGGCACCATTTCTTGTTTCTGGACCCCCGGTGGGCCGTTTTGGAGCCTAACTGTTGGAAAATCCAATGTTTCGCTCATAATTCTCTAACCGGGAGTCTTATTTGCGAACTGTCAGTTCCTACAAGTTACTCTACCCTCAAGGGAAGTGCTCGTGCCGGTTTTCATTTTTTCTTTCAGCCGATTCCCGTTCCAGACCCCGGCAGGCCGTTTTTGAGCCTAAGTTTTGGAAAATCACATGTTTCGCTCGTAATTCTCTAACCGGGAGTCCTATTTGCGAACCATCAGTGCCTACAAGTTACTCTACCCACGAACGAAGTGCTCGTGCCGATTTCCAAGTTCTCCTGCGGCCGTTTCTCGTTCCAGGCCACCGACGGACTGTTTTCGAGCATAAGTGTTTGAAAAACCCTTGTTTTAGTCGTAATTCTCTAACCGGGAGTCCTATTCGTGACCCGTCAGTTCCAACAAGTTACCCTACCCTCGTGGGAAGTGCTCGTGCTGATTTTCGAACTTTCTAGGGGCAGTTTCCAGTTCCGGACCCCCGGCGGGCTGTTTTCGAGCGTGAGCATTGGAAAATCCCATGTTTCGCTCATAATTCTCAAACTGAGGGTCCTACATCCAAACCATCTGTTCCTACAAGTTACTCTACCCTCGAGGGAAGTGCTCATGCCGGTTTTCGATTTTACCATGGGCTGTTTCCCGTTTCAGTTCTTACAAGTTACTCTACCCTCGAGGGAAGTGATCGTGCCGGTTTTCGATTTTCCCGGAGGCCATTTCCTGTTTCTGGACCCCCGGCGGGCCGTTTTCAAGCCAAAGTGTTGGAAAATCTCATGTTTCGCTCGTAATTCTCTAATCGAGAGTCCTATTTACGAACCGTCAGTACCTATAACTTACTCTACCCTCGAGCGAAGTGCTCGTGCTGGTTTCTGATTATTCCCGCAACCGTTTACCCTTTCGGGAGCCCGACGGGCCTTTTTCAAGCCAAAGTGTTGAAAAATCCCATATTTCAGTCGTAATTCTCTAACCGAGAGTCCTATTTGTGAACCTTCGGTTGCTACAAGTTACTCTAGCCTCGAGGGAAGTGATCGTGCAGGTTTTCAATTTTTCCGGGGGCCATTTCCTATTTCTCGACCTCCTGTGGGCCGTTTTGGAGCCTAAGAGTTGGAAAATCCCAGGTTTGAGTCGTAATTCTCTAATCAGGAGTCCTATTTGCTCAAGGGAAGTACTCTACCCTCAAGGGAAGTGCTCGTGCCAATTTTCCTTTTTTCCTTGCTCTGTTTCCCGTTCCTGACCCCGGCAGGTCGTTGTCGAGCTTCAGTGTTGGAAAATCGCATGTTTCACTCGTAATTCACTATTCGGGAGTCCTATTTGCGAACTGTCAATTCCTACAAGTTACTCTACCCTCAAGGGAAGTCCTCGTGCCGGTTTTCGATTTTACCTTGGGCCGTTTCCCGTTCTAGGCCCCCGCCGTTTTCGAGCCAAAGTATTGGAAAATCTCATGTTTCAGTCGTAATTCTCTAACCGGGAGTCATATTTCGAACCGTCAGTTCTTACAAGTTACTCTACCCTCGAGGGAATTGCTCGTGCTGATTTTCAATTTTTCTGGGGGTTGTTTTCCGTTTCTAGACCCCCCGGCGGGCCGTTTCGCTCGTAATTTTCTAATCGGGAGTCCTATTTATGAAAAGCCAGTTTCTACAAGTTACCCTACCCTCGAGCGATGTACTTGCGCTGGTTTCCGATTTTTCCCGCAGTCGTTTGCCGTTCCGAGCCCCTGACGGGATGTTTTCGTTCCAAAGTGTTGGAAAATCCAATGTTTCATTGTAATTCTCTAACTCAGGAGTCCTATTTGAGATCTGTCAGTTATTACAAGTTACTCTACCCTCAAGGAAAGTGCTCGTGCCGGTTTTCATTTTTTCCTTGTGCTGATTCCCGTTCCAGACCCCGGCAGGCCGTTTTCGAGCCTTAGTTTTGGAAAATTACATGTTTTGCTTGTAATTCTCTAACCGGGAGTCATATTTGCGAACCATCAGTGCCTACAAGTTACTCTACCCATGAACGAAGTGCTCGTGCCGGTTTCCAATTTCTCCCGCGGCCGTTTCTCATTCCAGGCCACTGACGGGCTGTTTTAGAGCATAAGTGTTGGAAAATCCCTTGTTTCAGTCGTAATTCTCTAACCGGGAGTCCTATTCGTGACCAGTCAGTTCTGATAAGTTACTCTACCCTCAAGAGAAGTGCTCGTGATGGTTTTCGAACTTTCCAGGGGAAGTTTCCTGTTCCGGACCCCCGGCGGGCCGTTTTCGAGCCTAAGTGTTGGAAAATCCCATGTTTCGCTCGTAATTCTCTAATCAAGAGTCCTATTTGTGAACTGTCAGTTCCTACAAGTTACTCTACCACAAGGGAAGTGCTCGTGCCGGTTTTCTTTTTTTCCTTCGGCCGATTCCTGGTCCAGACCCCGGCAGGCCATTTTCGAGCCTATGTTTTGGAAAATCACATGTTTCGCTCGTAATTCTCTAACCGGGTGTCGTTTTTGCGAACCATCAGTGCCTACAAGTTACTCTACCCACGAACGAAGTGCTCGTGGCCATTTCCAATTTCTTCCGCAGCCGTTTCCCATTCCAGGCCACCGACGGGCTGTTTTCGAGCCTAAGTGTTGGAAAATCCCATGTTTCAGTCGTAATTCTATAACCGGGAGTCCTGTTCGCGACCCGTCAGTTCCAACAAGTTACTCTACCCACGAGGGAAGTGTTCGTGATGGTTTTCAAACTTTCTAGGGGAAGTTTTCCGTTCCGTACCCCCGGCGGGCCGTTTTCGAGCCTAAGCGTTGGAAAATCTAATGTTTCGCTCGTAATTCTCAAACCGAGGGTCTTACTTCCGAACCATCTGTTCCTACAAGTTACTCTACCCTCGAGGGAAGTGCTTGTGACGGTTTCCGATTTTACCTTGGGCCGTTTCCCATTTCAGTTCCTAAAAGTTGCTCTACCCTCGAGGGAAGTGATCGTGCCGGTTTTCGATTTTTCCGGGGGCCATTTCCTGTTTCTGGACCCCCGGCAGGCCATTTTCGAGCCAAAGTGTTGGAAAATCTCATGTTTCGTTCGTAATTTTCTAATCGAGAGTCCAATTTGCGAACCGTCAGTTCCTATAACTTACTCTACCCTCGAGCGAAGTGATCGTGCTCGTTTTCGATTTTTCACGCAGCCGTTCACCGTTCCAGGCCCCCGACGGGCCATTTTCCAGCGAAAGTGTTGGAAAATCTCATGTTTCAGTCGTAATTCTCTAACCGGGAGTCCTATTTGCGATCGTTCAGTTCCTACAAGTTACTCTACCCTCGAGGGAAGTGATCGTGCAGGTTTTCAGTTTTTCTGGGGCCATTTGCTATTTTAGGACCCCCAGTGGGCCGTTTTGGAGCCTAAGTGTTGGAAAATCCCATGTTTCAGTCGTAATTCTCTAATCGGGAGTCCTATTTCCGAACTATCAGTTCCTATAAGTTACTCTACCCTCAAGGGAAGTGCTCGTGCTGGTTTTCCTTTTTTCCTTGCGCCGTTTACCGTTCCAGACCCCGGCAGGCCGTTGTCGAGCCTAATTGTTGGAAAGTCC
Source organism: Litsea cubeba (assembly GCA_012931725.1). Lineage (NCBI taxonomy): Eukaryota > Viridiplantae > Streptophyta > Magnoliopsida > Laurales > Lauraceae > Litsea > Litsea cubeba. Next base: position 48,943,081 of record CM022944.1, on the reverse strand, counting down.
CATCTTTCGCTCGTAATTCTCTAACCGGGAGTCCTACTTGCGAACCGTCAGTTCCCACAAGTTACTCTACACACGAGCGAAGTGCTCGTGCCGGTTTCCAATTTCTCCCGCGGCCGTTCCCGTTCCAGGCCACCGACGGGCTGTTTTCGAGCCTAAGAGTTGGAAAATCCCATGTTTCAGTCGTTATTCTCTAACCGGGAGTCCTATTCGTGACCCGTTAGTTCTAACAAGTTACTCTACCCTCGAGGGAAGTGCTCGTGACGGTTTTCGAACTTTCCAGGGGCAGTTTCCATTTCCGGACCCCCGGCGGGCCGTTTTCGAGCTAAGTATTGGAAAATCCCATGTTTTGCTTGTAATTTACTAATCGGGAGCCCTATTTGTGAACTGTCAGTTCATAAAAGTTACTTTACCCTCAAGGGAAGTGCTCGTGCCGGTTTTCGATTTTACCTTGGGCCGTTTCCCATTCCAGGCCCCCGGCGGGCCGTTTTTGAGCCAAAGTGTTGAAAAATCTAATGTTTCAGTCGTAATTCTCTAACCGGGAATCATATTTTTGAACCGTCAGTTCCTAAAGGTTACTCTTCCCTCGCGGGAAGTGCTCATGCTGATTTTTTATTTTTCTGAGGTCGTTTTCCGTTTCTAGACCCCCCGGCGGGCCGTTTTGGAGCCTAAGTGTTGGAAAATCCCATGTTTCGCTTGTAATTCTCTAATCGGGAGTCCTATTTATGAAAACCCAGTTTTTATAAGTTACCCTACGCTCGAGCGAACTACTTGTGCTGGTTTCCGATTTTTCCCCAGTCGTTTTCCGTTCCGGGCCCCCGATGGGTTGTTTTCGTGCCAAAGTGTTGGAAAATCCCATGTTTCAGTCGTAATTCTCTAACCGGGAGTCCTATTTCCGAACCGTCAGTTCCTACATTTTATTCTACCTTCGAGGGAAGTGCTCGTGCCAGTTTTTGATTTTTCGGGATGCTGTTTCGCATTCCGGACCCCCGGTGGGCCGTTTTGGAGCCCAAGTGTTGGAAAATCTAATGTTTCACTCGTAATTCTCTAATCGGTAGTCCTATTTGCGAACCGTTAGTGCCTACAAGTTTCTCTACCCATGAGTAAAGTGCTCGTGCCGGTTTTCGATTTTGTCCGGCTGCCGTTTCCCATTCCGGACCCCCGGCGGGCAGTTTTCAAGCCTTAAGTGTTGGAAAATCCCAACTTTCAGTCGTAATTCTCTAACCGGGAGTCTTATTCGCGACCTGTTAGTTCCAACAAGTTACACTACCCTTAAGGGAAGAGCTCGTGCCGGTTTTCAATTTTTCCGAGGGCCGTTTCCCGTTCCGGACCCCCTGGCGGGCCGTTTTCGAGCCAAAGTGTTGGAAAATCTCATGTTTCGCTTGTAATTCGCTAATCGAGAGCCCTATTTGCGAACTGTCAGTTCCAATAACTTACTCTACCCTCGAGCGAAGTGCTCGTGCTGGTTTCTGATTTTTCTCGCAGTTATTTACCGTTCCAGGCCCCCGACGGGCCTTTTTCGAGCCAAAGTGTTGGAAAATCCCATGTTTCAGTCGTAATTCTCGAACCGGGAGTCCTATTTGCGAACCTTCAGTTTCTACAAGTTACTCTACCCTCGAGGGAAGTGATCATGCTGGTTTTTTATTTTTCCGGGGGCCATTTCCTGTCTCTGGACCCCCGGCGGGCCGTTTTGGAGCCTAATTGCTGGAAAACTCAATGTTTCGCTCGTAATTCTCTAATCGGTAGTCCTATTTGTGAACTGTCAGTTCCTACAAGTTACTCTACCCTCAAGGGAAGTGCTCTTGCCGGTTTTCATTTTTTCCTTGTGCCGATTCCCATTCCAGGCCCCGGTAGGCCGTTTTCGAGCCTAAGTTTTGGAAAATCACATGTTTCAGTTGTAATTCTCTAACCGCGAGTCATATTTTCGAACCGTCAGTTCCTACAAGTTACTCTACCCTCGAGGGAAGTGCTCGTGCTGATTTTCGATTTTTCCGGATGCCGTTTCCCATTTCGGACCCCCGGTGGGCCGTTTTGGAGCCCAAGTGTTGGAAAATCCAATGTTTCACTCGTAATTCTCTAACTCAGGAGTCCTATTTAAGAACTGTCAGTTCCTACAAGTTACTCTACCCTCAAGGGAAGTGCTCGTGCCGGTTTTCATTTTTCCTCGTGCCGATTCATGTTCCAGACCCCGGCAGGCCGTTTTCGAGCCTAAGTTTTGGAAAATCACATGTTTCGCTTGTAATTCTCCAATCGGGAGTCATATTTGCGAACCATCAGTGCCTACAAGTTACTCGACCCACGAACGAAGTGCTCCTGCCGGTTTCCAATTTCTCCCGCGGCCGTTTCTCATTCCAGGCCACCGATGGGCTGTTTTAGAGCATAAGTGTTGGAAAATCCCTTGTTTCAGTCGTAATTGTCTAACCGGGAGTCCTATTCGTGACCCGTCAGTTCCAACAAGTTACTCTACCCTCGCGGGAAGTGCTCGTGACGGTTCTCGAACTCTCCAGGGGCAGTTTCCCATTCTGGACCCCCGGCGGGCCGTTTTCGAGCCTAAGTGTTGGAAAATCTCATGTTTCGTTCGTAATTCTTAAACCGAGGGTCCTACTTCCGAACCATCTGTTTCTATAAGTTACTCTACCCTCGAGGGAAGTGCTCGTGCTGGTTTCCGATTTTACCTTGGGCCGCTTCCCTTTTCAGTTCCTACAAGTTACTCTACCCTCGAGGGAAGTGATCGTGCCGGTTTTCGATTTTTTCGTGGGCCATTTCCTGTTTCTGGACCCCGGCGGCAGTGTTCGAGCCTTAAGTTATGGAAAATCCCATCTTTCAGTCGTAATTCTATAACCGGGAGTCATATTCGCGACCCGTCAGTTCCAACAAGTTACTCTACCCGCAAGGGAAGTGCTCGTGCTGGTTTTCAATATTCTCGTGGGCCGTTTTCCGTTCCAGACCCCCAGTGGGCTGTTTTCGAGCCAAAGTGTTGGAAAATCTCATGTTTCGCTCGTAATTCTGTAATCGATAGTCCTATTTGCGAACCATCAGTTCCTATAACTTACTCTACCCTCGAGCGAAGTGCTCGTGCTGTTTTCAAATTTTCCCCACAGCCGTTTACCGTTCTAGGCCCCCGACGGTCCTTTTTTCGAGCCAAAGTGTTGAAAAATCCCATGTTTCAGTGGTAATTCTCAAACCAGGAGTCCTATTTGCGAACCTTCAGTTCCTACAAGTAACTCTACCCTCGAGGGAAGTGATCGTGCCGGTTTTCGACTTTTTCGGCGGCCATTTCCTGTTTCTGGACCCCCGGTGGTCCGTTTTGGAGCCTAAGTGTTGGAACATGTTTCGCTCGTAATTCTGTAACCGGGAGTCCTATTTGTGAACTGTCAGTTCCTAGAAGTTACTCTACCCTCAAGGGAAGTGCTCGTACTAGTTTTCGTTTTTTCCTTCGGCCGATTCCCGTTCCAGACCCCGGCAGGCCGTTTTTTAGCCTAAGTTTTGGAAAATCACATGTTTCGCTTGTAATTCTCTAACCGGGAGTCCTATTTGTGAACCATCAGTGCCTACAAGTTACTCTACCCACGAACGAAGTGCTCGTGCCGGTTTCCAATTTCTCCCGCGGCCGTTTCTCATTCCAGGCCACCGACGGGCTGTTTTAGAGCATAAGTGTTGGAAAATCCCTTGTTTCAGTTGTAATTCTCTAACTAGGAGTCCTATTCGTGACCAGTCAGTTCCGACAAGTTACTCTAGCCTCGAGGGAAGTGCTCGTGATGGTTTTCGAACTGACCAGGGGAAGTTTCCCGTTCCGGACCCCCGGTGGGCCGTTTTCGAGCGTAAGTGTTGGAAAATCCCATGTCTCACTCGTAATTCTCTAATCGAGAGTCCTATTTGCAAACCGTCAGTTCCTATAACTTACTCTACTCTAGAGCGAAGTGCTCGTGCTGGTTTCCGATTTTTCCCGCAGCCTTTTACCGTTCCAGGCCCCCGACGGGCCTTTTTCGAGCCAAAGTGTTGGAAAATCCCATGTTTCAGTGGTAATTCTCTAACCGGGAGTCCAATTTGCGAACCTTCAGTTCCTACAAGTCACTTTACCCTCGAGGGAAGTGATCGTGCCGGTTTTCGATTTTTTGGGGGGCCATTTCCTATTTCTGGACCCCCGGTGGGCCGTTTTGGAGCCTAAGTGTTGGAAAATCCCATCTTTTGCTCGTAATTCCTTAACCGGGAGTCCTATTTGCGAACTGTCAGTTCCTACAAGTTACTCCACCCTCCAGGGAAGTGCTTGTGCCGGTTTTCATTTTTGTCTTGTGCGGATTCCCGTTCCAAACCCCGACAGGCCGTTTTCGAGCCAAAGTGTTGGAAAATCACATGTTTCGCTCGTAATTCACTAACCGAGAGTCTTATTTACGAATCACCAGTGCCTACAAGTTACACTACCCACGAACGAAGTGCTCGTGCCGTTTTACTGGACAGTAGGGCAGTAGGGCCAAAGATTTCCAGTTAATCTTATAATCTCCCTCCAGAAAACCGCATTGGTGCTGCCAAGCACTTTCTGCTCTCTGGGAATATAGAGAAACTAATCTTTTAGTTTCTTTTGGGATAGAATATAAACATATATACTTCCGACTTCGATTCCAACTAATCCGTCTTATTCTTCAGCACATGTGCTGGACAACCCTGAAAAACGTTGTAGACTAGGCTTTCGCCCTGTCCATAACTCCCTGGAAGTCTCAAGTATAGACTTAGATGGAATGAGTTTTAGTATATATATTTCAGTTTCCATATCCCAAAATATAGGTAATCCTAGAAACTCAATCATAGACTTGATCATATCTAAAAAAGTCTTGTTCCTTCTTTTTACTACTCCGTTCTGTTGAGGCAAACCAGGAGCAGACTATTGGGATCAAATCCCATTTTCTGATAAGTATCCCATAAAATTAGCGGAGAGATATTCGCCTCATCGATCTCATCGAAGAGTATTTATACTTTTACCTAATTGCTTTTCCGCTTCCGCTCGAAACTCTTTGAACTATTCAAAAATCTCGGACTTGCGGTGCATAAGGTATATGTATCCATATCTCGAGTAATCATCGGTGAAAGTGATAAAATACTCGTATCAATTTCTCGCTCTATTATTATGGGTCCATACACATCAGTAAACACTAACTCCAATAAATCTTTGGCCCTACTGCCCTTAGTTGAATAAGGGTCTATTGGTCCTTTTGCCTTCTAGACAGGATTTGCAGACGGGCATTGGTTCTACCACTAATGATGGCAAGATACCATCTTTCACTAGCCTATCAATCCTGTTTAGGTTTATATGACCTAGCCTCTTAGGTGCCAAAATTTGTTGGATTAGATGAAGGTGACTACCTCTTTAATGATGGTCTATTATTAACATCGGTGTCATGTATCTCATACATTGTGGGAGTTAACAAATAAAAGCCATTGATTACCTTGTCAGAAAATATAAGAGTACCGCTCCTCTTTAAGATGATTTAATTACCAAAAGTAACTGAATAACTCTTATTCATCATACTAGAAATTAAAATCCCGTCTTAAAACGGTACATGTAATGTATCTGACAAAATCAACTTAATATCTGAAAATAACTAAGTTACTACTCCTACTGACACTGCTTCTGCCTTGGCTTCCGATCCCAGGTTAACACTGATTTCCCCGTCATTAATCCTCCTGATTACCTGTAACTCCTACAACATATTACTGATGTAATTAGTTGCACCGAAGTCTACAAACCAAGATTCTGAAGTACTAGTTGTAAAACTAACTTCAGAAACAAATGACTCAATCATACCTGAGGTCTTTTCCTTTGACAGAAATCTTGGACAATTCCGCCTCCAATGTCCTGTCATACCACAGTGGAAACACTTTCCTTTTGTTCCCGTACCCTTGACCTTGGCCACACCACTAGTGGAACCATACTCCACCTTAGGACCTTTGATGACTGATTTCTTCTTGCTATCCCGGTCTTTGCCTTTCGGTTTAGACTTAGCAAATGACTTTTCTGTCATGAGGGCAGTTGGTCTTTTCTTCATGATTTCCTCAAACACTACCAGCTGGCGAGACAGCTCAGCTATGGTCATTTCCAATTTACTATAATTGATCTCGAAATGTTTGAATGAGTCTGGTAGTGATTGAATGATCATGTGGATCTGCGTTTCTGTATCAAACGTAGTCCCCAGTACATCTAACTCATTCAATGCCAACTTCATTTGTAACAAATGTTTTTGTACTGGGGTTCCCTCGGCCATCTTTGTCTCCATCAGCACTTTTATAGCAGCCTGCCTAGCAGGCCTAACCTGGTCTGCAAACATCTCCTTTAAGTTCGATATAATATCGTATGCTGACTTATAAGATTGATGTTGTTCTTGCAAAACAGTAGACATGGATGCCTGAATAAAACATCTGGCTATCTCATTGTTTTTGGTCCACTTGGTGTAAAAGTTTTTCACAATCTGTGGTGCATCAGGCTCAGGCTCAGGAAGGGGGGGGGGTATTAGAAGGACATATTTGCAACTTGAAGATGTCAAGATAATATCCAGGTTCCTTTTCCAGTCTACATAGTTGGATCCCATCAACTTGTTCTGGTTGAGGATGGTCGCAAGTGGATTGAAAGTATTCGAATTCATGCTGTATAAATAAAAGCACATAACCATACATTCAATGAAAGAATATAAATGACATTAGGGTTTAGTATTCTACCAAATTCATATGGGAATCCGCATAAGCACTGAATTTAGAATACATCGGAATCCCAATCCCTTAGGGCATGCCTCCTTGGGGAGTGTAAATGTCATTGGATTGGTGCGGATCAAAGTTTGTTAAGACTAACTATTCATGATCCCCATCATTCATTATCAACTAGGTATCTCATACCAAATAATGTATGACTCCCGATTAGCTTTGGTTTCTAAAATACATGAGGCAAATCCTTGGGGATACTACATCATTATTTTAGTTAAGTTTGACCCACCAACTAATATTGCATGACAACCGCAATGGGCAGCTCCTCCTTGGGGAGTGAACCCCCACCACGTCTCACCAATACTATCCAAAGGAGATCCATATCTAGTAACCAGACAAATAGAAGCCCTCCGTGGGGAATGGCCATTCTAAGGATGGCGCAAGGCTAATACTTTCCTTACAATGGACCTATGGTGGAAAACCATGGGGATTTCTAAAATTAAATGCCCCGCTCCCACTTAATATTTTAGAATTGAGGATTTCCTTTTTAAGGTATTAAGGCCCACATATAAATATGAACATCAAATCATCTCATGATATGATCTAAGATTGGTTCCAAGTCAAGTTATTATAAGGAAAGTCTAGTTTCTAAAATTAGTGTTACCAATGTGTCCATCTCATGAGTCATCAACACTAATTAGAACTCTTTCCAAAAATAATTTGATTTGACCAATATTAGTAACTTGCTATGTTTGGATCAGATTTGGAAACATTCTAAATAAAGCATTCGAGTATAAATAGAAAATGTTAAAATTAGAAACTAGTCCTCTCCTCCACATGGCCCTAGCGGAATAGATTTCTTGGACTTCTAGACTTTCCAAAAACTTGGAATTCCTCAAACTCTTTGGGAAACTCCAAAACACCTTTGGTAAACTTCAAACTCTTTGATTAGGAGTCCAACTTCACTTTCCTTCTTAGTCTCGGACATCGCCAGAATTTACAAATTAAGAAAATTACATAAATTCCTATGTCTCTACGATGAGACTTACATGATAATCTATTAATGGAAATAAAAAGGCACATAGGGAATTTCACCATGCCTTGCCCTGAACCGGGAAACCAAGGAAACCATGATGCCCTTTACAACTTGCCAAAAATGAACATTCAACCATAAAAGAAAGTAAAAGACTTGTGGGCCATATGGAGAGGACATGATAACCTGCATGTTAGTATCTCATACTAGCAAAGCAACTCACAAAGCCGGGTTATCAAACAATAATGGAAAGACAGGATGCCAAATATTGCCACTACTATGATTCATGCCCCCTACGCAGAGGGGGTCCGGGGGTGTCCCCCGGCGGGGGTCGAGCTGTTCGGTTTTTTCTTTCGGTCCAAACATCTCATATGTCAGTCTGTTCGATTTTTTCTATTTCGTGTCCAAACATCTCCAAAACTCTTCTGAAGACTCCCAATGGCTTCCTACCATCATTCCATCATTGTTAGACCCTTTTGTGACTATCCAAACATGGACTTACTAATTATCCAAGCAAAACCATCAAAACTGATCCGTACATAGCCCTTGATCTATCCTCTTCGTATCTCATGTAAAGATTAGATCAAGCTTACTGATCTAACATGATAAGAGATGAGGTAAGGCTCTGATACCAATTGTTGGAAATAGGGTGGGCCTCTAGGATAGGTTTCAAAAACTTTTGACCCACTTGACGCAGGGATCAACTATCCAGAAGGCTATAAAACCCAATCCAAGATCTATGTCCTCAATCTCAGCCATCATGATCAGTAAATACAATCTATCTAGAGGATAGAAACAGCAACTAACAAGCATCCATAATAATCTACAACATGCAAAGAAGTGGATTATACCTTTGGAGCTCGGTTGGGCTCTAATGGAGGAGTTGCGTCTTTCTTTGATGATGAAACGCTTTCACTAATCAAATAGGGATCTCCAAGACCTCTTGATCTTCCACGCTATGACCCGTATTAGATTCTCCTTTTCTCAAGAAGATGGTGGAATCTCCAAGAGAAAACTACTAGGAACTCTAGGGAGGAACTAGAAAGAGAACTAGAAGAGGGAACAGGAGAAGAGCTCGTGCAACACTTGCACTAAAGGGGGCTTGGGCGTGAATCCCTAGGTGGATTTATGCATGGACGTCCAAGGCCTTGCCCTCCTCTATTTATAACTTTTGCAAGTTGTCTCTTCTTTACTAATTACAATAGAAGTCTTACTTCCATTAATTAGTAACTTACCATATCATAATTAGAAGTCTCACTTCAAATATGATTAGTATCTTTCTAATTCCTTTCTAATTAAAATAGAAGTCTTACTTCTACTAAAATTAGTAAGTCTACTATTACCACTATTAGAAGTCTCACTTCTACTAGAAATAGTAACTTTCCTTTTAGAGTTCAACTAGAATTAGATACTTTCTAATAATTGGGCTAGCGTGGGGACCACTAGGGATTCCTTAGAAAAGCTGGCTCCAACTGGGACTCGCGACCCCACATCTCATGTGTAATCCGGGCCCACAGTTAATTGCAAATAACTCCACTATATAAATGCAATTGAACTCCAGTCTTAGGAATATTACATAGAAGACCCTAAACTTCCACATTATCACAAGTACGTAGACCCCTCTATCAATATCCATGGATCAATTGGACCTGTCTTCCAAACTAGATCCATATCTTATTATCCTTGAGCCCCAATTAATTATAATGATCAATAGGTACCTTTCCAATTAACTCTTAATCGGAATGGGTGCGCACTTACCAATGATAAATCCATTAATTGGCACAAGGGGATATTAGAGATAGATTCCATCTTGACCATTGAATATTCCCACAGCTCTACTACTACGTACCCAAATCACCGAGGTGTTGACCTATAGTTGGCCTCACTCATTGGTGACTCAAAGCAAATGAATAGATAGAAACTTGAGTTCATTAATGTCTCAGGATTGAGAGCCTATTGCTAGGGAATTATGAGAGCAGACCTTAAAATAAAGACAGTGTTTATAAGGTGCTTCTCATGGTCCTTCAATACATCCAATGTACCAGCACTATGATCCAGAATCTTCCATTCTGATGATCGAGACAAATCACACTATCTCATAGTGATCAAAGTACTGCAACCTTATCAGTATGAGATGTCCAGTCTCATCACTGGTTGTAAATATATTTTAAGTATAAGAGTTGTCATACATGTCTCCCGTATGTGGATCTCATCCATACACATGTATTACATCTAATATACTTGTGGACCCCGGTTCATCTCATGAACCATCATGTCATTCGTATTGGTTATGTGCAAGTATATAATAAATAACCATTCATCTCATACAAGGAAAGCATGAATATACTGATAAATAAAGAAATTAATCAATTTATTATATCATCTACTGGATTGAGTCCATAAAACTAACAATCTCCCACTTGGGCTCAATGCCAGTTAGAGTTGCATCTCATGCACATCCCTTTTACATATAGCTCAAAGACTTTGGTAGTCAGAGGCTTAGTAAATGGATCTACTAGATTGTCTGCAGAGGCTATCTTGGTGATCGTACATCACCTCTTTGCACAATCTATCTGACCATGTATAACTTCCTCTGTACATACTTTTTGGCTCTTGGGTTATTTGGACTTAGCGACTGCCCTGCTGTTATCACAGTAAACTTTGATCGGCTGTCCTGCCAAAAATACCACACAAGTTCCATAAGGAATCTTTTAAGCCAATCTGTTTCCGTAGTTGCTTCTCAAGTTGCTACAACATAAGCACATACCCAGAAGTTGATTTCCTGGAATCCTGATCTGACTAGAAGTCAGTATCTATGTAACCGACTGGTAATCAACTCATCACTGCTATGACTCAACATGTGATCTCTAGTCCTTCTCAAGTATTTGAGAACACATCTTACAACAGTCAATGATAAAGACCTGGGCTAGACTGATATCTGCTGACTAGGCATACTGCGTGACAGATATCCGGTTTAGTACAAAGCATAGCTTACCGTACCAGAACCTTATCTATGTACACATTATTGGGATAAGCCTATCATCCTATTTTTCCAGTCTCAATGGAAATTGATTCCTAGGATGTACCTGGCTTTTCCAAAGTCCTTTATTATCAAAAGTCTTAGCCAAACAAAACTTTTACTGTTGACGATATCCCTATATCACTCCATAGGAGAAGGATGTCGTCGACATATAATATCAGAAAAAAAACTATCCTGCATTCTTGACTTTTCATTTACACATGACTTATCCGGATTCTAATAAAAATCAAGTGACTTGATTTCCTTAATCAATACGGATGTTCCTGTTTCGGGATATTTGCTTGAATCCATAAATGGACTTATGCAGCCTGCAACATCTTCGCACTTGGTTATTAGCTATAGAACCATCTGGTTACATCATATAGATGTTTTCCTCAAGATTCCCGTCGTGAGACGCTATCTTGATATCCATTTGCCAAATCTCGTCACCGAGATGAACCGCAATGGATAAGAGCATCTGGATGGAACTCTTCCATCTGGCTCTCATTTTCTTTTGTAGACTCACTTGCACCCAATAGGTTTGCTATTGGCAGGCAAGCCCACAAGTATCCAGACCTGATTAGAGTACAAAGACTCCACCTCAGCTTTCATAGCATCTAACCAACGTCCCAAAACTATGTCATTAACTGCTTTATCATAGTTATAGGGATCTTGTTCCGGTTACACCGGGATTGCCTTGTAAGACTTTCCCTAGACCGAGAACTTGTCAAGGGTCCTGACAATACTCCCACTACGACAAGGCACTGGTGTAGCTACTGGGTCAAATATGGGCGGATTTTCTCAAAGTTTGGTTATTCTTGGATTTGGAATTGTTCTTTCTTGAATTTCTTCCAAGATAACCATTTCTAAAGATTTCCAGTTAATCTTATAATCTCCCTCCAGAAAACCGCATTGGTGCTGCCAAGCACTTTCTACTCTCTGGGAATATAGAGCAACTAATCTTTTAGTTTCTTTTGGGATAGAATATAAACATATATACTTCCGACTTCGATTCCAACTAATCCGTCTTATTCTTCAGCACATGTGCTGGACAACCCTGAAAAACGTTGTAGACTAGGCTTTCGCCCTGTCCATAACTCCCTGGAAGTCTCAAGTATAGACTTAGATGGAATGAGTTTTAGTATATATATTTCAGTTTCCATATCCCAAAATATAGGTAATCCTAGAAACTCAATCATAGACTTGATCATATCTAAAAAAGTCTTGTTCCTTCTTTTTACTACTCCGTTCTGTTGAGGCAAACCAGGAGCAGACTATTGGGATCAAATCCCATTTTCTGATAAGTATCCCATAAAATTAGCGGAGAGATATTCGCCTCATCGATCTCATCGAAGAGTATTTATACTTTTACCTAATTGCTTTTCCGCTTCCGCTCGAAACTCTTTGAACTATTCAAAAATCTCGGACTTGCGGTGCATAAGGTATATGTATCCATATCTCGAGTAATCATCGGTGAAAGTGATAAAATACTCGTATCAATTTCTCGCTCTATTATTATGGGTCCATACACATCAGTAAACACTAACTCCAATAAATCTTTGGCCCTACTGCCCTTAGTTGAATAAGGGTCTATTGGTCCTTTTGCCTTCTAGACAGGATTTGCAGACGGGCATTGGTTCTACCACTAATGATGGCAAGATACCATCTTTCACTAGCCTATCAATCCTGTTTAGGTTTATATGACCTAGCCTCTTAGGTGCCAAAATTTGTTGGATTAGATGAAGGTGACTACCTCTTTAATGATGGTCTATTATTAACATCGGTGTCATGTATCTCATACATTGTGGGAGTTAACAAATAAAAGCCATTGATTACCTTGTCAGAAAATATAAGAGTACCGCTCCTCTTTAAGATGATTTAATTACCAAAAGTAACTGAATAACTCTTATTCATCATACTAGAAATTAAAATCCCGTCTTAAAACGGTACATGTAATGTATCTGACAAAATCAACTTAATATCTGAAAATAACTAAGTTACTACTCCTACTGACACTGCTTCTGCCTTGGCTTCCGATCCCAGGTTAACACTGATTTCCCCGTCATTAATCCTCCTGATTACCTGTAACTCCTACAACATATTACTGATGTAATTAGTTGCACCGAAGTCTACAAACCAAGATTCTGAAGTACTAGTTGTAAAACTAACTTCAGAAACAAATGACTCAATCATACCTGAGGTCTTTTCCTTTGACAGAAATCTTGGACAATTCCGCCTCCAATGTCCTGTCATACCACAGTGGAAACACTTTCCTTTTGTTCCCGTACCCTTGACCTTGGCCACACCACTAGTGGAACCATACTCCACCTTAGGACCTTTGATGACTGATTTCTTCTTGCTATCCCGGTCTTTGCCTTTCGGTTTAGACTTAGCAAATGACTTTTCTGTCATGAGGGCAGTTGGTCTTTTCTTCATGATTTCCTCAAACACTACCAGCTGGCGAGACAGCTCAGCTATGGTCATTTCCAATTTACTATAATTGGTCTCGAAATGTTTGAATGAGTCTGGTAGTGATTGAATGATCATGTGGATCTGCGTTTCTGTATCAAACGTAGTCCCCAGTACATCTAACTCATTCAATGCCAACTTCATTTGTAACAAATGTTTTTGTACTGGGGTTTCCCTCGGCCATCTTTGTCTCCATCAGCACTTTTATAGCAGCCTGCCTAGCAGGCCTAACCTGGTCTGCAAACATCTCCTTTAAGTTCGATATAATATCGTATGCTGACTTATAAGATTGATGTTGTTCTTGCAAAACAGTAGACATGGATGCCTGAATAAAACATCTGGCTATCTCATTATTTTTGGTCCACTTGGTGTAAAAGTTTTTCACAATCTGTGGTGCATCAGGCTCAGGCTCAGGAAGGGGGGGGGGGGTATTAGAAGGACATATTTGCAACTTGAAGATGTCAAGATAATATCCAGGTTCCTTTTCCAGTCTACATAGTTGGATCCCATCAACTTGTTCTGGTTGAGGATGGTTGCAAGTGGATTGAAAGTATTCGAATTCATGCTGTATAAATAAAAGCACATAACCATACATTCAATGAAAGAATATAAATGACATTAGGGTTTAGTATTCTACCAAATTCATATGGGAATCCGCATAAGCACTGAATATAGAATACATCGGAATCCCAATCCCTTAGGGCATGCCTCCTTGGGGAGTGCAAATGTCCTTGGATTGGTGCGGATCAAAGTTTGTTAAGACTAACTATTCATGATCCCCATCATTCATTATCAACTAGGTATCTCATACCAAATAATGTATGACTCCCGATTAGCTTTGGTTTCTAAAATACATGAGGCAAATCCTTGGGGATACTACATCATTATTTTAGTTAAGTGTGACCCACCAACTAATATTGCATGACAACCGCAATGGGCAGCTCCTCCTTGGGGAGTGAACCCTCGCCACGTCTCACCAATACTATCCAAAGGAGATCCATATCTAGTAACCAGACAAATAGAAGCCCTCCGTGGGGAATGGCCATTCTAAAGATGGCGCAAGGCTAATACTTTCCTTACAATGGACCTATGGTGGAAAACCATGGGGATTTCTAAAATTAAATGCCCCGCTCCCACTTAATATTTTAGAATTGAGGATTTCCTTTTTAAGGTATTAAGGCCCACATATAAATAAGAACATCAAATCATCTCATGATATGATCTAAGATTGGTTCCAAGTCAAGTTATTATAAGGAAAGTCTAGTTTCTAAAATTAGTGTTACCAATGTGTCCATCTCATGAGTCATCAACACTAATTAGAACTCTTTCCAAAAATAATTTGATTTGACCAATATTAGTAACTTGCTATGTTTGGATCAGATTTGGAAACATTCTAAATAAAGCATTCGAGTATAAATAGAAAATGTTGAAATTAGAACTAGTCCTCTCCTCCACATGGCCCAAGCGGAATAGATTTCTTGGACTTCTAGACTTCCAAAAACTTGGAATTCCTCAAACTCTTTGGGAAACTCCAAAACACCTTTGGTAAACTTCAAACTCTTTGATTAGGAGTCCAACTTCACTTTCCTTCTTAGTCTCGGACATCGCCAGAATTTACAAATTAAGAAAATTACATAAATTCCTATGTCTCTACGATGAGACTTACATGATAATCTATTAATGGAAATAAAAAGGCACATAGGGAATTTCACCATGCCTTGCCCTGAACCGGGAAACCAAGGAAACCATGATGCCCTTTACAACTTGCCAAAAATGAACATTCAACCATAAAAGAAAGTAAAAGACTTGTGGGCCATATGGAGAGGACATGATAACCTGCATGTTAGTATCTCATACTAGCAAAGCAACTCACAAAGCCGGGTTATCAAACAATAATGGAAAGACAGGATGCCAAATATTGCCACTACTATGATTCATGCCCCCTACGCAGAGGGGGTCCGGGGGTGTCCCCCGACGGGGGTCGAGCTGTTCGGTTTTTTTCTTTCGGTCCAAACATCTCATATGTCAGTCTGTTCGATTTTTTCTATTTCGTGTCCAAAACATCTCCAAAACTCTTCTGAAGACTCCCAATGGCTTCCTACCATCATTCCATCATTGTTAGACCCTTTTGTGACTATCCAAACATGGACTTACTAATTATCCAAGCAAAACCATCAAAACTGATCCGTACATAGCCCTTGATCTATCCTCTTCGCATCTCATGTAAAGATTAGATCAAGCTTACTGATCTAACGTGATAAGAGATGAGGTAAGGCTCTGATACCAATTGTTGGAAATAGGGTGGGCCTCTAGGATAGGTTTCAAAAACTTTTGACCCACTTGACGCAGGGATCAACTATCCAGAAGGCTATAAAACCCAATCCAAGATCTATGTCCTCAATCTCAGCCATTATGATCAGTAAATACAATCTATCTAGAGGATAGAAACAGCAACTAACAAGCATCCATAATAATCTACAACATGCAAAGAAGTGGATTATACCTTTGGAGCTCGGTTGGGCTCTAATGGAGGAGTTGCGTCTTTCTTTGATGATGAAACGCTTTCACTAATCAAATAGGGATCTCCAAGACCTCTTGATCTTCCACGCTATGACCCGTATTAGATTCTCCTTTTCTCAAGAAGATGGTGGAATCTCCAAGAGAAAACTACTAGGAACTCTAGGGAGGAACTAGAAAGAGAACTAGAAGAGGGAAGAGGAGAAGAGCTCGTGCAACACTTGCACTAAAGGGGGCTTGGGCGTGAATCCCTAGGTGGATTTATGCATGGACGTCCAAGGCCTTGCCCTCCTCTATTTATAACTTTTGCAAGTTGTCTCTTCTTACTAATTACAATAGAAGTCTTACTTCCATTAATTAGTAACTTACCATATCATAATTAGAAGTCTCACTTCAAATATGATTAGTATCTTTCTAATTCCTTTCTAATTAAAATAGAAGTCTTACTTCTACTAAAATTAGTAAGTCTACTATTACCACTATTAGAAGTCTCACTTCTACTAGAAATAGTAACTTTCCTTTTAGAGTTCAACTAGAATTAGATACTTTCTAATAATTGGGCTAGCGTGGGGACCACTAGGGATTCCTTAGAAAAGCTGGCTCCAACTGGGACTCGCGACCCCACATCTCATGTGTAATCCGGGCCCACAGTTAATTGCAAATAACTCCACTATATAAATGCAATTGAACTCCAGTCTTAGGAATATTACATAGAAGACCCTAAACTTCCACATTATCACAAGTACGTAGACCCCTCTATCAATATCCATGGATCAATTGGACCTGTCTTCCAAACTAGATCCATATCTTATTATCCTTGAGCCCCAATTAATTATAATGATCAATAGGTACCTTCCAATTAACTCTTAATCGGAATGGGTGCGCACTTACCAATGATAAATCCATTAATTGGCACAAGGGGATATTAGAGATAGATTCCATCTTGACCATTGAATGTTCCCACAGCTCTACTACCACGTACCCAAATCACCGAGGTGTTGACCTATAGTTGGCCTCACTCATTGGTGACTCAAAGCAAATGAATAGATAGAAACTTGAGTTCATTAATGTCTCAGGATTGAGAGCCTATTGCTAGGGAATTATGAGAGCAGACCTTAAAATAAAGACAGTGTTTATAAGGTGCTTCTCATGGTATTTCAATACATCCAATGTACCAGCACTATGATCCAAAATCTTCCATTCTGATGATCGAGACAAATCACACTATCTCATAGTGGTCAAAGTACTGCAACCTTATCAGTATGAGATGTCCAGTCTCATCACTGGTTGTGAATATATTTTAAGTATAAGAGTTGTCATACATGTCTCCCGTATGTGGATCTCATCCATACACATGTATTACATCTAATATACTTGTGGACCCCGGTTCATCTCATGAACCATCATGTCATTCGTATTGGTTATGTGCAAGTATATAATAAATAACCATTCATCTCATACAAGGAAAGCATGAATATACTGATAAATAAAGAAATTAATCAATTTATTATATCATCTACTGGATTGAGTCCATAAAACTAACAATCTCCCCACTTGGGCTCAATGCCAGTTAGAGTTGCATCTCATGCACATCCCTTTTACATATAGCTCAAAGACTTTGGTAGTCAGAGGCT
This sequence comes from Litsea cubeba, assembly GCA_012931725.1. Taxonomy (NCBI): domain Eukaryota; kingdom Viridiplantae; phylum Streptophyta; class Magnoliopsida; order Laurales; family Lauraceae; genus Litsea; species Litsea cubeba. The sequence goes on along the minus strand of CM022944.1, from coordinate 48,925,722 downwards.
TAGTAAATGGATCTACTAGATTGTCTGCAGAGGCTATCTTGGTGATCGTACATCACCTCTTTGCACAATCTATCTGACCATGTATAACATACTTTTTGGCTCTTGGGTTATTTGGACTTAGCGACTGCCCTGCTGTTATCACAGTAAACTGTGATCGGCTGTCCTGCCAAAAATACCACACAAGTTCCATAAGGAATCTTTTAAGCCAATCTGTTTCCGTAGTTGCTTCTCAAGTTGCTACAACATAAGCACATACCCAGAAGTTGATTTCCTGGAATCCTGATCTGACTAGAAGTCAGTATCTATGTAACCGACTGGTAATCAACTCATCACTGCTATGACTCAACATGTGATCTCTAGTCCTTCTCAAGTATTTGAGAACACATCTTACAACAGTCAATGATAAAGACCTGGGCTAGACTGATATCTGCTGACTAGGCATACTGCGTGACAGATATCCGGTTTAGTACAAAGCATAGCTTACCGTACCAGAACCTTATCTATGTACACATTATTGGGATAAGCCTATCATCCTATTTTTCCAGTCTCAATGGAAATTGATTCCTAGGATGTACCTGGCTTTTCCAAAGTCCTTTATTATCAAAAGTCTTAGCCAAACAAAACTTTTACTGTTGACGATATCCCTATATCACTCCATAGGAGAAGGATGTCGTCGACATATAATATCAGAAAAAAACTACCCTGCATTCTTGACTTTTCATTTACACATGACTTATCCGGATTCTGATAAAAATCAAGTGACTTGATTTCCTTAATCAATACTGATGTTCCTGTTTCGGGATATTTGCTTGAATCCATAAATGGACTTATGCAGCCTGCAACATCTTCGCACTTGGTTATTAGCTATAAAACCATCTGGTTACATCATATAGATGTTTTCCTCAAGATTCCCGTCGTGAGACGCTGTCTTGATATCCATTTTCCAAATCTCGTCACCGAGATGAACCGCAATGGATAAGAGCATCTGGATGGAACTCTTCCATCTGGCTCTCATTTTCTTTTGTAGACTCACTTGCACCCAATAGGTTTGCTATTGGCAGGCAAGCCCACAAGTATCCAGACCTGATTAGAGTACAAAGACTCCACCTCAGCTTTCATAGCATCTAACCAACGTCCCAAAACTATGTCATTAACTGCTTTATCATAGTTATAGGGATCTTGTTCCGGTTACACCGGGATTGCCTTGTAAGACTTTCCCTAGACCGAGAACTTGTCAAGGGTCCTGACAATACTCCCACTACGACAAGGCACTGGTGTAGCTACTGGGTCAAATATGGGCGGATTTTCTCAAAGTTTGGTTATTCTTGGATTTGGAATTGTTCTTTCTTGAATTTCTTCCAAGATAACCATTTCTAAAGATTTCCAGTTAATCTTATAATCTCCCTCTAGAAAACCGCATTGGTGCTGCCAAGCACTTTCTGCTCTCTGGGAATATAGAGCAACTAATCTTTTAGTTTCTTTTGGGATAGAATATAAACATATATACTTCCGACTTCGATTCCAACTAATCCGTCTTATTCTTCAGCACATGTGCTGGACAACCCTGAAAAACGTTGTAGACTAGGCTTTCGCCCTGTCCATAACTCCCTGGAAGTCTCAAGTATAGACTTAGATGGAATGAGTTTTAGTATATATATTTCAGTTTCCATATCCCAAAATATAGGTAATCCTAGAAACTCAATCATAGACTTGATCATATCTAAAAAAGTCTTGTTCCTTCTTTTTACTACTCCGTTCTGTTGAGGCAAACCAGGAGCAGACTATTGGGATCAAATCCCATTTTCTGATAAGTATCCCATAAAATTAGCGGAGAGATATTCACCTCATCGATCTCATCGAAGAGTATTTATACTTTACCTAATTGCTTTTCCGCTTCCGCTCGAAAACTCTTTGAACTATTCAAAAATCTCGGACTTGCGGTGCATAAGGTATATGTATCCATATCTCGAGTAATCATCGGTGAAAGTGATAAAATACTCGTATCAATTTCTCGCTCTATTATTATGGGTCCATACACATCAGTAAACACTAACTCCAATAAATCTTTGGCCCTACTGCCCTTAGTTGAATAAGGGTCTATGGTCCTCTTTGCCTTCTAGACAGGATTTGCAGACGGGCATTGGTTCTACCACTAATGATGGCAAGATACCATCTTTCACTAGCCTATCAATCCTGTTTAGGTTTATATGACCTAGCCTCTTAGGTGCCAAAATTTATTGGATTAGATGAAGGTGACTACCTCTTTAATGATGGTCTATTATTAACATCAGTGTCATGTATCTCATACAATGTGGGAGTTAACAAATAAAAGCCATTGATTACCGTTCCAGACCCCGGTAGGCCGTTTTCGAGCCTAAGTGTTGGAAAATCACATGTTTCGCTCGAAATTCTCTAACCGGGAGTCATTTCTGCGAACCATCAGTGCCTACAAGTTACTCTACCCTCGTGCGAAGTGCTCGTGCCGGTTTCCGATTTATCCCGCGGCCGTTTCCCTTCCAGGCCACCGACGGGCTGTTTTCAGGCCTAAGAGTTGGAAATCCCATGTTTCAGTCGTAATTCTCTAACCGGGAGTCCTATTCGTGACCCGTCAGTTCTAACAAGTTACTCTACCCTCGAAGGAAGTGCTCGTGACGGTTTTCGAACTTTCCAGGGGCAGTTTCCATTATCGGACCCCCGGCGGGCCGTTTTCGAGCCTAAGTATTGGAAAATCCTATGTTTCGCTTGTAATTTACTAATCGGGAGTCCTATTTGCGAACTGTCAGTTCATACAAGTTACTCTACCCTGAAGCGAAGTGCTCGTGCCAGTTTCCGATTTTACCAGTTTTCGATTTTACCTTGGGCCGTTTCCCGTTCCAGGCCCCCGGCGGGCCGTTTTCGAGCCAAAGTGTTGAAAAATCTCATGTTTCAGTCGTAATTCTCTAACCGGGAGTCGAATTTACGAACCGTCAGTTCCTAAAAGTTACTCTACCCTCGAGGGAAGTGCTCGTGCTGATTTTCGATTCTTCTGGGGTCGTTTTCCATTTCTGGACACCCGGCGGGCCGTTTTGGAGCCTAAGTGTTGGAAAATCCCATGTTTCGCTCGTAATTCTCTAATCGGGAGTCCTATTTATGAAAAGTCAATTTCTACAAGTTACCCTACGCTTGAGCGAAGTACTTGTGCATGTTTCCAATTTTTCCCCAGTCGTTTGCCGTTCTGGGCCCCCGACGGGCCGTTTTCATGCCAAAGTGTTGGAAAATCCCATGTTTCAGTCTAATTCTCTAACCGGGAGTCCTATTTCCGAACCATCAGTTCCTACATTTTACTCTCCTTCGAGGGAAGTGCTCGTGCCGATTTTTTATTTTTCTGGATGCTGTTTCCCATTCCGGACCCCCGGTGGGCCGTTTTGGAGCCCAAGTGTTGGAAAATCCAATGTTTCACTCGTAATTCTCTAATCGGGAGTCCTATTTGCGAACCGTTAGTGCCTACAAGTTTCTCTACCCACGAGTAAAGTGCTAGTGCCTGTTTTCGATTTTGTCCAGCGGCCGTTTCCCATTCCGGACCCCCGGCGGGCAGTTTTCGAGCCTTAAGGTTGGAAAATCCCATCTTTCAGTCGTAATTCTCTAACCGGGAGTCTTATTCGCGACCTGTTAGTTCCAACAAGTTACTCTAACCTCGAGGGAAGTGTTCGTGCCGATTTTCAATATTTCCGGTGGCCGTTTCCCGTTCCGGAACCCGGCGGGCCGTTTTCGAGCCAAAGTGTTGGAAAATCTCATGTTTCGCTCGTAATTCTCTAATCGAGAGTCCTATTTGCGAACTGTCAGTTCCTATAACTTACTCTACCCTCAAGCGAAGTGCTCGTGCTGGTTTCTTATTTTTCCCGCAGCTATTTACCGTTCCAGGCCCCCGACGGGCTTTTTTCGAGCCAAAGTGTTTGGAAAATCCCATGTTTCAGTCGTAATTCTCTAACCGGGAGTCCTATTCATGACCCGTCAATTCTAACAAGTTACTCTACCCTCGAAGGAAGTGCTCGTGACGGTTTTCGAACTTTCCAGGGGCAGTTTCCATTATCGGACCCCCGGCGGGCCGTTTTCGAGCCTAAGTATTGGAAAATCCTATGTTTCGCTTGTAATTTACTAATCGGGAGTCCTATTTGCGAACTGTCAGTTCATACAAGTTACTCTACCCTGAAGCGAAATGCTCGTGCCAGTTTCCGATTTTACCAGTTTCCGATTTTACCTTGGGCCATTTCCCGTTCCAGGCCCCCGGCGGGCCATTTTCGAGCCAAAGTGTTGAAAAATCTCATGTTTCAGTCGTAATTCTCTAACCGGGAGTCGAATTTACGAACCGTCAGTTCCTAAAAGTTACTCTACCCTCGAGGGAAGTGCTCGTGCTGATTTTCGATTCTTCTGGGGTCGTTTTCCATTTCTGGACACCCGGCGGGCCGTTTTGGAGCCTAAGTGTTGGAAAATCCCATGTTTCGCTCGTAATTCTCTAATCGGGAGTCCTATTTGCGAACTGTCAGTTCCTACAAGTTACTCTACCCTCAAAGGAAGTGCTCTTGCCGGTTTTCATTTTTTCCTTTTGCCGATTCCCATTCCAGACCCCGGTAGGCCATTTTCAAGCCTACGTTTTGGAATATCAGATGTTTCAGTCGTAATTCTCTAACCAGGAGTCATATTTTCGAACCGTCAGTTCCTACAAGTTACTCTACCCTCGAGGGAAGTGCTCGTGCTGATTTTCGATTTTTCCGGATGCCGTTTCCCGTTTCGGACCCCCGGGGGGGACAGTTTTGGAGCCCAAGTCTTGGAAAATCCAATGTTTCATTCGTAATTCTCTAACTCATGAGTCCTATTTAAGAACTGTCAGTTCCTACAAGTTACTCTACCCTCAAGGGAAGTGCTCGTGCCGGCTTTCATTTTTTCCTTGTGCCGATTCCCGTTCCAGACCCCGGCAGGCCGTTTTCGAGCCTAAGTTTTGGAAAATTACATGTTTCGCTTGTAATTCTCTAATCGGGAGTCATATTTGCGAACCATCAATGCCTATAAGTTACTCTACCCATGAACGAAGTGCTCGTGCCGGTTTCCAATTTCCCCCGCGGCTGTTTCCCGTTTCAGGCCAACGACGGGCTGTTTTCGAGCGTAAGTGTTGGAAAATCCAATGTTTCAGTCGTAATTCTCTAACCGAGAGTCCTATTCATGACCCATCATTTCCAACAAGCTACTCTACCCTCGAGGGAAGTGCTCGTGACGGTTTTCAAACTTTCCAAGGGCAGATTCCCGTTCCGGACCACCGGCGGGCCGCTTTCGAGCCTAAGTGTTAGAAAATCTCATGTTTCGCTCGTAATTCTCAAACCGAGGGTCCTACTTCCGAGCCATCTGTTCCTACAAGTTACTCTACCCTCGAGGAATGTGCTCGTGCCGGTTTCCGATTTTACCTTGGGCCGTTTCCCTTTTCAGTTCCTACAAGTTACTCTACCCTCGAGGGAAGTGATCGTGCCGGTTTTCGATTTTTCCGGGGGCCATTTCCTGTTTCTGGACCCCTGGCTGGCCGTTTTCGAGCCAAAGTGTTGGAAAATCTCATGTTTCGCTCGTAATTCTTTAATCGAGAGTCCTATTTAAGAACCGTCAGTTCCTATAACTTACTCTACTCTAGAGCGAAGTGCTCGTGCTGGTTTCCGATTTTTCCCACAGCCTTTTACCATTCCAGGCCCCCGACGGGCCATTTTTGAGCCAAAGTGTTGGAAAATCCCATGTTTCAGTCGTAATTCTCTAACCGGGAGTCCTGTTTCCGAACCTTCAGTTCCTACAAGTTACTCTACCCCCGAGGGAAGTGATCGTGCCGGTTTTCGATTTTTCCGGAGGCAATTTCCTATTTCTAGACCCCCGGTGGGCCGTTTTGGAGCCTAAGTGTTTGATAATCCCATATTTCGCTCGTAATTCTCTAATCGGGAGTCCTATTTGCGAACTGTCAGTTCCTACAAGTTACTTTACCCTCAAGGGAAGTACTCGTGCCGGTTTTCTTTTTTTCCTTGTGCCGATTCCCCTTCCAGACCCCGGCAGGCCATTTTCGTGCCAAAGTTTTGGAAAATCACATGTTTCGCTCGTAATTCACTAACCGAGAGTCTTATTTGCGAACCATCAGTGCCTACAAGTTACACTACCCACGAACGAAGTGCTCGTGCCATTTTTCAATTTCACCCGCGGCCGTTTCCCGTTCCAGGCCACCGACAGGCTGTTTTCGAGCCAAAGTGTTGGACAATTCCATGTTTCAGTCGTAATTCTCTAACCGGGAGTCCTATTTCTGAACCTTTAGATCCTACAAGTTACTCTACCTTCGAGGGAAGTGCCCGTGCCGGTTTTTGATTTTTTCGGATGCCGTTTCCCATTCCGGACCCCCGGTGGGCCGTTTTGGAGCCCTAGTGTTGGAAAATCCAATGTTTCACTCGTAATTCTCTAATCCGGAGTCCTATTTGCGAACCGTTAGTCCCTACAAGTTACACTACCCACGAGTTAAGTGCTCGTGCCGGTTTTCAATTTTGTCCGGCGGCCGTTTCCCATTCCGGAACCCCGGCGTGCAGTGTTCGAGCCTTAAGTTTTGGAAAATCCCATCTTTCAGTCGTAATTCTCTAACCGGGTGTCCTATTCGCGACCCGTCAGTTCCAACAAGTTACTTTACCCTCAAGGGAAGTGTTCGTGCCCGTTTTCAAAATTTTCGGGGGCCGTTTCCCGTTCTAGACCCTCGGCGGGCCATTTTCGAGCCAAAGTGTTGGAAAATCTCATGTTTCGCTCGTAATTCTCGAATCGATAGTCCTATTTGCAAACCGTCAGTTCCTATAACTTACTCTACCCTCGAGCGAAGTGCTCATGCTGGATTCCAAATTTTTCCCGCAGCCGTTTACCATTCTAGGCCCCCGACGGGCCTTTTTCGAGCCAAAGTGTTGAAAAATCCCATGTTTCAGTGGTAATTCTCTAACCAGGAGTCCTATTTGCGAACCTTTAGTTCCTACAAGTTACTCTACCCTCGAGGGAAGTGATCGTGCTGGTTTTTGATTTTTTCGGGGGCCATTTCCTGTTTCTGGACCCCCGGTGGGCCGTTTTGGAGCCTAAGTGTTGGAAAATCCCATGTTTCGCTCGTAATTCTCTAACCGGGAGTCCTATTTGCGAATTGTCAGTTCCTAGAAGTTACTCTACCCTCAAGGGAAGTGCTCGTGCTGGTTTTCGTTTTTTCCTTCGGCCGATTCCCGTTCCAGACCCCGGCAGGCCGTTTTTTAGCCTAAGTTTTGGAAAATCACATGTTTCGCTCGTAATTCTCTAACCGGGAGTCCTATTTGCGAACCATCAGTGCCTACAAGTTACTCTACCCATGAACGAAGTGCTCGTGCCGGTTTCCAATTTCTCCCACGGCCGTTTCTCATTCCAGGCCATCGACGGGTTGTTTTAGAGCATAAGTGTTGGAAAATCCCTTGTTTCAGTCGTAATTATCTAACCGGGAGTCCTATTCATGACCCGTCAGTTCCAACAAGTTACTCTACCCTCGAGGGATGTGCTCGTGAAGGTTTTCGAACTTTCAAGTGGCAGTTTCCAGTTCCGGACCCCCGGCGGGCCGTTTTCGAGCCTAAGTTTTGAAAAATCTCATGTTTCGCTCGTAATTCTCAAACCGAGGGTCCTACATCCGAACCATCTGTTCCTACAAGTTACTCTACCCTCGAGGCAAGTGCTCGTGCCGGTTTCCGATTTTACCTTGGGTTGTTTCCCATTTTAGTTCCTATAAGTTACTCTACCCTCGAGGGAAGTGATCGTGCCGGTTTTCGATTTTTCGGGGGCCATTTCCTATTTCTGGACCCCCGGCGGGCCGTTTTCGAGCCAAAGTGTTGGAAAATCTCATGTTTCGCTCGTAATTATCTAATCGAGAGTCCTATTTACGAACCGTCAGTTCCTATAACTTACTCTACGCTCGAGCGAAGTACTCGTGCTGGTTTCCGATTATTCCCGCAGCCGTTTACCATTCCGGGCCCCCGACGGTCCTTTTTCGAGCCAAAGTGTTGAAAATCCCATGTTTCAGTCGTAATTCTCTAACCGGGAGTCCTATTTGCGAACCTTCAGTTCCTACAAGTTACTCTACCCTCGAGGGAAGTGATCGTGCAGGTTTTCAATTTTTCCGGAGCCATTCCCTATTTCTAGACCCCAGTGGTCCGTTTTGGATCCTAAGTGTTGGAAAATCCCATGTTTCAGTCGTAATTCTCTAATCGGGAGTCCTACTTGCGAACTATCAGTTCCTGTAAGTTACTCTACCCTCAAGGGAAGTACTCGTGCTGGTTTTCATTTTTTCCTTGCACCGTTTCCCGTTCCAGACCCCTGGCAGGCCGTTTTCGAGACAAAGTGTTGGAAAATCTCACGTTTCAGTCGAAATTCTCTAACTGGGAGTCCTATTTGCAAACCATCGGTTCCTACAAGTCACTCCACCCTCGTACGAAGTGGTCGTGCCGGTTTCAGATTTATCCTGCGGTTGTTTGCCGTTCCGAGCCCCCGACGGGCTGTTTTCGAGCCTAAGTGTTGGAAAATCCCATGTTTCAGTTGTAATTCTCTAACCGGGAGTCCTATTCGTGACCCATCAGTTCTAACAAGTTACTCTACCCTCGAGGGAAGTGCTCGAAACGGTTTTCGAACTTACCAGGGGCAGTTTCCTGTTCTGGACCCCCGGCGGGCCGTTTTGGAGCCTAAGTGTTGGAAAATCCCATGCTTCGCTCGTAATTCACTAATCGGGAGTCCTATTTGCGAACTGTCAGTTCCTATAAGTTACTCTACCCTCAAGGGAAGTCCTTGCGCCGGTTTCTGATTTTACCTTGGGCCGTTTCCCGTTCCAGCCCCCGGTGAGCCGTTTTCGAGCCAAAATGTTGGAAAATCTCTTGTTTCAGTCGTAATTCTCTAACCAGGAGTCAACTTTTTGGAACCGTCAGTTCCTACAAGTTACTCTACCCTCGAGGGAAGTGCTCGTACTGATTTTCAATTTTTCTGGGGGTCGTTTTCCGTTTCTGGACCCCCCGGCGGGCCGTTTTGGAGCCTAAGTATTGGAAAATCCCATGTTTCTCTCGTAATTCTCTAATCGGGAGTCGTATTTATGAAAAGCCAGTTTCTACAAGTTACCCTACGCTCGAGCGAAGTACTTGTGCTGGTTTTCGATTTTTCCCTAGTCGTTTGCCGTTCCGGGCCCCCGACGGGCCCTTTTTCGTTCCAAAGTGTTGGAAAATCCCATGTTTCAATCGTTATTCTCTAACCGGGAGTCCTATTTTCGAACCGTCAGTTCCTACATTTTACTCTACCTTTGAGGGCAGTGCTCGTGCTAGTTTTTTATTTTTCTGGATGCCGTTTCCCATTTCGGAGCCCCGGTGGGCCGTTTTGGAGCCCAAGTGTTGGAAAATCCAAATGTTTCACTCAAAATTCTCTAATCAGGAGTCCTATTTGCGAACCGTTAGTGCCTACAAGTTTCTCTACCCACGAGTAAAGTGCTGTGCCGATTTTCGATTTTGTCCGGTGGCCGTTTCCCATTCCGGACCCCTGACGGGCAGTTTTTGAGCCTTAAGTGTTGGAAAATCACATCTTTTAGTCGTAATTCTCTAACCGGGAGTCTTATTCGCGACCTGTCAGTTCCAACAAGTTACTCTACCCTCGAGGGAAGTGCTCGTGCCGGTTTTCATTATTTCCGTGGGCCGTTTCCCATTCCGGACCCCCGGCGGGCCATTTTCGAGCGAAAATATTGGAAAATCTCATGTTTCGCTCGTAATTCTCTAATCGAGAGTCCTATTTGCGAACGGTCAGTTCCTATAACTTACTCTACCCTTGAGGGAAGTGCTCGTCTGGTTTCCGATTATTCCCGCAGCTATTTACTGTTCTAGGCCCCCGACGGGCCTTTTTCGAGCCAAAGTGTTGGAAAATCCCATGTTTCAGTCGTAATTCTCTAACCGGGAGTCCTATTTGCGAGCCTTCAGTTCCTACAAGTTACTCTACCCTCGAGGGAAGTGATCGTACCAGTTTTCGATTTTTCAGGGGGCCATTTTCTGTTTCTGGACCCCCGGTGGGCCGTTTTGGAGCTTAAGTATTGGAAAATCCCATGTTTTGCTCGTAATTCTCTAACCGGGAGTCCTATTTGTAAACTGTCAGTTCCTACAAATTACTCTACCCTCAAGGGAAGTGCTCCTGCCGGTTTTCATTTTTTCCTTCGGCCGATTCCCATTCCAGACCCCGGCAGGCCGTTTTCGAGCCTAAGTTTTGGAAAATCACATGTTTCGCATGTAATTCTCAAACCGGGAGTCCTATTTGCGAACCATCAGTGCCTACAAGTTACTCTACCCATGAACGAAGTGCTCGTGCCATTTTTCGATTTCACCCGCGGCCGTTTCCCGTTCCAGGCCACCGACGGGCTGTTTTCGAGCCTATGTTTTGAAAAATCCCATGTTTCAGTCGTAATTCTCTAACAGGGAGTCCTATTCGGGACCTGTCAGTTCTAACAAGTTACTCTACCCTCCAAGGAAGTGCTCGTGATGGTTTTCGAACTTTCCATGGGAAGTTTTCCATTCCAGACCCTCGGCGTGCCGTTTTCGAGCCTAAAGTGTTGGAAAATCCCATGTTTCGCTCGTAATTCACTAAACGGGATCCTATTTGCGAACTGTCAGTACCTACAAGTTACTCTACCCTCAAGGGAAGTGCTCGTGCCGATTTCCGATTTTACCTTGGGCCGTTTCCCGTTCCAGGCCCCCGGCGGGCCGTTTTCAAACCAAAGTGTTGGAGAATCTCATATTTTAGTCGTAATTCTCTAACCGTGAGTCATATTTTTGAACCGTCAGTTCCTACAAGTTACTCTACCCTCGAGGGAAGTGCTCGTGCTGATTTTCAATTTTTCAGGATGCCGTTTCCCGATTCGGACCCCCGGTGGGCCGTTTTCGAGCCCAAGTGTTGGAAAATCCAATGTTTCACTCGTAATTCTCTAACTCAGGAGTCCTATTTGCGAACTGTCAGTTCCTATAAGTTACTCTACCCTCAAGGGAAGTGGTCATGCCGGTTTCCATTTTTTCCTTGTGCCGATTCCCGTTCCAGACCCCGGGAGGCCGTTTTCGAGCCTATGTTTTGGAAATTACATGTTTCGCTTGTAATTCTCTAAACGGAGTCCTATTTGCGAACCATCCGTGCCTACAAGTTACTCTACCCACGAACGAAGTGGTCGTGCCGGTTTCCAATTTCTCTCGCGGCCGTTTCCCATTTCAGGCCACCGACGGTCTGTTTCCGAGCATTAGTGTTGGAAAATCCCATGTTTCAGTCGTAATTCTCTAACCGGGAGTCCTATTCGTGACCCGTCATTTCCAACAAGTTACTCTACACTCGAGGGAAGTGCTACTGATGGTTTTCGAACTTTCCAGGGGCAGTTTCCCATTCTGGACCTCCGACGGGCCGTTTTCGAGCCTAAGTGTTGGAAAATTTCATGTTTCGCTCGTAATTCTCAAACCGAGGGTCCTACTTCCGAACCATCTGTTCCTACAAGTTACTCTACCCTCGAGGGAAGTGCTCGTGCCGGTTTCCGATTTTACCTTGGGCCATTTCCCACTTCAGTTCCTACAAGTTACTCTACCCTCGAGGGAAGTGATCGTGCCGGTTTTTCGATTTTTCCGGGGGCCATTTCCTGTTTCTGGACCCCCGGCGGGCCGTTTTCGAGCCAAAGTGTTGGAAATCTCATGTTTCGCTCGTAATTCTTTAATTGAGAGTCCCATTTACGAACCGTCAGTTCCTATAACTTACTCTATTCTAGAGCGAAGTGCTCGTGCTGGTTTTCGATTTTTCCCGCAGCCTTTTACCATTCCAGGCCCCCGATGGGCCTTTTTCGAGCCAAAGTGTTGGAAAATCCCATGTTTCAGTCGTAATTCTCTAACCGGGAGTCCTATTTCCGAACCTTCAGTTCCTACAAGTTACTCTACCCTCGAGAGAAGTGATCGTGCCTATTTTTGATTTTTCTGGGGGCCGTTTTCTATTTCTGGACCCCCGGTGGGCCGTTTTGGAGCCTAAGTGTTGGAAATTCCCATGTTTCACTCGTAATTCTCTAATCGGGAGTCCTATTTATGAAAAGTCGGTTCCTACAAGTTACTCAACCCTCGAGCAAAGTGCTTGTGCTGGTTTCCGATTTTTCATGTGGCTATTTACGTTTCGGGCCCCCGAAGGGCCGTTTTCGAGCCAAAGTGTTGGAAAATTCCATGTTTCAGTCGTAATTCTCTAACCGGGAGTCCTATTTTCGAACCGTCAGTTCCTACAAGTTATTCTACCTTCGAGGGAAGTGCTCGTGCCAATTTTTTATTTTTTCGGATGCCGTTTCACATTCCAGACCCCCAGTGGGCCGTTTTGGAGCCCAAGTGTTGGAAAATCCAATGTTTCACTCGTAATTCTCTAATCGGGAGTCCTATTTGTTAGTCCTGGATCCTTACCCTAGAGGGGGGGTGAATAGGGTGAGGTACTAATTAGTGACCAATTATGACCAATTTTAATTTCTTTACAATAACTAGTCACAAGTGATGATTGACAACCAAAATGCGGAAGCTTACATAAACACAATCACCACATAGTATGCACCATCACACAATCATTTATAGTGGTTCGGCCTCAATGCCTACATCCACTACCGGCTTGTGTTCCTCACACCCCACCGGATTTCCACTATGTATGCTTTTCAATAGGCTAAGCAATAACCTTTACAACTATGCTTTTCTAGGCTGAGCAATAACCTCTTACAATATGCTTTTCAAGGCTAAGCACTAACCTCTTCAACCAAAAGGTTGGTTATCTCTCTAAGTAGTGTCTATAATACACTTGATGGAGATTACAATTTTGGCTCAACACATTGCCTCTTAAATAGGCGGATATAAAAGTGAAAATCTAATTCATACAAACACTATATGAATGCAAAGATGTATGCTCAAAGTGTATGCATGATGTCCTCAATCAATTTGAAAATAAAAGCTCATAAATGTATGCCAAAGGCTTTAGAAAGTTTTAGCTCAAAACATTTATGATTGAGGAAATGCTAATCACATGTTAAAAGTAACTTGTAAAAGACATACCTATGTATTCTAAACAAGTTGTGAAAATCAAAGAACAAAACATGTGATGCATATGGATTTCAATCAAATTAACAATGAAGCTTAATGTATGTTTAAAGCATTTGAAAGAGTAAAACATACAAATAGATTTGATTGAAATTAAGGGTCAAAACACATGTATTTAAAAATACAACTTGAAATGATATACCAATAAATGCTAAACAAGTTGTAAAACTTTAAAACAAAATACATGTGATTTGTGAAGTTGTTGAATCCAAAACATAAGATAGATTTGAAAGAGATTTTCTTATGATGAAAAACAACAACCAAAGATTCAACCAAGTATAGGAATCATGTTACATATGATTTCAAAGATGATTCCAAAACAAGATTCACATAGATATACCAATTAGAGTCCTACTTGATTTGAATCATGGTGGTGCATCCAAAACAATGAATCAATTCAAAAACATAAATATGTTAAGGACACAACAAATCATAGTTTAACATGCTAGAAAAGATTTACCAATAAATAGAGTAGAGCATGAAAACATATGATTAGGAAAAGCAAGCTTCCTTGAATGATTTAACTCTTAATTCCAAGCTTTAGCTTTCCTTAACGACCCTTAGTATTCCTTAGCCCATTCCCCTTTCTTTTGCTTCAAAATGCCTCAAGAAGGGCTTCAAAAATCATCACAAATGGCTAAGGAATGAGTTTCTTTTTATAGAAAAAGTGGTCCAACGGCTCCTTGTCGGTCGACCCACAGGTTGGTGTCGGTCAACCGACAACTCAATGGTCAGATTCCAACGGTCAAGAAATTTTCTGTTGTGCAGGTGTGGGTCAGCCGACAGGAACCGACAAGCTGACCGACAGTACAATTTTGTTCAGAAAATAGCTCTCTGGAATTCTAACCGAGAGGCTTTCGGTCAGCTTCTGAACCATGGTCGGTTAGCCGACACCTGACCGACATGCTAACCGACAGTGTGGCTAAAATCCCAACTTTTGCACATTTTAAAGTATTTTCATGTAGGGATTTTTGGGCCATTAGACCAAGCCTGGAAACATGATTTTAAATAATCTAAGTGATTTTAAAATCATGAAACATAAAAAGCCAAATATAATTTGAAACTTTAAAACATAGGCTAGCTTGATTTATAAATATTCTTTTCAAAAACAAATGCATCCAAGAGTTAAATCCAAAACACGCACAAACTACAAGATTTACAATATTTAAAAACAATGCATGTAGAAAATCAGATTTCAAGATATTTAACTCAATGCTTGTGTGAAAAATCATGAGATGCTAAAATGATAATGCATCCATCAAATTGCAATACACAAAATTCCTAACACTATTTGCGAACCGTTAGTGCCTACAAGTTACTCTACCCACGAGTTAAGTGCTCGTGCCGGTTTTGGATTTTGTCCGGCGGCCGTTTCCCGTTTCGGAACCCCGGCGGGCAGTGTTCGTGCCTTAAGTTTTGGAAAATCCCATCTTTCAGTCGCAATTCTCTAACCGGGAGTCCTATTTGCGAACTGTCAGTTCCTATAACTTACTCTAACCTCGAGCGAAGTGCTCGTGCTGGTTTCTGATTTTTACCGCAGCTGTTTACCATTCTAGGCCCCCGACGGGTCTTTTTCGAGCCAAGTGTTGGAAAATCCCATGTTTCAGTCGTAATTCTCTAACCGGGAGTCCTATTTCCGAACCGTCAGTTCCTACATGTTACTCTACCTTCGACGAAACTGGTCGTGCCGGTTTTTGACTTTTCTGGATGCCATTTCCCGTTCTGGACCCCCGGTGGGCCGTTTTGGAGCCGTAGTGTTAGAAAATCCAATGTTTCACTCGTAATTCTCTAATCGGGAGTCCTATTTGCGAACCGTTAGTGCCTACAAGTTTCTCTACCCACGAGTAAAGTGCTTGTGCTGGTTTTCAATTTTTTCCGGCAGCCGTTTCCCGTTCCGGACCCCCGGCGGGCAGTTTTCGAGCCTTAAGTGTTGGAAAATCCCATCTTTCAGTCGTAATTCTCTAACCGGGTGTCCTATTCGCGACCCGTCAGTTCCAACAAGTTACTCTACCCTCAAGAGCAGTGCTCGTGCCGATTTTTCGAAATTTTCGGGGGCCGTTTCCCGTTTCGGACCCCCGGCGGGCCGTTTTCGAGCGAAAGTGTTGGAAAATCTCATGTTTCGCTCGAAATTCTCTAATCGATAGTCCTATTTGTGAACTGTCAGTTCCTATAACTTACTCTACCCTCGAGCGAAGTGCTCGTGCTGGTTATCGATTTTTCCCACTGGTGTTTACCTTTCCACGCCCCCGACGGGCCTTTTTCGAGCCAAAGTGTTGGAAAATCCCATGTTTCAGTCGTAATTCTCTAACCGGGAGTCCTATTTGTGAACCTTCAGTTCCTGCAAGTTACTCTACCCTCGAGGGAACTGATCGTGCCGGTTTTTTATTTTTCCGGGGGCCATTTCTTGTTTCTGGACCCCCGGTGGGCCGTTTTGGAGCCTAAGTGTTGGAAAATCCCATGTTTCGCTCGTAATTCTCTAACCGGGAGTCCTATTTGCGAACTGTCAGTTCCTACAAGTTACTCTACCCTCAAGGGAAGTGCTCGTGCCGGTTTTCCTTTTTTCTTTCCGCCGATTCCCATTCCAGACCCCGGCAGGCCGTTTTCGAGCCTAAGTTTTGGAAAATCACATGTTTCGCTCATAATTCTCTAACCGGGAGTCCTATTTGCGAACCATCAATGCCTACAAGTTACTCTATCCACGAACGAAGTGCTCGTGCCGTTTTCCGATTTCACCCGTGGCCGTTACCCGTTCTAGGCCACCGACGGGCTGTTTTCGAGCCTAAGTTTTGGAAAATCCCATGTTTTAGTCGTAATTCTCTAACCGGGAGTCCCATCCGTGACCCGTCAGTTCCAACAAGTTACTCTACCCTCGAGGGAATTGCTCGTGATGGTTTTCGAACTTTCCAGTGGCAGTTTCAAGTTTCGGCGGGCCGTTTTCGAGCCTAAGTTTTGAAAAATCTCATGTTTCGCTCGTAATTCACAAACCGAGGGTCCTACATCCGAACCATCTTTTCCTACAAGTTACTCTACCCTCGAGGGAAGTGCTCGTGCCGGTTTCGGATTTTAGCTTGGGTTGTTTCCTGTTTCAGTTCCTACAAGTTACTCTACCCTCGAGGGAAGTGATCGTGCCGGTTTTGGATTTTTCCGGGGGCCATTTCCTGTTTTTGGACCCCCGGCGGGCCGTTTTCGAGCTAAAGTGTTGGAAAATCTCATGTTTCGCTCGTAATTCTCTAATCGAGAGTCCTATTTACGAACCGTCAGTTCCTATAACTTACTCTACCCTCGAGCGAAGTGCTCGTGCTGGTTTCCGATTATTCCTGCAGCCGTTTACCGTTCCGGGCCCCCGACGGGCCTTTTTCGAGCCAAAGTGTTGAAAAATCCCATGTTTCAGTCGTAATTCTCTAACCGGGAGTCCTATTTGTGAACTTTCAGTTCTTACAAGTTACTCTACCCTCGAGGGAAGTGATCATGCAGGTTTTCGATTTTTCCGGGGCCATTTCCTATTTCTGGACCCCCAGTGGGCCGTTTTGGAGCCTAAGTGTTGGAAAATCCCATGTTTCAGTCGTAATTCTCTAATCGGAAGTCCTATTTGCGAACTGTCAGTTCCTATAAGTTACTCTACCCTCAAGGAAAGTGCTCGTGCCGGTTTTCATTTTTTCCTTGCGCCGTTTCCCGTTCCAGACCCCGGCAGGTTTTTGTCGAGCCTAAGTGTTGGAAAATCCCATGTTTCGCTTGTAATTCTCTAATCGGGAGTCCTATTTATGAAAAGCCGGTTTCTACAAGTTACCCTACCCTCGAGCGAAATACTTGTGCTGGTTTCCGATTTTTCCCGCAGTCGTTTGCCGTTCTGGGCCCCCGACGGTCCGTTTTCATTCCAAAGTGTTAGAAAATCCCATGTTTCAATCGTAATTTTCTAACCGAGAGTCCTATTTCCGAACCGTCAGTTCCTACAAGTTACTCTACCTTCGAGGGAAGTTCTCGTGCCGATTTTTTATTTTTACGGATGCCGTTTCCCGTTTCGGACCCCCGGTGGGCCGTTTTGGAGCGCAAGTGTTGGAAAATCCAATGTTTCGCTCTTAATTCTCTAATCGGGACTCCTATTTTCGAACCGTCAGTGCCTACAAGTTACTCTACCCACGAGTAAAGTGCTCGTGCCGGTTTTTTATTTTGTTCGACGGCCGTTTCCCGTTCCGGACCCCCAGCGGGCAGTTTTCGAGCCTTTAAGTGTTGGAAAATCCCATGTTTCAGTCGTAATTCTGTTGGAAATTGAGATGACTTGAAAGTCTTTTGACGAATTGAAGAATATAGTATCTCAAGTATTGATTTGAGTTGGAATTATTGTCAACACAATGTCACAAACATGATGTTAATAGGCTGGTGTTGATAGAGCTTAAATGAAGAATAAAAGTTGAAACAGTCAGGAATTCAGAATTCCTGAAGCAGAGCATGCGGTCGACCGGGCACCCCATGCGGTCGACCGAGCAAAGAGAAACCTGCAGAAAAAGTTTCAGGCACCTCTCAGTTATTTTCGTGACACAGTGTGTCTTCGGTCGACCGGGACCCCAGGATGTCGACCGAGCGCGATAGTTGTCTGTTTCCAGACAGTGTATGATGTCGACCGAGCAAGCAAGGATGTCGACCGAGCACGGGAACCAGAGTTGCGCAGAAACAGAAGTCTTGCACGAAAATTCAGCACTCTTATCTAATTTGTTTGGGACTCTTTCTAAACGAATTGTAGCCTGTTTTGAATACAATTAAGGGTTAACATAACCTATAAAAGGCATGTATGGGTTGTTCTAAACATACACCAGAGAGAGAAAGAATAGAAGAAAAGAGAGAAGAGAAGAGAGAAGAGAGTGCTGGTGCTGGTGCTGTTGCTGTTGCTGTTGTTGTTGCTGTTGTGGTGACGTTTTCTACAGCAATTGTGGACGAGATTGTGCTCTTGAAGATGGTGATTCGTCCATGAGTTAAGTGTCTCTCTTTATTTATGCTTTAGATTTCAATTTGTAAGGGATTGAGAGAGAGAGAATTATAGAGGGAAGGGCTGTAGACAGAGTTATCTTCTATTCTGTTTTTACATCAAGTTGGTGCTTGGTGTTTGGGGTTTGGTGATCCTATCTGTGGGTGCAGATAAATTGTAAGAGGAGTAGGTGCTTCCTAGATGGTGGGTGCTATCTAAAACACAAGGGTTGGTGCTCTTTGTCGTTGGTGCGACTAAATATATTCAGACCTGTACCGGATCGGTGTTCGGACGGTTTTGATCCGTGGACATAGCCTTTTGGTGAACCACGTTAAATCTGGTGTCATTGTGTGGTTTGACTTGTCTTGTTGTTGAATTGGACCTGTTTTTAGAAATCACTGATTCACCCCCCCCCCTCTCAGTGATCGCGATATCCAACAATTGGTATCAGAGCGAGGCTCCCTTGATCAGTTTAATATGCTAAGGGTGATCTCTTGTCAAATCACATGGCAGCCAATACAGGGAATATGAAAGCACCTCTGTTTGATGGTTCTAATTACTCTTTTTGGAAGATTAGGATGCAAGCCTTCATCAAATCTCTTGGCTATGATGTTTGGGAGGCTGTCAGAGTCGGTTACAATGCTGCCACCAATGATACTGCATCGAAGAAGTTGGCAGACAACGACTCCAAGGCGCAGAATGCACTCTTTAGTGGCCTTGTGGACAGCGAGCTTGTCAAAGTAATTGCATGCAAAACAGCCAAGGAAATTTGGGACAAGTTGCAAAGCATACATGAAGGTGATGAGAAGATTAAAGAAGCCAAATTGCAAACTCATCGCTCTCAATTCGAGTCTCTTCGCATGGAGGAAAGTGAGAATGTTGACTCGTATATGCAACGAGTGAATGAAGTCACGAATGACATTCGTGGACTAGGGGAGGAGATTAAAGAGCCGGTCATCGTCAAAAAGGTTCTAAGATCTCTTCTTCCCCGGTTTGATTCAAAAGTCTCAGCCATCGAAGAAGCCAAAGATCTGAATGCATTTTCCATGGATGAATTACATGGTTCTCTAACTGCCTATGAGATGCGCATAGGAAAGACGTCTTCATCTGATAAAGAAGCGGCCTTCAAAGTTCAGAAAAAGGCAAAAGAGACTGCTGGTCATGATGTTGATTCTGATAATGATGAGCTTGAGGCTCAATTTGTTAGAAAGTTGAAGAAAGGAAGCAATGGCTGTTGGAATTTGAGATGACTTGAGAAGTCTTTTGATGAATTGAAGAATTAGTATCTCAAGTATTGATTTGAGTTGGAATTATTGTCAACACATTGTCACAAGCATGATGATAGTAGGCTAGTGTTGATAGAGCTGAAAAGAAGAATCAGATGGAAATCAGAATGGAAAAAGAGCTGAAAAGTGTACAGAAAATAGTTTTTCTGTAGCAGAGTGGTCGGTCGACCGGGCACCCCATGCGGTCGACCGAAGCAAGAGAAACCTGCAGAAAAACAGTTTCAGGCACCTCTCAGTTATTTTCGTGACACAGTGTGTCTTCGGTCGACCGGGACCCCAGGATGTCGACCGAGCTCGAAAGTTGTCTGTTTCCAGTCAGTGTCTTCGGTCGACCGAGCAAGCCAGGATGTCGACCGAGCACGGGAACCAGAGTTGCGCAGAATTAGAAGTTGTGCACGAAAATTCAGCACTCTTATCTATTTCGTTTGGGACTCTTTCTAAACGAATTGTAGCCCGTTTTAAATACAATTAAGGGTTATCAAAACCTATAAAAAGGCATGTAAGGGTCGTTCTTAAAGACACCAGAAGAGAGAAAGAATAGAGAAGAGTTTTAGAGAGTTCTTGAGAGAAAGAAGAAGCTGCTGGTGTGTGTTGCTGTGTGCTGATGTGGTGACGTTTTCTACAGCAATTGTGGACGAGATTATGCTCTAGAAGATGGTGATTCGTCCATGAGTTAAGTGTCTCTCTTTTATGCTTTAGATTTCAATTTGTAAGGGATTGAGAGAGAGAGAATTGTAGAGGGGAAGGGCTGTAGACAGAGTTTGATCTTCTATTCTGTTTATACATCAAGTTGGTGCTTGGTGTTTAGGGTTTGGTGATCCTATCTGTGGGTGCAGATAAATTGTAAAGGGAGTCGGTGCTTCCTAGATAGTTGGTGCTATCTGAAACTAAGGGTTGGTGCTCTTTGTCGTTGGTGCGACTAAATAAGATTCAGATCTGTCCCGGATTGGTGTTCGGACAGTCTTTGAACCGTGGACGTAGCCTTTCGGTGAACCACGTTAAATCTAGTGTCATTGTGTGGTTTTGACTTGTTTTGTTGTTGAATTGGACCTGTTTTTAGAAATCACTGATTCACCCCCCCCCCTCTCAGTGATCGCGGTATCCAACAATTGGTATCAGAGCGAGGCTCCCTTGATCAGTTTAATACGCTAAGGGTGATCTCTTGTCAAATCACATGGCAGTCAATACAGGGAATATGAAAGCACCTCTGTTTGATGGTTCTAATTACTCTTTTTGGAAGATTAGGATGCAAGCCTTCATTAAGTCTCTTGGCTATGATGTTTGGGAGGCTGTCAGAGCCGGGTTACAATGCTGCCACCGTACCCAATGATACAGCATCGAAGAAGTTGGCAGACAACGACTCCAAGGCGCAGAATGCACTCTTTAGTGGCCTTGTGGACAGCGAGCTTGTCAAAGTAATTGCATGCAAAACAGCCAAGGAAATTTGGGACAAGTTGCAAAGCATACATGAAGGTGATGAGAAGATTAAAGAAGCCAAATTGCAAACTCATCGCTCTCAATTCGAGTCTCTTCGCATGGAGGAAAGCGAGAATGTTGACTCGTATATGCAACGAGTGAATGAAGTCACGAATGACATTCGTGGACTAGGGGAAGAGATTAAAGACCCGGTCATCGTCAAAAAGGTTCTAAGATCTCTTCTTCCCCGGTTTGATTCAAAAGTCTCAGCTATCGAAGAAGCCAAAGATCTGAATGCATTTTCCATGGATGAATTACATGGTTCTCTAACTGCCTATGAGATGCGCATAGGAAAGACGTCTTCAACTGATAAAGAAGCGGCCTTCAAAGTTCAGAAAAAGGCAAAAGAGACTGCTGGTCATGATGTTGATTCTGATGATGATGAGCTTGATGCTCAATTTGTTAGAAAGTTGAAGAAAGGAAGCAATGGAAAGTACAAAGGGAAGCTACCCTTTAAATGCTTCAATTGTGGAGGTATTGGTCACTTTGCTGCGAAGTATCCGCTAAAAGAAGACAATGATAATGACTCTTATGCTGAAAAGAGTAAAGGAAAGAGAAATTTCAGAAAAAGGGGCAAAGCTAAAAACTTTCTATGTCAACAAGATGACAGCACGTCTGAATCTTCAGACGATGATGAATCAACCGAAGCTCTCTTCATGGTCACTGTTGAAGAAGAAGAAGAGCTAGATCCGGAAGAGGAAGAGGAGGCTGAAGTCAATCTTGAAGAGGAACTCATAGCCGCACTTGAGGAGCTTAGCATGGAATGCAAATCAAGTAAGAAAAATCTGAAACTTCTCCATGAATCTGAAAGTTCTATTATTGCTTTGAAAACTCAAGTAGAAGAATATAAAAGAATGGTAGAAGTCCTTGAAAACCAAATAAGTATCAAAAAGGAAGAGGCTATGAAACTTGAAACTGAGATCGCTAGAGCAAAGGCTGAAAATTTGGAAAATAGCAAAAAACTCAAAGCGCTCCAAGCGATTGAAGGGACTATGAAACTCAATGAACTACTGAAAGTTCAAAGACCTGCCCACTTCAGATTTGGTCTAGGATTTGAGAAAGGAGAATCCTCTAAGATTGCACCTCCTGAAAAGAAAGAGTTTGTGAAGCAAGTCACTGCACCTTCTAACTCTATGAAGCCCACTCAACCTAGAAAGGAGTCCATTCCTGTTAGAAAGGTAATGAAGACTAACCAGCCACAAAGAAGATACAAATTCTATGGCTATTGCTTTCCTTGTAATATGTTTGGACATAAAAGAGCTGATTGCAAATTCTATGTAAGAAACAGCCCATTTGTGACTAGGAATCCTTTTTCAATCCTAAGTAGCCACAAAATTGAGTGCTATATGTGTCATAATTATGGACACTTGGCTAGGGATTGTAGGTTGCATATTGCTAACAAATTTCAGGTTGAAAAGAAACCCAAGTTAGTCAAGGCTTGGAGAGCAAAGCAAAGTGCAGAAAGTCCCAAAGAATCTCTCATTGTGCAAATGGCATTCAATGCACAAAAGAAGGCAGCACCATGGGTCCTTGATA
Source organism: Litsea cubeba (assembly GCA_012931725.1). Taxonomy (NCBI): domain Eukaryota; kingdom Viridiplantae; phylum Streptophyta; class Magnoliopsida; order Laurales; family Lauraceae; genus Litsea; species Litsea cubeba. The sequence continues at coordinate 48,903,322 of CM022944.1, read as the reverse complement.
GTGGTTGTTCAAGCCATATGACTGGTGATAAAGAGAGATTCATCAAATTACAGCACTATGAAGGCGGTTCAGTGAAGTTTGGCAACAATGATGGTGCCAAAATCTGCGGAAAAGGTGTTATTCAGCTTATGGCAAACAAGATCAGATCGGAAGAAGTCTTATATGTGTCTGGATTGAGACACAACCTGCTTAGTGTGAGCCAGATCTGTGACAAGGGTCACGAAGTTATCTTCACAAAGAATGGGTTTGCCATCAAGAAGAGTAGCAACGGCAAAACAGTGGCAACTGGATCAAGAACTGCTGGAAATCTCTATACATTGTCAGATGGAGCTGAAAAGACCTGCTTGATGAGTCGGACAGAGGAAAGTTGGTTGTGGCACAAACGCCTTGGGCATCTAAGCTTTGATAACATGTCAAAGATTTGCAATTCAAAGGCTGTAAGAGGCATGTCTACAGTTGAAAAGCCTTCCAATCCCATTTGCGACTCTTGCCAAAAGGGAAAGCAAACGAGGGTTATGTTCAAGTCAAAGGAGCATCATTCCAAGAAACCTCTTGAGCTAGTGCACACTGATCTCTGTGGACCGATGCGAACTCAAAGCACCAATGGAGATAAGTATTTCATGTTATGCATTGATGATTATACTCGTATGACATGGGTATTGTTTCTTAAGCATAAGCATCAAGCACTTGATCGTTTTAAAGTGTTTAAAGCACAGGTTGAAAATCAATTGGAAAAACGTATCAAGATTTTAAGGTCTAATCGTGGAGGCGAGTTCACATCTGAAGAGTTCACTAAATATTGTGAACATCATGGCATTCAAAGACAGTACTCAGCCCCTAGAACTCCACAACAAAATGGAGTAGTGGAACAGAAGAATCGCACCGTACAAGAGATGGCTCGTACGATGCTAAGTGAAAGCAAGATGGCTGACAAGTATTGGAAAGAGGCAATTCATACGGCTGTATACATTCAAAACCGATGCTTGATCAGGCCACATGAAGTCAAAACTCCCTATGAGCTATGGTTTGGAAGAAAAGCAACAGTCAAGCACTTCAAAGTCTTCGGCAGCAAGTGTTACATCAAGCGGCTCGAACAAAATCCGGGCAAATTTGAAGAAAGAGCTGACGAAGGTATATTTCTGGGTTACTCCTCTACTAGCAAGGCATATAGGTGTCTTAACAAAAGAACCAGAAAAATCATAGAAAGTGCTGATGTGAGAATAGATGAGAATATTGAACCAAAGAATGCAACTCATAATGACAGTCCAGTTTATGAGGACTCGAGTGAGATTGATGATGAGATGGCTGAATCTAATGATTCTGAGAAATCAAAGGATGACTCAGAAGATACTACACCTAAGAAGCACAGCACTTGGGTAGAGCAACACCCTAAGGATCAAATCATTGGAGATCCTAAGGCAGGCGTTCAAACTAGACAAAGTGTAGTTAGCAATTACTCACTTGTGTCCATCATTGAACCCAAGACTGTGGCTGAAGCCAGTCTCGATGATAGTTGGTTGAAATCTATGCATGAGGAGTTGGAGCAAATTGAGAAGAACTCCACATGGAAACTTGTTCCTAGACCTACTGATAAGAATGTTATTGGTACTAAATGGGTCTTTCGGAATAAGCTGAATGAAGATGGTCAAGTCATTAGAAACAAAGCAAGGTTGGTTTGTAAAGGCTATGCTCAAGTTGAAGGCATAGATTTTGAAAAGACCTTTGCACCGGTGGCTCGTCTGGAAGCTATTCGTATGTTTCTAGCATTGGCAGCATATAAAACCTTCAAGGTATTTCAGATGGATGTAAAGTCAGCTTTCTTGAATGGTTTACTTAAAGAAGAAGTCTACATTGAGCAACCTGATGGTTTTTCATCAGCAAAAATTCAGATCTAGTGTGCAAGTTGAAAAAGGCTCTTTATGGACTGAAACAAGCGCCAAGGGCATGGTATGCAAGGCTGGATCTCTATCTCCGCAAGATCGGTTTTGGAAAAGGATTGGTTGATAGCAATCTGTATGTCAAAACTGAGTTAAGCAAACAGCTGGTCGTCATTGTTTATGTCGATGACATAATCTTTGGTGGCAATGATGAGGAGATGTGCAGGAATTTTGCAGAAGAGATGAAGAAAGAATTTGAGATGTCGATGCTTGGAGAACTAAAGTTCTTTCTTGGTTTACAAGTTCAGCAGCTGAAACATGGTATCTTCATATCACAGATGAAATACATTAAGGAAATGCTGAAACGGTTCAATATGGAAGACAGCAAGCCAGTGAGCACACCAATGTCAACGAATACGAAGCTTAGCAAAGATGATAAGGCCTCGTCCGTTGATCATACCACCTATCGCTCTATGATAGGAAGCTTGCTCTACTTTACTGCAACAAGACCAGATCTTCTACAAGCAGTATGTATGGTTGCACGTTTTCAAGCAGCACCAACTGAAACGCACCTTACAGCAGTGAAAAGAATCTTTCGATATCTGAAAGGTACTATGGAGCTTGGTATCTGGTATCCCAAAGGCAAATCCTTCACTCTTGTTGCATATTCTGATGCCGATTGGGCTGGATGCGTAGATGATCGCAAGAGTACTAGCGGCGGCGCATTTTATCTTGGAGAAAGATTAGTTGCTTGGCATAGTAAGAAGCAAGACTCAGTATCCCTTTCGACAGCGGAAGCGGAATATATTGCAGCGGCAACTTGTTGTACGCAAGTGTTATGGATGCGGCAAATGCTCTCTGATCTAGGAGTTCCTACAACGGATCCTACGCCGATCCTATGTGACAACACGAGTGCAATTCATATATCTAAGAATCCTGTTCAGCACTCTCGAACAAAGCATGTAGCAATTCGTTATCATTTTCTTAAAGATAAAGTTGCTGATGGAGAGGTCAAGTTGGAATATGTTCCAACAACTGAGCAAGTGGCTGATATTTTCACGAAACCTCTGCCAAAGGACGTCTTCGAGTATCTCCGGAAAAAGTTAGGAGTTACTCACTCTCCTAAACCGTAGGAGTTGTGCTTGAAAGGGGGAGCAATGCATTCATTGAATATCCTATTCGCTCCTCGGTTTGGTCCCTTTGGACTTGTTGTCAAAGGGGGAGAGATGTTATGCTATGATAGCAAGGAGAGATGTTATGCTATGAAAGCTAGGGGGAGATTGTTGACAGAGCATGGTTGTTATTTCAGAATTTCAGAATTGGTTCCAAGTGAGTGTTGAAAAGAACTTGGAAGAGCTGCAAGCTGGAGTTGAAAGTGTTGAAGTTCCAATAGTGTTGCCAACAATTCCAAAGGGGGAGATTGTTGGAATTTGAGATGACTTGAGAAGTCTTTTGATGAATTGAAGAATTAGTATCTCAAGTATTGATTTGAGTTGGAATTATTGTCAACACATTGTCACAAGCATGATGATAGTAGGCTAGTGTTGATAGAGCTGAAAAGAAGAATCAGATGGAAATCAGAATGGAAAAAGAGCTGAAAAGTGTACAGAAAATAGTTTTTCTGTAGCAGAGTGGTCGGTCGACCGGGCACCCCCATGCGGTCGACCGAAGCAAGAGAAACCTGCAGAAAACAGTTTCAGGCACCTCTCAGTTATTTTTCGTGACACAGTGTGTCTTCGGTCGACCGGGACCCCAGGATGTCGACCGAGCTCGAAAGTTGTCTGTTTCCAGTCAGTGTCTTCGGTCGACCGAGCAAGCCAGGATGTCGACCGAGCACGGGAACCAGAGTTGCGCAGAATTAGAAGTTGTGCACGAAAATTCAGCACTCTTATCTATTTCGTTTGGGACTCTTTCTAAACGAATTGTAGCCCGTTTTAAATACAATTAAGGGTTATCAAAACCTATAAAAAGGCATGTAAGGGTCGTTCTTAAAGATACCAGAAGAGAGAAAGAATAGAGAAGAGTTTTAGAGAGTTCTTGAGAGAAAGAAGAAGCTGCTGGTGTGTGTTGCTGTGTGCTGATGTGGTGACGTTTTCTACAGCAATTGTGGACGAGATTATGCTCTAGAAGATGGTGATTCGTCCATGAGTTAAGTGTCTCTCTTTTATGCTTTAGATTTCAATTTGTAAGGGATTGAGAGAGAGAGAATTGTAGAGGGGAAGGGCTGTAGACAGAGTTTGATCTTCTATTCTGTTTATACATCAAGTTGGTGCTTGGTGTTTAGGGTTTGGTGATCCTATCTGTGGGTGCAGATAAATTGTAAAGGGAGTCGGTGCTTCCTAGATAGTTGGTGCTATCTGAAACTAAGGGTTGGTGCTCTTTGTCGTTGGTGCGACTAAATAAGATTCAGATCTGTCCCGGATTGGTGTTCGGACAGTCTTTGAACCGTGGACGTAGCCTTTCGGTGAACCACGTTAAATCTAGTGTCATTGTGTGGTTTGACTTGTTTTGTTGTTGAATTGGACCTGTTTTTAGAAATCACTGATTCACCCCCCCCCCCCTCTCAGTGATCGCGGTATCCAACAATGGCAAGTACAAAGGGAAGCTACCCTTTAAATGCTTCAATTGTGGAGGTGTTGGTCACTTTGCTGCGAAGTGTCCGCTAAAAGAAGACAATGATAATGACTCTTATGCTGAAAAGAGTAAAGGAAAGAGAAATTTCAGAAAAAGAGGCAAAGCTAAAAACTTTCTATGTCAACAAGATGACAGCACGTCTGAAACTTCAGACGATGATGAATCAACCGAAGCTCTCTTCATGGTCACTGTTGAAGAAGAAGAAGAGCTAGATCCGGAAGAGGAAGAGGAGGCTGAAGTCAATCTTGAAGAGGAACTCATAGTCGTACTTGAGGAGCTTAGCATGGAACGCAAAACAAGTAAGAAAAATCTGAAACTTCTCCATGAATCTGAAAGTTCTATTATTGCTTTGAAAACTCAAGTAGAAGAATATAAAAGAATGGTAGAAGTCCTTGAAAACCAAATAAGTATCAAAAGGAAGAGGCTATGAAACTTGAAACTGAGATCGCTAGAGCAAAGGCTGAAAATTTAGAAAATAGCAAAAAACTCAAAGCGCTCCAAGCGATTGAAGGGACTATGAAACTCAATGAACTACTGAAAGTTCAAAGACCTGCCCACTTCAGATTTGGTCTAGGATTTGAGAAAGGAGAATCCTCTAAGATTGCACCTCCTGAAAAGAAAGAGTTTGTGAAGCAAGTCACTGCACCTTCTAACTCTATGAAGCCCACTCAACCTAGAAAGGAGTCCATTCCTGTTAGAAAGGTAATGAAGACTAACCAGCCACAAAGAAGATACAAATTCTATGGCTATTGCTTTCATTGTAATATGTTTGGACATAAAAGAGCTGATTGCAAATTCTATGTAAGAAACAGCCCATTTGTGACTAGGAATCCTTTTTCAATCCTAAGTAGCCACAAAATTGAGTGCTATATGTGTCATAATTATGGACACTTGGCTAGGGATTGTAGGTTGCATATTGCTAACAAATTTCAGGTTGAAAAGAAACCCAAGTTAGTCAAGGCTTGGAGAGCAAAGCAAAGTGCAGAAAGTCCCAAAGAATCTCTCATTGTGCAAATGGCATTCAATGCACAAAAGAAGGCAGCACCATGGGTCCTTGATAGTGGTTGTTCAAGCCATATGACTGGTGATAAAGAGAAATTCATCAAATTACAGCACTATGAAGGCGGTTCAGTGAAGTTTGGCAACAATGATGGTGCCAAAATCTGCGGAAAAGGTGTTATTCAGCTTATGGCAAACAAGATCAGATCGGAAGAAGTCTTATATGTGTCTGGATTGAGACACAACCTGCTTAGTGTGAGCCAGATCTGTGACAAGGGTCACGAAGTTATCTTCACAAAGAATGGGTTTGCCATCAAGAAGAGTAGCAACGGCAAAACAGTGGCAACTGGATCAAGAACTGCTGGAAATCTCTATACATTGTCAGATGGAGCTGAAAAGACCTGCTTGATGAGTCGGACAGAGGAAAGTTGGTTGTGGCACAAACGCCTTGGGCATCTAAGCTTTGATAACATGTCAAAGATTTACAATTCAAAGGCTGTAAGAGGCATGTCTACAGTTGAAAAGACTTCCAATCCCATTTGCGACTCTTGCCAAAAGGGAAAGCAAACGAGGGTTATGTTCAAGTCAAAGGAGCATCATTCCAAGAAACCTCTTGAGCTAGTGCACGCGAACTCAAAGCACCAATGGAGATAAGTATTTCATGTTATGCATTGATGATTATACTCGTATGACATGGGTATTGTTTCTTAAACATAAGCATCAAGCACTTGATCGTTTTAAAGTGTTTAAAGCACAGGTTGAAAATCAATTGGAAAAACGTATCAAGATTTTAAGGTCTGATCGTGGAGGCGAGTTCACATCTGAAGAGTTCACTAAATATTGTGAACATCATGGCATTCAAAGACAGTACTCAGCCCCTAGAACTCCACAGCAAAATGGAGTTGTGGAACGGAAGAATCGCACCGTACAAGAGATGGCTCGTACGATGCTAAGTGAAAGCAAGATGGCTGACAAGTATTGGAAAGAGGCAATTCATACGGCTGTATACATTCAAAATCGATGCTTGATCAGGCCACATGAAGACAAAACTCCCTATGAGCTATGGTTTGGAAGAAAAGCAACAGTCAAGCACTTCAGAGTCTTCGGCAGTAAGTGTTACATCAAGCGGCTCGAACAAAATCCGGGCAAATTTGAAGAAAGAGCTGACGAAGGTATATTTCTGGGTTACTCCTCTACTAGCAAGGCATATAGGTGTCTTAACAAAAGAACCAGAAAAATCATAGAAAGTGCTGATGTGAGAATAGATGAGAATATTGAACCAAAGAATGCAACTCATAATGACAGTCCAGTTTATGAGGACTCGAGTGAGATTGATGATGAGATGGCTGAATCTAATGATTCTGAGAAATCAAAGGATGACTCAGAAGATACTACACCTAAGAAGCACAGCACTTGGGTAGAGCAACACCCTAAGGATCAAATCATTGGAGATCCTAAGGCAGGCGTTCAAACTAGACAAAGTGTAGTTAGCAATTTCTCACTTATGTCCACCATTGAACCCAAGACTGTGGCTGAAGCCAGTCTCGATGAAAGTTGGTTGAAATCTATGCATGAGGAGTTGGAGCAAATTGAGAAGAACTCCACATGGGAACTTGTTCCTAGACCTACTGATAAGTGTGTTATTGGTACTAAATGGGTCTTTCGGAATAAGCTGAATGAAGATGGTCAAGTCATTAGAAACAAAGCAAGGTTGGTTTGTAAAGGCTATGCTCAAGTTGAAGGCATAGATTTTGAAGAGACCTTTGCACCGGTGGCTCGTCTGGAAGCTATTCGTATGTTTCTTGCATTGGCAGCATACAAAACCTTCAAGGTATTTCAGATGGACGTAAAGTCAGCTTTCTTGAATGGTTTACTTGAAGAAGAGGTCTACATTGAGCAACCTGATGGTTTTTCTCATCAGCAAAAATTCAGATCTAGTGTGCAAGTTGAAAAAGGCTCTTTATGGACTGAAACAAGCGCCAAGGGCATGGTATGCAAGGCTGGATCTCTATCTCCGCAAGATCGGTTTTGGAAAAGGAATGGTTGATAGCAATCTGTATGTCAAAACTGAGTTAAGCAAACAGCTGGTTGTCATTGTTTATGTTGATGACATAATCTTTGGTGGCAATGATGAGGAGATGTGCAGGAATTTTGCTGAAGAGATGAAGAAAGAATTTGAAATGTCGATGCTTGGAGAACTAAAGTTCTTTCTTGGTTTACAAGTTCAGCAGCTGAAACATGGCATCTTCATATCACAAATGAAGTACATTAAGGAAATGCTGAAACGGTTCAATATGGAAGACAGCAAGCCAGTGAGCACACCAATGTCAACGAACACGAAGCTTAGCAAAGATGATAAGGCCTCGTCCGTTGATCATACCACCTATCGCTCTATGATAGGAAGCTTGCTCTACTTGACTGCAACAAGACCAGATCTTCTACAAGCAGTATGTATGGTTGCACGTTTTCAAGCAGCACCAACTGAAACGCACCTTACAGCAGTGAAAAGAATCTTTCGATATCTGAAAGGTACTATGGAGCTTGGTATCTGGTATCCCAAAGGCAAATCCTTCACTCTTGTTGCATATTCTGATGCCGATTGGGCTGGATGCGTAGATGATCGCAAGAGTACTAGCGGCGGCGCATTTTATCTTGGAGAAAGATTAGTTGCTTGGCATAGTAAGAAGCAAGACTCAGTATCCCTTTCGACAGCGGAAGCGGAATATATTGCAGCGGCAACTTGTTGTACGCAAGTGTTATGGATGCGGCAAATGCTCTCTGATCTAGGAGTTCCTACAACGGATCCTACGCCGATCCTATGTGACAACACGAGTGCAATTCATATATCTAAGAATCCTGTTCAGCACTCTCGAACAAAGCATGTAGCAATTCGTTATCATTTTCTTAAAGATAAAGTTGCTGATGGAGAGGTCAAGTTGGAATATGTTCCAACAACTGAGCAAGTGGCTGATATTTTCACGAAACCTCTGCCAAAGGAAGTCTTCGAGTATCTCCGGAAAAAGTTAGGAGTTACTCACTCTCCTAAACCGTAGGAGTTGTGCTTGAAAGGGGGAGCAATGCATTCATTGAATATCCTATTCGCTCCTCGGTTTGGTCCCTTTGGACTTGTTGTCAAAGGGGGAGAGATGTTATGCTATGATAGCAAGGAGAGATGTTATGCTATGAAAGCTAGGGGGAGATTGTTGACAGTGCATGGTTGTTATTTCAGAATTTCAGAATTGGTTCCAAGTGAGTGTTGAAGTTCCAATAGTGTTGCCAACAATTCCAAAGGGGGAGATTGTTGGAAATTGAGATGACTTGAAAGTCTTTTGACGAATTGAAGAATATAGTATCTCAAGTATTGATTTGAGTTGGAATTATTGTCAACACAATGTCACAAACATGATGTTAATAGGCTGGTGTTGATAGAGCTTAAATGAAGAATAAGAGTTGAAACAGTCAGGAATTCAGAATTCCTGAAGCAGAGCATGCGGTCGACCGGGCACCCCATGCGGTCGACCGAGCAAAGAGAAACCTGCAGAAAAAGTTTCAGGCACCTCTCAGTTATTTTCGTGACACAGTGTGTCTTCGGTCGACCGGGACCCCAGGAGTCGACCGAGCGCGATAGTTGTCTGTTTCCAGACAGTGTATGATGTCGACCGAGCAAGCAAGGATGTCGACCGAGCACGGGAACCAGAGTTGCGCAGAAACAGAAGTCTTGCACGAAAATTCAGCACTCTTATCTAATTTGTTTGGGACTCTTTCTAAACGAATTGTAGCCTGTTTTGAATACAATTAAGGGTTAACATAACCTATAAAAAGGCATGTATGGGTTGTTCTAAACATACACCAGAGAGAGAAAGAATAGAAGAAAAGAGAGAAGAGAAGAGAGAAGAGAGTGCTGGTGCTGGTGCTGTTGCTGTTGCTGTTGTTGTTGCTGTTGTGGTGACGTTTTCTACAGCAATTGTGGACGAGATTGTGCTCTTGAAGATGGTGATTCGTCCATGAGTTAAGTGTCTCTCTTTATTTATGCTTTAGATTTCAATTTGTAAGGGATTGAGAGAGAGAGAATTGTAGAGGGGAAGGGCTGTAGACAGAGTTTATCTTCTATTCTGTTTTTACATCAAGTTGGTGCTTGGTGTTTGGGGTTTGGTGATCCTACCTGTGGGTGCAGATAAATTGTAAGAGGAGTAGGTGCTTCCTAGATAGTGGGTGCTATCTAAAACACAAGGGTTGGTGCTCTTTGTCGTTGGTGCGACTAAATATATTCAGACCTGTACCGGATCGGTGTTCGGACGGTTTTGATCCGTGGACGTAGCCTTTTGGTGAACCACGTTAAATCTGGTGTCATTGTGTGGTTTGACTTGTCTTGTTGTTGAATTGGACCTATTTTTAGAAATCACTGATTCACCCCCCCCCCCTCTCAGTGATCGCGACATCCAACAAATTCTCTAACCAAGAGTCCTATTTACGAACCATAAGTTCCTATAACTTACTCTACCCTCGAGCGAAGTGCTCGTGCTAGTTTTCAATTTTTCCCACAGTTATTTACCGTTCCAGGCCCCCGACGGGCCTTTTTCAAGCCATAGTGTTGGAAAATCCCATGTTTCAGTCGTAATTCTCTAACCAGGAGTCCTATTTGTAAACCTTCAGTTCCTACATGTTACTCTACCCTCGAGGGAAGTAATCGTGCCGATTTTCGATTTTTTCGGGGGCCGTTTCCTGTTTCTGGAACCCCAGTGGCCCGTTTTGGAGCCTAAGTGTTGGAAAATCCCATGTTTCGCTCGTAATTCTCTAACCGGGAGTCCTATTTGTGAACTGTCAGTTCCTACAAGTTACTCTACCCTCAAGGGAAGTGCTCGTGCCGGTTTTCATTTTTTCCTTGTATCGATTCCCATTCCAGACCCCGGCAGGCCGTTTTCGAGCCTAAGTTTTGGAAAATCACATGTTTCGCTCGTAATTCTATAACCGGGAGTCCTATTTGCGAACCATCAGTGCCTACAAGTTACTCTACAAACGAATGAAGTGCTCGTGCCCGTTTCCAATTTCTCCAACTGCCGTTTCCCATTCCGGGCCATCGACGGGTTGTTTTCGAGCTTTAGTGTTGGAAAATCCCATGTTTCAGTCGTAATTCTCTAACTGGAAGTCCTATTCGTGACCCGTCAGTTCCAACAAGTTACTCTACCCTTGAGGGAAGTGCTCGTGATGATTTTCAAACTTTCTAGGGGCAGTTTCCCATTCCGGACCCCCGGCGAGCAGTTTTCGAGCCTAAGTGTTGGAAAATCCCATGTTTCGCTCAAAATTCTTAAACCGAGGGTCCTACATCCGAACCATCTCTTCCTACAAGTTGCTCTACCCTCGAGGGAAGTGCTCAAGCCGGTTTCTGATTTTACCTTGGGCTGTTTCCCGTTTCAGTTCCTACAAGTTACTTTACCCTCGAGGGAAGTGATCGTGCCGATTTTCGATTTTCTCGGGGGCCATTTCCTGTTTCTGGACCCCCGGTGGGCCGTTTTCGAGCCAAAGTGCTGGAAAATCTCATGTTTCGCTCGTAATTCTCTAATCGAGAGTCCTATTTACGAACCGTCAGTTCCTATAACTTACTCTACCCTCGAGCGAAGTGCTCGTGCGGGTTTCCGATTATTCCCGCAACCGTTTACCGTTCCGGGACCCCGACGGGCCTTTTTCGAGCCAAAGTGTTGAAAAATCCCATGTTTCAGTTGTAATTCTCTAACCGGGAGTCCTATTTGTGAACCTTCAGTTCCAACAAGTTACTCTACCCTCGAGGGAAGTGATCGTGCCGGTTTTCAATTTTTTCGGGGGCCATTTCCTGTTTCTGGACCCCCGGTGGGCCGTTTTGGAGCCTAAGTGTTGGAAAATCCCATGTTTCGCTCGTAATTCTCTAATCGGGAGTCCTATTTGCAAACTGTCAGTTCCTACAAATTACTTTACCCTCAAGGGAAGTGCTCGTGCCGGTTTTCATTTTTTCCTTGTACCGATTCCCGTTCCAGACCCCGACAGGCCGTTTTCGAGCCTAAGTTTTGTAAAATCACATGTTTCGCTCGTAATTCTCTAACCGGGAGTCCTACTTGTGAACCGTCAGTTCCCACAAGTTACTCTACACTCGAGCGAAGTGCTCGTGCCGGTTTCCGATTTCTCCCATGGCCGTTTCCATTCCAGGCCACCGACGGGCTGTTTTCGAGCCTAAGTGTTGGAAAATCCTATGTTTCAGTCGTAATTCTCTAACCGGGAGTCCTATTTGTGACCTGTCAGTTCTAACAAGTTATTCTACCCTCGAGGGAAGTGCTCGTGACGGTTTTCAAACTTACGTTGGGCCGTTTCCCGTTCCGGACCCCTGGCGGGCCGTTTTCGAGCCAAAGTGTTGAAAAATCTCATGTTTCAGTCGTAATTCTCTAACCGAGAGTCATATTTTCGAACCGTCAGTTCCTACAAGTTACTCTACCCTTGAGGGAAGTGCTCGTGCTGATTTTTGATTTTTTTTGGGGGGCGTTTTCCATTTCTCGACCCCCGGCGGGCCGTTTTGGAGCCTAAGTGTTATAAAATCCCATGTTTCGCTCTTATTTTTCTAATCGGGAGTCCTATTTATGAAAAGCCAGTTTATACAAGTTACCCTATGCTCGAACGAAGTACTTGTGCTGGTTTCTGATTTTGCCCCGTCGTTTGCCGTTCCGGGCCCCCGACGGGCCGTTTTCGTGCCAAAGTGTTGGAAAACCCCATGTTTCAGTCGTAATTATCTAACCGGGAGTCCTATTTCCAAACCGTCAGTTCCTAAATTTTACTCTACCTTCGAGGGAATTGCTCGTGCCGGTTTTTGATTTTTCTGGATGCCGTTTCCCGCTCCGGAACCCCGGTGGGCCGTTTTGGAGCTCAAGTGTTGGAAAATCCAATGTTTCACTCGTAATTCTCTAATCGGGAGTCCTATTTGCGAACCGTTAGTGCCTACAAGTTTCTCTACCCACGAGTAAAGTGCTCGTGCTGGTTTTTGATTTTGTCCGGCGGCCGTTTCCCGTTCCGGACCCCCGGCGGGCAGTTTTCGAGCCTTAAGTGTTGGAAAATCCCATCTTTCAGTCGTAATTCTCTAACCGGGAGTCTTATTCGACCTGTCAGTTCCAACAAGTTACTCTACCCTCGAGGGAAGTGCTCATGCCGGTTTTCAATATTTTCGGGGGCCATTTCCCATTCCGGACCACCGGCAGGCCATTTTCGAGCCAAAGTGTTGGAAAATCTCATGTTTTGCTCCTAATTCTTTAATCGAGAGTCCTATTTACGAACCGTCAGTTCCTATAACTTACTCTATTCTAGAGCGAAGTTATCGTGCTGGTTTTCAATTTTTCCCGCAGCCTTTTACCGTTCCAGGCCCCCGATGGGCCTTTTTCGAGCCAAAGTGTTGGAAAATCCCATGTTTCAGTCGTAATTCTCTAACCGGGAGTCCTATTTGCGAACCTTCAGTTCCTATAAGTTACTCTACCCTCGAGGGAAGTGGTCGTACCGGTTTTCAATTTTTCCGGGGGCCATTTCCTATTTCTGGACCCCCGGAGGGCCGTTTTGGAGCCTAAGTGTTGGAAAATCCCATGTTTTGCTCGTAATTCTCTCACCGGGAGTCCTATTTGCGAACTGTCAGTTCCTACAAATTACTCTACCCTCAAGGGAAGTGCTCCTGCTGGTTTTCGTTTTTTCCTTCGGCCGATTCCCATTCCAGACCCCGGCAGGCCGTTTTCGAGCCTAAGTTTTGGAAAATCACATGTTTCGCTCGTAATTCTCTAACCGGGAGTCCTATTTGCGAACTATCAGTGCCTACAAGTTACTCTACCCACGAACGAAGTGCTCGTGCCATTTTTCGATTTCACCCGCGGCCGTTTCCCGTTCCAGGCCATCGACGGGCTGTTTTCGAGCCTATGTTTTGGAAAATCCCATATTTCAGTTGTAATTCTCTAACAGGGAGTCCTATTCGTGACCCGTCAGCTCTAACAAGTTACTATACCCTCGAGGGAAGTGCTCGTGACGGTTTTCGAACTTTACAGGGGCAGTTTTCCGTTCCGGACCCTCGGCGGGCCGTTTTCGAGCCTTAGTATTGGAAAATCATATGTTTCGTTCGTAATTTACTAATCGGGATCCTATTTGAAAACTGTCAGTTCCTACAAGTTACTCTACCCTCAAGGGAAGTGCTCGTGCCGGTTTCCGATTTTACCTTGGGCCGTTTCCCGTTCCAGGCCACCGGCGGGCCGTTTTCGAGCCAAAGTGTTGGAAAATCTCATGTTTCAGTTGTAATTCTCTAACCGGGAGTCATTTTTTTGAACCGTTAGTTCCTACAAGTTACTCTACCCTCGAGGGAATTGCTCGTGCTGATTTTTGTTTTTTCCGGGGGTCGTTTTCCATTTATGGACCCCCCGGCGACCATTTTGGAGCCTAAGTGTTGGAAAATCCCATATTTCGCTCAAAATTCTCTAATCGGGAGTCCTATTTATGAAAAGCCAGTTTCTACAAGTTACCCTACCCTTGAGCGAAGTACTTGTGCTGGTTTCCGATTTTTCCCGCAGTCGTTTGCCGTTCTGGGCCCCCGACGGTCCGTTTTCGTGCCAAAGTGTTGGAAAATCCCATGTTTCAATTGTAATTCTCTAACCGGGAGTCCTATTTCCGAACCGTCAGTTCCTACAAGTTACTCTACCTTCGAGGGAAGTTCTCGTGCCGATTTTTTATTTTTACGGATGTCGTTTCCCGTTTCGGACCCCCGGTGGGCCGTTTTGGAGCGCAAGTGTTGGAAAATCCAATGTTTCACTCTTAATTCTCTAATCGAGACTCCTATTTTCGAACCATCAGTGCCTACAAGTTACTCTACCCACGAGTAAAGTGCTCGTGCCGGTTTTTTATTTTCTTCGACGGCCGTTTCCCGTTCCGGACCCCCAGCGGGCAGTTTTCGAGCCTTTAAGTGTTGGAAAATCCCATCTTTCAGTCGTAATTCTCTAACCAGGAGTCCTATTTACGAACCATCAGTTCCTATAACTTACTCTACCCTCGAGCGAAGTGCTCATGCTGGTTTTCAACATTTCCCACAGTTATTTACCGTTCCTGGCCCCCGACGGGCCTTTTTCAAGCCATAGTGTTGGAAAATCCCATGTTTCAGTCGTAATTCTCTAACCAGGAGTCCTATTTGTGAACCTTCAGTTCCTACATGTTACTCTACCCTCGAGGGAAGTAATCGTGCCGATTTTTGATTTTTTCGGGGGCCATTTCCTATTTCTGGACCCCCAGTGGCCCGTTTTGGAGCCTAAGTGTTGGAAAATCCCATGTTTCGCTCGTAATTCTCTAACCGGGAGTCCTATTTGTGAACTGTCAGTTCCTACAAGTTACTCTACCCTCAAGGGAAGTGCTCGTGCCGGTTTTCATTTTTTCCTTGTATCGATCCCATTCCAGACCCCGGCAGGCCGTTTTCGAGCCTAAGTTTTGGAAAATCACATGTTTCGCTCGTAATTCTATAACCGGGAGTCCTATTTGCGAACCATCAGTGCCTACAAGTTACTCTACAAACGAATGAAGTGCTCGTGCCCGTTTCCAATTTCTCCAACTGCCGTTTCCCATTCCGGGCCATCGACGGGTTGTTTTCGAGCTTTAGTGTTGGAAAATCCCATGTTTCAGTCGTAATTCTCTAACTGGAAGTCCTATTCGTGACCCGTCAGTTCCAACATGTTACTCTACCCTTGAGGGAAGTGCTCGTGATGATTTTCAAACTTTCTAGGGGCAGTTTCCCATTCCGGACCCCCGGCGAGCAGTTTTCGAGCCTAAGTGTTGGAAAATCCCATGTTTTGCTCAAAATTCTTAAACCGAGGGTCCTACATCCGAACCATCTCTTCCTACAAGTTGCTCTACCCTCGAGGGAAGTGCTCGAGCCGGTTTCTGATTTTACCTTGGGCTGTTTCCCGTTTCAGTTCCTACAAGTTACTTTACCCTCGAGGGAAGTGATCGTGCCGATTTTTCGATTTTCTCGGGGGCCATTTCCTGTTTCTGGACCCCCGGTGGGCCGTTTTCGAGCCAAAGTGTTGGAAAATCTCATGTTTCGCTCGTAATTCTCTAATCGAGAGTCCTATTTACGAACCGTCAGTTCCTATAACTTACTCTACCGTCGAGCGAAGTGCTCGTGCTGGTTTCCGATTATTCCCGCAACCGTTTACCGTTCCAGGACCCCGACGGGTGTTTTTCGAGCCAAAGTGTTGAAAAATCCCATGTTTCAGTTGTAATTCTCTAACCGGGAGTCCTATTTGTGAACCTTCAGTTCCAACAAGTTACTCTACCCTCGAGGGAAGTGATCGTGCCGGTTTTCAATTTTTCGCGGGCCATTTCCTGTTTCTGGACCCCCGGTGGGCCGTTTTGGAGCCTAAGTGTTGGAAAGTCCCATGTTTCGCTCGTAATTCTCTAATCGGGAGTCCTATTTGCAAACTGTCAGTTCCTACAAATTATTCTACCCTCAAGGGAAGTGCTCGTGCCGGTTTTCATTTTTTCCTTGTACCGATTCCCGTTCCAGACCCTGACAGGCCGTTTTCGAGCCTAAGTTTTGGAAAATCACATGTTTCGCTCGTAATTCTCTAACCGGGAGTCCTATTTGCGAACCATCAGTGCCTTTAAGTTACTCTACCCACGAACGAAGTGCTCGTGCCCTTTTCTGATTTCACCCGTCGCCGTTTCCCGTTCCAGGCTACCGACGGGTTGTTTTCGAGCCTAAGTGTTGGAAAATCCCATGTTTCAGTCGTAATTCTCTAACCGGGAGTCCTATTCGTGAAGTGCTCGTGACGGTTTTCAAACTTTCCAGGGGCAGTTTCCCGTTCCGGACCCCCGGCAGGCCGTTTTCGAGCCTAAGTGTTGGAAAATCCCATGTTTCGCTCGTAATTCACTAATCAGGAGTCCTATTTGCGAACTGTCAGTTCCTACAAGTTACTTCTTGCAGTGAGGTTTGGAGTAACTTTGAGGTCATTGTAAGAGAATTAAATAGCACATGGTTTTGATTTTGAATGGATGCACTGCAATGTAATCTGTAAAATGAATAGACAAGGGTAAAGAAGACTACTACAATTGCATTCAATAGATTGAGAAGAAGCAGCAACAACAGCAGCAGAAAAGGGTCACCTTGATGAGAAGAAACTCGGGGGTTTGGGATTAGGGTTTTTTCGGTGAGTGAATGCTTTCTCCTCCTCTCTGATTGAAAAATTGGAGCCAAATCCAATAAGGAAAAGTTAAAACCGCCAAAGACACCATCTCATGGGTGAAGGGATGGGAAAGGGAAATGAAATTCAATACTTTGTTTCAAGAGGATTTTACCGGATAAAACACTTAATTCAGTCATGTTACAAAACACTTAATCCAGTCATATTACGCAATCAAATATTTTAGTAAGTGTAGTACCAATCAGAGCAATTGAGTGCGATTTTCATTTTTTTTTACCAAAAGAGCACATCGTCGGCGCCGACCTTATTTACAGTTGAATAAGGTCGGCGCCGACCTTATTTACACCGAATAAGGTCGGCGATGACCCTGTCTGAAAACCCAAAAACTCTTTTATTAATAGAAACATAAAATGTTCCCTCCATTCATATTTCCTCTATTTTCATTTTGCTCCACAACGCCTCCGAGACCTCTCTTAAGGAAACCGACCGAATTATTTATCTGCCATTGCCGGAGCTGGTGGTTTTAGGAAGCATGTTTGGGACTCCTACTGCTCATATCCTTTCCTAGGATCTCATATTCGCCATTTCCTCCTTGCGCTTGCTACTCCTCAACCACTGCTGTCACTTTTTGCTCTTCTTCTCCATCCCAAACCAACCTCAAGACCATAATTCTCTTTTCCTACATACAAATGAAGAAGGAGAAGATCCTCACTCGTTCTCGAATCCTCCAGCTGCAGAATCCTCCAAAACGCTAATTCTTTCGAATCTCTATCCCCATTCTTCGATTGGCTTCTGCAACAGAACTCTGTTTTGTTCTATAAATAGAACCTGTGAATATAGCGCCTTGCTGCTTTGTCTTCTTCACTTGCTTCTAGAGCGATCCTGGGTTCTGAAATAGAACCATGGATGTAGGGGCAGAACTGCTGCCTGGCAGCGATGGCAGGGCAGAAACGGGTGGCGTGCACTTCTTTCTGTTTCCGCCGCCCGACAACCTCGAGGGTGCTGGCGTGAATCCTCTTCTTCTCCCCTGTTTTGCAAAGGAAAACTAATTAGATCCTCTGATCTGTGACAGTATCCTCTTTTTAAATGATCATCTAAATCTCTCTTGCTCAAAGACTCCTCTTTTTTCCGCTTATTCTCCTTCCTTCCTCTTCTAATGGGCATTGATCTGATGGGCCACACCAAGATGGATGACCAGATCGCGATCCAGGAGGCCACGTCAGCAGGTCTGAGGAACATGGAGTGTCTGATCTATCTCCTCTCTCACCAAAACCAAACGCAAGCCCAAGGCCCCGTCGACTGCAGAGAGATCATGGATTCCACCGTCTCCAAGTTCAAGAAGGTCATCTCCATCCTCAACCAGACCGGCCACGCTCGCTTCCGCCGGGGACCGGTCATGCAGGCGAGGTCTGAGATTCCGGCTTCGGTGCAGGGCGCGGCGGCTCAGTCCCAAACCCTAACCCTAGACCTCTCAAAGCCGTGTCCAAACCACGGATCTGAGATCTCGAACAACCATTTCCCAAAGGAAAGCTTCAGCATCTCGCCGCCGATCTCGTCTGCTAACTCGTCGTTCATGTCGTCGATCACCAGCGATGGTAGCGTCTCGAACGGAAAGCGAGGATCATCGCTGCTGCTTGCCGCCGCTCCGGCTGTTTCCGCCGGAAAACGGCCTCTCTCGTCATCTTCTTACAAAAAGAAATGCCACGGCCACGGCCACTCCGAGGACTTGTCCGTCAAGTGCTCACTCTCCTGCCGCTGCCGCTGCTATAAGAAAAGTCTCTTCCGCAATATCATCGCTCATCCCCAGAATCCTCTCTGTCTTCATATCTCGAAGGGGAGTCACTGGCCGCTGCTGTGAATCTATGGCATTGCCGTAGCTTTCGTAAGAGTTGAACTCTCCATGATTTGAGTTGGATGACTGGCAATTGGGGTCTTTGAAATTTGGGTTAGGAGGTTGTGAATTGTGGTCTCTGTATGAATAAAATTCTCTGTAATTTGAATGGTCTCTGTGTGAATCAGATTCCCTGTAATTCGAATTGGAGTCTCTGTAATTTGAATTAGGTTGTCTTGAATTCAGGTCCCTATTTGAGTCGAGTTCTCTGTAATTTGAATTGAAAGGTCTTAAATTGGAGTCTCTGTAATACTTGTTGATGTTGACCTTATAGGATGTAATTGTATATGGGATGTTGATTGAATGCGTTTGTTTGTGCTTGAATGTTGTCCACCGTGATTGGAAGCACATAGTTGTATTTTGATGAAAATGTCATAGTCCCAGAATTTATTTTTTTTCCTCTTAAAACAAGGTCATCACCGACGTTGTAGCAGTAAATATACACTTGAGAAAGCATGAAAAAATTACAACTATTGTGTACAAATAAGGGATTTCTGCGTCGGTGATGACGTTATTCTACGAAGCCAAGGTCATCACCGACGCTGTAGCTTGAAAAGCATGAAAAAATTACAACTTATTTGTAAAACTAAGGGATTTCTGCGTCAGTGATGACCTTATTTTACAAAGCTAAGGTCATCACCGACCGCACTTAGAAATTTTTGCCAAAAACAGAATAAGGTCGGCGCCGACGATGTGCTCTTTTGGTAAAAAAAAAAAATGAAAATCGCATCCAATTGCTCTAATTGGTGCTACACTTGCTAAAATGTTTGATTGTGTAACATGACCGGATTAAGTGTTTTATCCAGTAAAATCCTCTTTTTTCAATATGGATTTGAAAATACTTCGGTTTATGTTTTTTATCAAGGGGCATGGATGAAAAAACTATACAAATTATGGGAAGAAAATTGGTTTGTGATAGTGAAGGTAAAAGACTAATAAAAGTTCTCTTGTTAGATATTGGTTTTTTTTTCTCTCTCTCTCTCATGGGTTTTAAGAAGATGCAGTTTTGATATTTTTCTGATTTTAATCTATTGACAGTAAGTTTATTGCACTTCTTTTCTTTTTAATAGATTTCGATATGAAGAATCGTAGAATGTTAAGTAATATATTTATATCTTTTGAATTTAACTTATTTCTAATAATATTTTAAAGAAATTAACATTTATATATATATTTCTTTGTTGGCCTGTGTTGGGCGTGAGCTAGGAATGAAAACTCGACAAGGCACGACCAAGCTAAGGGCGGGCCCAGTCCTACCTAGGTCGTGTCATGTCGGCCCATGAAATCTCATGAGCCGAGCCGTGCCGTGCCATGTCGTACCCAAGTAGCCAAGGCTTAGCCCAGCACAACCCTAGGCACGGATTTATCCGTGCCGTGCTGAGCCGTGCCATCCATGGGCCGACTCACATGCCTCTTCTAGTTATTTTATTTTTAATATTTTTTATATAAATTGAAAGAGACTTTATAAACTTTTAGGGGCCTTTAACTTGAAATAAAGCTGAAACTGTTAAAATAAATGTACAAACATTGAGCTAATTTACAAATGAACAATAAATCTTTAATTATTTTAAATTTTAAATTTTAAATTTTATTTATATAAAAAATTTAAAAGTCATATATATATGGGTCATGTCGTGCAATGCCTCAACCCAGGCTCCTTAGCCCAGCACAGAACGGATATTTTCAGTGCCAAGGCCTAGGGACCTCTGGCCCAGCACGGCCCATGGAAATAATTGGGCTAGGCCGTGCCGTGCCTACACGTTGACTTGGTCAATAACCTAGGCACGGGTTTTTCCGTGCTTGGCCTGGACGGCCCGCCCAAATTTTCATCTCTAGGTTAAGCCTCGTTTTCCTAGTATTTATATGAATAAGGATTTTTTTGTCCAAACCCGCCTCCACCACTTGGAATAGTGGCTAACCAAATTCTTACACTGATTTGTAATTTGTGGGCTCCTCAATTGAGCACGCAAATTTAAACCGCTATTTTATCTCATTATTAAGACTTGGACAACTTTGAAGCCACCAAAATGGTACCTTCTATGATTTAATGGATCTCATCTTTTAAATGAAGTTAGGTCATAGAGAGTCCTTCCAACTCTAAACCTTCTGTTAATCATGCTTTTACATCCCTTAAGTCGGCATGTTCTAAGCTTTGAGATGAATTGTACATCCCTGAAGATGACCCTACCCAAAAAAGCATAGAGTAAGTTTTTAAGAATAGCCAGACTTTTAAATGAAGAATTGTCCTGCCTTTGGAGCTTATGTACCCTACCCTACAATCTATCTATGCCCTTCCATTTTAACATTAATTTGGGTTTGTGTAGGGCCTGCATGGATCAAACAAAATTTAGCACCTCACTCATGCAAATGGTTGAGGTTGGTCTGATTTAAGAATAGTCTGGTCATGATTCCTGAAAATGACTCTATTATATAGCACTAGAATGTCACCTAAGCTTGAAATTGTTCTTGGGGCCCATCTTAGATTGTTTACAGCTTGGGTTTTGCCTGACACATCAAGCTTCATCTTAGTCCGTGCTCAAGCCCATCCATATGCAATTTGGAAAGGCTTCTGCTTTATCAATGCCCAATTGCTTTCCCAGTTGCACCTCTACTTGATTATGTGCTGAACATGTGACCTCACTCTTTCAAATGATAATCCTGCTTTCAAGTGGGCCCTATTGGCTGGTTTGATCTAACTTAGGAATAGTCTGCTCATTCCTGAAAATGACTCTATGATAGTACTAGAATGTCACCTAAGCTTGAACTTGCTCTTGGAGACAACCTTAGATTATTTATTTCAGCTTGGGTTTTGCTTTATCAATAGCCAGCTTGCTTGCCCAGCTGCACCCCTACTTGATTATGTGCAAAACAAGTGACTAAAACATATTAAAAATTAAAAAATAAACAACAAAATAAAACACATTTTTACACATGATCAGTTTTAATGGCAGTGACCTCTGATTGCCTTGAATCTAAGCCCAACATTGATAAGTAGAGAGAGCTGAGAGTTTAGAAACTTTAATTTAAAGGAGGCCTTACATATAGGCAGCCTTAGAAAGTCCACACAATTAGCTGATGTATAATTCTATCTTTCCGAATAAGAAGAGTCTGTGGATTAAACATCAACCAAAAGTTATTTTAAAATACATTTTTTATCCAATCTAAATCCATGAAATGTTGATCAATATAAAAGAAAAGTTGTTATGTTATTATAATTGTTCTATGGTGGCTATAAAGTGCATGATCTATTTATAAAGGAGAGCTTCTAATTGAATGCCTACTTAATGTCCCTTGGATCAGATGACTAGTAGCACCATTAGACCTATTATTTAACAAATGGCTAACGCACCAATCTCCTTTATATTTAGTGGAATCAATTCCGTGCGACAAATGTAATAGATATCTTGCAAACATTGTGATAGTACCACAAGTATCTTCGTGCGAATTGAATGTTCTTTTCATGATAATGTCATGATAGTAAAGATTTCATTAGAAATAAAAATATATAGCTGTTATCATGAATATATCATGGTGTTATTAGTAGGATACTCTTTCAATTAGGGCTATCAATCCGTTCTACGAGGGTATCCGGCCCTATGGCCTAAAAAATGAGTGCTTTTATTTTTCTTAAAAGCCCAAGGGGCGAGTTTGGACAAATTCTTTGCAAGCCTAAGAACATGAAGTTAGGCTTGGACAATACCAAGCCCCGCCTTAGGCTTAATATTTTTTTTAGGGACAATTATAAAAAAAAAAAAGGGTAAATTAGCCACAAGTCCCTTGGTACGGTCTTTTAAAGCATCAAGGACAACAACTTTTTCTCCAATGTCTCTGGTCCATACAGCTGGAGATATTTTGGTGAGAGTTCCCTAATATGCCACATCATATATTTTTTATGACTAATTTGCCCCTTTCAACAGTTTCAGTATAACAGTCTTCTTCTCTGTTCTCCTGGAGATCCCCTTCCGTCTTCTTCTCTAGGAATGAGGGATTTCACTAGAGAGCTCTGTAAATCGAAGTTGGCCATCTCCGACTACACAATACACGATGGCGACGGCCCGGCGATGGAAACTCGATCAGTCCGGGGCTTTTTTGGCGACGGATTCTTCATAACACAAAAACTCGATGCTATCTTTGCCTTTTCTTTTCTTTTTCCATTTCATGTAAGTCTATCTCTTTTAATCATAGCAACCAAAAATTTTTTTGCGAAAACAACTCACACAGATTTATTCAAAAACTCAATTAAAATTTTCAAACAGAGATAAATTCTGTCAGGAACTAGATAAATTTTCGAAAACTCTGATAAAGATAAATTTACAAAACTCAGATAATTTATCTGAGTTTCCGAAAAGTTTGCCAAAAACTCAGATAATTTATCTGAGTTTTTGGCAAATTTATCTGAGTTTCCGAAAAGTTAAAACTCAGATAAATTATCTGAGTTTTTGACAAATTATCTGAATTTTTATCCAATTTATCAGAGTTTCTGTGAAATTTGTTTGGGTTCTTGATAGATTTATCTGAGTTTCAGTTTCAGTTTTTCACTGTTCTCTCGGTTACCTGCCTGACTTGACCCAGCAGCCACTAGCAAACTTTCTCCCAGCGGCCATTGTTCTTCCAGCGAGCAGCTACAGCTGCCTCCATCTCTCTCTCCAGTGGCATGAAACAATTCCAACGGCCGGCTCTTCCCCAGCCACTGCCTTCGGCCATCACCTACACTCAGCCAGTGGCCTAAAGCCAGCTGTTCCCATCTCGCCCGGCCAGAACTCTCCCAGCGGCCATTCCCTCACCCATTCCCAGCGGCCATTACAAGCATAGCCAACAGCAGCCCCTCCATGATGCCAGCGGCCATCTGCTCACCCCACCTGCACTCGGCCCTGTTGGCCACTCCTTCTCCCTGCACAGTACAGTGGCCACTCCCTCTCCCTGTAAACCAGCCGGTCACCCTTCTCCCTGTTGCAGCCGGCCACCCTTCTCCCTGCACCAGCGGCCAGCACCCCTTACCCAGCTTTCGGCCACTCCTACCTCTCCCTTGCACTCAGCCCAGCCAGACATCTTTCCTACATTCAGCCCGGCCATTCCCTCCCTGCACAGCCAGCGGCCAGCTCCCCTACAGCCAGCTAGCTTCTTTTTCTTATTCTTGTTTAGCCTGCACAGCACTTCCAGCACCTGCACAGCACTTGTTTTCACCTGAACCCAGTAGCAGCACCTCCTCTTCCCAGCACCTGCGCAGCCCCCTTCCCAGCTGCCATTAAACCTCAACAGCTCCTTCCCAGCTGCACTTCCAGACCTGCACCAGCCCCTTCTCAGCTGCATTTCCAACCTGTAGCTGCTCTGTACCACCTGCACAGCCCTACGAAGGGAGGGGCACTCAGGGTTTCGAAGCTGACTTATAAATGGGCATTTTTTTATTTTTGTCTGCATCAATTTTAAATAAGGACTTCTGCCTCTACGAAAAAAATATGATGGACCTCATGCTATAAAAGCAAATAACGAGGACCTACCACCAAAAGTCCCAAAAAAGAAAGGATTTTGACCAAAAAAGTTTGCCTGAAGTTGTATTATACGGATTTAACTACAAATACATTCAAATGCACATTTTGGTGTTGGTACGTTAACTTTGGACGGTTTTACCCCTCCCTTTATCGAAACACATCGATTTCATTCTCCTTTCTTCCCAAAAATCTTCCTCTCCCGCCATTTTCTCTCCTCCTCCACTACCTGCTCTCGCCTTCACTCCCCATTAAAAATTATAGTGTTTCATAATTTTAGAGTGGATTTCGAGCGAGGAGAAGGAAATCGAGCCTTACGTGCAGCTCTACGCTTCAATCGGGTGGAATTCACTCATCTGCCATCCCCAATTCCATTATCTGTAAGTCAAATCTCACACTCTATTGATTTTCCCATTTTGATGCATGTGGGGATTTCATTTTTGTAAATGGGTTGCTTAGTTGGAGTTTTTGGAGGTTGGGGTTTGTGCTTCTTGGTGTTGTTTGGATGAGTTTTTGTTAAAGTTTAAATTTTTATCCATCTGGGTCGTGTTTGTGGGTGAAGGCAATTTATTCCATTGTGATTTTAATTTGTAAGGAGAATTGAAACTGAAGACTTCATTTTCTAAGGTTTTTTTTTTTTTTGGTTGCTGTTGCAGTGGATAATGGTATTTGTGTATCTGTAACACAGGTAATTGTTATTTACCTGTTGGGTCCGGATTTGATTTCCAGAGAAACTACAAAAAATTATTTAACCCTAGAAAATGGAATCCATGGAACAATGTTAACATTGGAACCATCGGGAAAGAATTTTCCCGTGGATACCTTTTTTCAGGCTGCACAGAATATGCTCAGCACATACACTTGGGAGTATCTTGATTCCTGGGAATTGTGAATGGAATATGTGGTGATGTTTGCTTCCTTCTTTCTTGGGGTTTAGGAATTTGATAGTCCACGAGCCATGATTGTGGAGAGGGAAAAACATAACAATGTTTACTTGCTTTTGGTGGAGTGGAAGAATCCCCATCATTTTTTTGTATATTGGTTCCGACTATGATCGGTGAAAACCATCCCACACAACATTCCATGTGAATTAGCACCTATTATAACTTACACATTAATCCAACAATTATACAACATTGGACTGAATCAAGACAAGTATGTGCTTATAAAACCATTAAAATTTTAGGCCCTTAAAAAAAAGGTTATAATCATCTCACTACAGTGGTGTTTTTCCAACCCATTGTCCGCGAGATATCCTTTCTATCCTCTTATCCATGATAGGCATCCATCCAGCTGGATCTTTTCAACCTTAGAAATAGGGGTATGCTTGTGCAAGAAGGATTGCTGGTTTTTTCCCCTTAGCACTCCCTGGTTACTATGGAATTTGATTTCAGTTGGAACCAATTTACTTCAGATGAAGCATACCTATGTTTGTTATTGTATTCAAATGAAGCAAAATATGTAGCAAAGAGTCAAAACTGTGTTCCTAACCATGATGATTGTATGCCTTTGATGAGCAAGGCATACAAATAATTACCACTGGTTTTGTGCTCCTTTGTATGCTAAGAACACCATTTGTAAGGGCACACTCATAATAATCCACATATGTTATATCTTTGGTCCATCTGAATAAGTTGTGTGAAACCTACATAAAAATAGTATAAGTCCCTATAAAGAAAGAAAATTAAGAGGAAAAAAATAGAGCATATATTCTATTGAATAGCTCAATGCTTTTACATGAAAACATAGGGAGGAAGAGTCTCATACAGTATATAATCTTTCCTTACAGTTTTAACCATGGTTCACAAACACCAGGCAACTCATCTTACAAATACGTGAGAGGGT
This sequence comes from Litsea cubeba, assembly GCA_012931725.1. Lineage (NCBI taxonomy): Eukaryota > Viridiplantae > Streptophyta > Magnoliopsida > Laurales > Lauraceae > Litsea > Litsea cubeba. The sequence goes on along the minus strand of CM022944.1, from coordinate 48,877,419 downwards.
TTCATTTGGAAGCATGAGAATAACGGGAGGTTAAGTGTAGTGACAATGTCGACTCATTATGGATATGATTCTGGGAAAAAACAATCTCATTCAGATCATTAAAACCATTGATTTTGTAGCCTCAAAGTTTAAAGTTTTCTTTAGTCACATTTAAAGTTTTCTTTAGTCACATTCTTTAGTCACATTATCATTAAAACCATTGAAATTCAGTCCAACAGTTAGTACAATTCCTATTAGTATCAAATTGTGGCGTACCAATTAATGGGGGGTTAATGAGTGTGAGTGGGGTTGATCAATCATGGGTGGTCTGTCATTAGTGGTGGTAAAAAAGTTATCTCTCACCCATACCATCAGAGTTAATTCCCATAAAAAAGAAACCCTATTTAGATCCATAACAAATGATTGTTAGTACATTCAAAATACAAGTACTAAAAATTAACAGAAGAAATAATGATTAAAAACAACTTAAATAAAACAAAAGGACCTGTTATTGGTAGTCGATTCCCTTTGCAAGTGGACTTCTATCCAAACAGATCTGAAAAGTTTCCAGATGCTTTGTAAGATGCTACCATATATAACAACTTTAGTATAGGATGAACTTTCTATCAAATCAACAGAGGACTTTCAAAGACTACTTAAATGCTCAGTTAGAACTAAGAAATTTTACAAGGAAAACCGAACAATTATACTAAGTTGAAATTAAGTAGATATATAGCATTTGATTCATTTCAACTAAAAAGCTACCAAAATTTTAACAGATGAGAAACCACGATTAACACAAGAAGTTTCTAGTATCATTATTTGATTAGCGATTCATTTCAAACTAACCATTCGTAGCCCGTAGGTCGTAATTCTGCAGGCTACTGAAACGGGTTTTCAATGGGTTGGCAAGCCAATGGACCAGTAGACCTAAAGTCAAATCTGGGCTGCATTCGATGGTTCATGGTTTGGATTTGAGTTTGGAAATAAATCCAACTTAGATGCAGATCAAGTGGATCCCAATCAAGCAGCCCAGGTTCGAGCACTAAGCATTTTCCCCTTCCAATGGAAAGCTTAAGCTCTTTGATTTGTAACCGTATCGAATCAACTTGGCAACCCTATGAGCTGATCCAACTCATTAAGATTCCTAAGATTTTGTCCTAATAATACTGAAGTTCACTCTAAGAATTTATTTGTAGGTTATGAGTAGGGTTAAGGCAATAGTTAACCAATTTGTATTTAGAAGAACTCTGAAACCATATGCCCAAAGAAGAAAAACTTACTTCGCCAATTGCAGCAGCAGGTGTATCCTCAATGTACCTCCTTAGTGATTCCAGCCAGTTAGGAGATCTCCCAACAACATACCTAGTACATTTATTATCTATTTGTTTTAGTAGAAATGGAGATTTCCTGCTTTAATGATAAGTAACACTAAAACAATAACCGGTGCTAAGCATGGGCATATTTACTGATAACAGTTGCAGCAACATAAGTAAAAATCAATTAAAAAGTTCAAATCACATAGAATTATCCTCAAACACTTATACTGACAAAAAACAACAAAAAAAAAGATTGTGACGGTACCTCTTTTTATTTTATTTTATTCCAATAATTTGTGGTGTATAAATGGAGTAAGAGAAGTTGGGTGAAAAGGAAAGAGTAGTATATGTAGAGTAAATGCATATGAGAAAGTGGGAAGAGAGTGGTTGCATGCGGAAGCGGGGGGAGAATGTGGGTTGGTTATAGAGAAGTGATATAACTGCCAGTCAAAAAAAGCAGTAGTTACGATCAAAATTAGCTTTAAAATGCTTGGCTTTAATATAGTATAACTGGGAATGTAAATGGGTCCCCATATACCTGAATGTCCAAATAAGTAAAAACCTAATAGGGGACCAATATTTGAATCTGTTTTCATCTAGATCCAGGTTTGGCTCCACTTCATGGACTCGTAATAAAATTTAATTCGGGTTCAGGTCCATGATTTTCAAACCCAAATACCCTAATGCATATCATGTATGTGTGCGTGATTATATTTTTTAAGTGACTGGGCATGGATCCAAGCCTTGCATTCAAATATTGGTCTGGTTTTAGGTCTTTAATCTGAATTCTGGTTATGGTACTTTAACCTGGACCTAATTCAGGTCTGGATTTTGGTACTTATTGATAAGTCGGTTTCAGGTTTGGGCATAATACGAACCCAACCTGAACCATAATTATCTATAGAGAAGAGTGGGCCACCTGAGAGCTTTCCATACAGGGGAAATGAGATTTATGGGGCCAAGTTTTGTAATCAGATGCCCTATGGATTGGGCTAAAAACTGAAATACATTTCTCCAGCCGAATCATTATTATTGGTGTATTAGCCATAGCAGTATGATTTAATTTTCATCAGAAGGTAAAACAATAGCTATATTGTCCTTGTCGGCTTCTATCAATGCATTGGTCATTGGTCATTCAGGTATGATTTAAGTGAGGTTTGAAGTGATTAGTCTTGTGTTTTATGTTTTCTTTGGTTGTGATAGAAATCTATTTGCTATCAAATAGGAAAACTAGTTCTGGCATTTATGACAACTGCTATGTTCAGGTCATTTCTTTGTTCTGTTTTAGGGATGAGCTAATACCATTTTTTGATTGCATAGATACCAATTCATTGTTGAAGCTGAGAACTTCTTTTGCCTGCAGGTTTTTGGGAAGTGTTTATCCAAACTGCAGAAGGACTTGGTTGTTAATCCTTCTTTTAGGCAAACTAAGTATCATACTTTGTTAATAAATCACTTCTTCTACTGTTTTTTACTTTCTACCTACCCCAAGGATGTGATCCCTCATAATCATTTGTCTGGATTTACTCAGGCATGTATTATTTGATGTTTTTTTCTGTTTTTTGTTGTGCACAAACCAGTTTTAATGACTTAAGATGATCGTACAGATTCCTCGGCCTATCTCATATGGGACAGAAAGTTTTGTCCTGGTAAAAACATTTTCCCTATGATCGATGAAAGAAGGGAGACAACATGTTAACCATGGCATTTTGATACTCAAGCATTTTCCTGATTCCCCATTTCTTGGCCTGATGCTGTTTTTTCCTTGGGTACATAATTGTTGGGAATGAAAACAGGGTGACCCTTCAGAGTACCCGGTCCCATTGCCGCTTCCCAAATTATCTTCACCATCTCAAGTAAGTTTTGACATGTCATATGAATCCTTTTTCCCCCTTTATCTTTTTTTTTTTAGGTTAGTCTACATCCTAAGCTTGAATGTCAAGATAATTTGGTATGGAATGTACAAAACGTTACTGGGTCTTCTTTTTGGTACTTCATTTCATTGTGGTTCACTTGCTTCCTCTTTCTTCTTACTCATTTTATATGTCTGGCATCCCACAAATTGACAATGCAAAACTGAGTCTAAGTCAAAATAAAAGAAAGGAGTAATGCTCAATATACAATGGTTGTAGAGTACACAGAAATATGAAATGGTTATAGAATGGAAACAGTAAACATCCACCACAACAGGTTACCATGTCTTTGTCATGTACACATATTTAATTGCCAATCAGAACTATAAAATTTTGTAATCATGGATAAAACCGAATAGTTCTCTTACCATTATCTTTTATTACATTGAGTTTTCATGCATTGTAGTTATTCAACTATTCATAGAAATTTCAATCTGAAACTCCTCCATGTGTTGATGCTTCTTGTACCTGTCCCAATCCTGGGTGAAGGATGGGTGGATTAGATCAGTAGTTGGCGTAGAAACTTGGAACCTTTTAAGTTAATTATAGTTTATGACTGGAAAAGTTTATCTCACAATGTTGATCCCAGCTAGATGGGACAAAACTTCTGATGCAGAACAGACCCGTGGGCCATGGTACCCATGGGTCAACCAGCCAATGGGCCCAGCCCATCTATTTCGACCAAACATTTGGGCCCAGCCCAACACCCAATGACTAACAGATCAGAGTGACAATGTTGTTTGTTAAATGAATGGAGAACAGGTCACCATGAAACAAGGGGAAGCCGAAATTACTAATGAACAATATATTATAAAAGATCACAAAATATCAAGCAGAATGATATAATGAAAACCTACCCTATTCTAAGTAGAAAACCTACCTTCCATTCGGTACGCAAGCACACCAAGTTTTTCCAAAACCTTGGTGAGGTCTTCTACCACAAAGTTTACTCCCTCCATGATGTTAGAAAATATCTGCCCAGACAAGGGGGAAAACAAATTTGTTACATGCTGCAATTGTGGTAAGGAGTCCTGGGATGGGTAAAAGCTGATTGGCTTGTTGAGAAAGTCTCTGAATGGGTTTTAGAGAAAGTATTTACACAGTGGTTTAGAACTGAAATGAGAGTTTTAACTTTTGATACTAACTATATTGGTCTCTACTCAACCCATTTCCACTTTTAGTCCTTTGATTTGATTCAGCCCATCTGCAGAATATCAATTCAACACTATTATACCAGAAAATTGTGGTTATATAATAAATAGCATTTGTAAAAGAATACTTGATATTGTTCCTTACTTATTATTGGTTTGATAAATCAGCAGCAGAAAAAAAAAACTATCAATTACAATGAACTTAGATATAGCTTCTGGTTTTTACTACTTGACAAAATGAGTTGTTCAACTCATTGAGTGCTGCAAAACTTAAGTTTTGGAACAGAGACAAAATGAATTTTGCAGAACCCAAATCTTTTTGGGGATTAAATGGTTATTAATCATTTGAATGTTCTCATTGTCTGGTTTTATCCATACAACTTGACATTCATGAAAGAGAGTTTCTGTCCAAACTGATTCTATACTACTGAAGTATATCTTCTAACTGGGGAGATTCTAAGAAGTCCTTACGGAAGTGTATATAGTAATGAACGTATATGTCCATTTTCTGCTATGTATTGAATGTTCTATTTTTCAGCATGTATATAGCATTGGAATGAGAAACTTTTATGCTCCAACAGAACTATGGAGACCCATAAATATTGGAATGAAGTTCTTTCTGTTAGAATTCAGTTGTTTCGTGGTGATACATCCTCATTCACCACAAAACTAATAACTATTCTATAGACATTTTAGCCCATTTTTTATTCGGGAGGTGCTTAGGTGAGAGACACTCTCACCAACTGTATGACAGAGCTTAATCTCGGCCCTCCATTTTCGTTTCAATTTCAACGGATGGATGCAAAAGTAAAAAAAGCACCATTTTGGAGAGAGAAAGGTAAAAAAGACTCAAGTTTAAGTCTTCAGTTTTAGTTAAAAAAAGGCGCCTGAAACATAACATTCGTGGTTTTCAAAACAAATAGCCCTCTTTCTCCATTACATCACTCTCTCCATTTCCAAAAAAGGCCAGGTGAGTCCACTACTCTCTCGATCTCTCTCGTCTACACTTTTTTTATAGATTGTTGGTCTGTACATATAATTTCCAATACACAGTTTCTATCGATTTGCACTTTTTTGGTTAGTATCTCTCTTTCTAATAAACAATGTCTCTCTTGATTTACACCTTTTGGGTAAGCATAAACTCCTGAATCCCTAAATCCCAAAAAAAACCCTCACTCTGTCATTTCAGGTATACATTTGTAATAGTTAATCAATAATTTTAATGAATCATTATAATCCATCTTCTAATGTGTACTTCTCCTGCCATGTATTTTACAGATATTTACATCATAGACATGGAGTGATGGTGCATGGGAAAGAGTATCCCATGGAGAAAAAGGATTTTGCGTGATGGGTTGAGACTAGATGTTGCAATTGCCATATACATGGGTGATTTGTATGAGAATGGTTGCTGCTGCACATGGAATGTTGTCATGTAAAAATGTGTAAAGACATGTTGGGATGTTAGTGTTGGAATGTAATGATGTTATAATGATGTTGGGATGTTGGAATGCTACATTTGTAATTGAAACTTGCACTAAAGAAAGGTTTCCTAAATTAAAGCAGTTGAATGTTGAAATGGTGGGTGGTGGAATGACAATTTTTTTTCCTGGATGTTGGATGGTGGAAAGACATTACGTATTGGATGTTCGACATGAAAAATGGGCATAGAAGCTATAAAAAATCGTAACGATATCATTACTTGAAAATTAAAAAAAAAAAAAGACCTCAAATTTATCTCAATATTACGCAGCTCATATCTAAAGGCTAGGGATTCTTATATGTACACAACGCCAAAACCAAACCATTACAAATCAAAAGGCATTGGCATTATTTCAAATACTCCGATTTCCACCATCCCCCATCACGTGGTATAAATACCCATATGAAGTTCCAAATATAATCTCCAACAACCAAATGGCAACGACTTTATAATAAGGTTCATAAACAATGAAAAAGACTTACATACTTCGCCCATAATTTTATTTTTAATGTTTTATGATAACGATATCGTTACCATTATTTATAGATTCATGGTCCATTTTTTGTGTCGAACTACCAAATAACAATGACTTTATATTGAGAACCATAAACAAGGAGAAAGACTTACGAAACTCATCGTGAATTATATTTTCAAAATTTTTTGATAACGAAATCGTTACTATTATTTAGAGGTTCTTGATCCATTTTTTATGTCCAATGGCCAAATGGCAATGACTTTATGATGGGTATATAAACAATGTGAGAAAAACTCACGTAACACCTATCTTGGTAAAACTACCATCACACAAGAGACTGTGAATTTAACTGTAAGAACATTTGCCCCCAATTTATGAAGTGTTGTGCTTAACTTTATTGCATATGGCCTCATATACTTTATGCATGTGTAGGTTTCAGCCAAAGATCTTGAATTAAACCTTAAAGAAGATCTGTCAGAATGAAATATGCGAAGATCACTTGGAGTCTTTGTAAGGTGTTATCTTTTAAGATTCACTGGGATCACTTGGAGTACTACCCCATTCACGTTGTTGTCACTTTAGATACATTTGTAGTTGTTGAATGTCTTGCCTAGCCTAAATTAAGTCGTATGATTGCTGAGGTTACTGTCCTAACATGTAGACAACACTTTATTTGGTGACTCTTTGTTGTTGCTTTGTATTTAAGTGGGTGTTTAGAAGACACAATTGCAATTTAGTTGCTGTTTGATTCAAGTTTCTTTTTGGAGGATGTATATTTGCTCTTTGTAGCATGAATAACATTGTGAATTCTCAATTGATTAGGCCATGTTGATTTTTTTGTTGTCTGGCCAATAGCAATTATATATATCAGTGGGGTTAGTACAAACTACAAAGGGTTCCATAAAAATAATCATGGACTGTTTGGGGAAGCCATGTTTCTGCATGTTTGTGTTAACCGGGTTAAAAAATTGCCCAAGTTGAAAACATCGTAAACGTGATCATAATTAACTGAAAAAATAACATATTTTAAGTTCATAGTATGGACTTGGAAATCCTCAAGTCTCGGCCAAAAAATCCCTCGGGAAGTGGGCCAACAAGTGCCCTAAACAGGTGCACTCAGCCATGTTTCTGCATGTTTGTGTTAACCGGGTTGAAAAAGTGCCCGAGTTGAAACATCACAAATGTGATTGTAATTAACTGAAAAATAACAGATTTTAAGTTCATAGTATGGACTTGAAAATCTCCAAATCTCTGAAAAAACCCTCGGGAAGTGGGCCAACAAGTGCCCTAATCAGGGGCACTTAGCCATGTTTCTGCATGTTTGTGTTAACTGGGCTGAAAAAGTGCCCAAGTTGAAAACATCGCAAACGTGATCATAATTAAGTGAAAAATAACAGATTTTAAGTTCATGATATGGTCTTGGAAATCGCCAAATCTCAGATAAAAACCCTCGGGAAGTGGGCTAAAAAGTTTCCTAAACAGGGGTACTCAGCAAGGTTTCTGTAGATTTTCTTAATCGAGTTGCAAAAGTGCGTGATTTGAAACGCAGGCAACCGTGAGCATAATTAAGTGAAAAATAACATATTTTAAGTTCATGATATGGTCTTGGAAATAACCAAATCTCAGCAAAAAAAAAAAAAACCCTCAGGAAGTCTGCTAAAAAGGTTCTTAAACAGGGGTACTCGGCAAGGTTTCTGCAGATCTTCTTAACCGAGTTGCAAAAGTGTGTGGTTTGAAACGCAGGAAACTGTGATCGTAATTAAGTGAAAAATAGCAGATTTTAAGTTCATGATATGGTTTGGAAATCCCCAAATCTCAGCAAAAAACAAAAAAACCCTTGGGAAGTGGGCTAAAAAGTGTCCTAAACAGGGGTACTCAGCAATTGTAGGGCTTTTCATATATGAAATCATTCTAGGTTTATCAATTACTTTCTAATAGTTCTATTTTTAATTTTCTCTTCAAATGGAATCGACGAGAATACTTGCCTCTTGGGCCTCTTTAGACAAAATCTCACAAGATTCAATATGCCATTAATCAAAGTTAAAAAAAAAAAAAAAACAATACATTTGGAGTCTATCATTTCACCTATCAACCAACCCCTTACATAATAATAGCACCCCATTATAAAGTCATTGTCATTTGGAGCCTTTCTCTTTGTTTATGCACCCCATTATAAAGTCATTCTCATTTTGTTGTTGGAGAGAAAAAATGGGGGAAGAACCAATAAAAAATTGTAACGATATCGTTATCAAAAGATTTTAAAAACTAGAATTTGAGTGAAATTGTGAGTCTTTCTTATTGTTTATGCATCTCAATATAAAGTCACCATTATTTTCTTTTGCACACAAAAAATGGATGAAGAAACTATAGGTGATGGTAACGATATCGTTATCAAAAAAATAATTTTTAAAATAAAATCAAGTTCATATGAGTAGGAATTCAAGTTCTTAAAGATTTCCCCCCTAAAAACCATCATAGATCATCCCAACTGCAATTATAAAATATTTTTTCTTATGTTTGTTGCTATTCTTAACCTTACTTATGGGAATTGAAGAACTTCTTTCCTATTTTTGAAACATAGTGGAAGATTTCGTGTTGAATATGTTCTTCTTTTACTGAATTCTCAGATGGGTTATTTTGCTTTTATCTGCAGGAGCTCCCTTTGCAGCAAAGTCTTCATCGGGACATGAATGTCTCTGATTAGTACTGATTAGCAGTGTCATTTTTACCTTTTAGTCTGGTGGCACATAGTAGAATGAGGAAACCTCAAGTGTGTTATAGTAGAACTAGTAAGATGCATATGAAGTGCAAGACGATGTCAGATTCTATTTGTTCCACTCTGTGAAAGCCATGAACAGGTCTGCTCCTGGATTAGTTCCTAGTGAAGCAGAGCATAGCAAGTTAAGTTTGCACGTAGAGATTCATTCATGTTTGGAACTTGTAAATCTACTTCCACCGGAGGCGACATATGGAAGCAGATCAAGCGGTACTTAACGGGTATACTTTGTATGAGGGAGGAATTGCTCTCGGTTTGAAGCCAATCTACTTGTAAAGGGTGTATGACCTTTGTGTGCTAGAATAATTATTGGGTTCCAAACTTTCCATAATTGTGTAAGCATATTATCTAACAATTTGAAATGAAATAAAGTCCATTTGAGTTTACCCTCTTCAACTCCATGTTTCCAACCCATTTGTCATGTAGAAAAGCCTATTCTAGTTTTGTTCTTTATCCCGAATCAGTTTTTCAATGCATTGTACTGAAATTGATGTTTGTGGAGCAATTGTGTTGTAGAGATTAGTGGTTTTTAAAAATTTTTTATAACGATATCGTTCCAAGGAACCCACTGCTTGGTCGGTTTCAAGTAACTACTCGATAGCCAATGAAACAGGTGTCTCTATGGTGCACTAAATTCATGATAAACGAGCTCTACATGATAAACGAGCTCACATATCTTACCAACCATAAAAAAACATGACTAAGAAACAAAAGAAAAGGGGATAAATCAGCGTAGTAAGGTAAAATCATAAGCCTAACATTATATGAACTTGAATTCCTACTCATACGAACTTGAATTGCCCCAAAACCGTCAATTTACCTTATTTGACCTTACGTCGGTCCCACCTTTCCATGAAATCAAATCCTTTCTGCACTACATCACCACCATTAGATCTGATTTAGATCTGTACTCCCTCACACTTAGCCCTAGCTGAAAAGAAAACATTGATTGTTATGGCGAATCCCCAAGGTTCGAACCCTCGTTGCCATGGTTCGAACCTTCCATCTTGTGCATTTCTGGCCAAAAACCAGAGAGGACGAAGGTTCGAATCCTCGTAACAAGGGTTCGAACCTTCCATCTTGTGCATTTCTGGGCCAAAAACCAGAGAGGATGAAGGTTCAAACCCTCATTGCCAGGTTTCGAACCTTCCATTTTGTGCATTTCTGGGCTAAAAACCAGAGAGGATGAAGGTTCGAACACTTGTTGCTAGGGTTCGAACCTTCCATTTTGTGTATTTCTGGGCCAAAAACCAAAGAGGATGAAGGTTCGAACCCTCGTTGCCAGGGTTCGAACCTTCCATTTTGTACATTTCTGGGCCAAATTCCAGAGAGCACCAAGGTTTGAATCCACTTCACTGCCTTTCTAGGCCAAAAACCAGAAAATGAAAAAAATAAAAATAAAAACTCTAAATTGTATAATGCACTTAGATTATAAATCTTCCTACTTGAAATCTTTTTAAGCATCCCTAATAAGGACAATTAAAGATGGCAAAAGAGAGCTGACTTGAGAAACATTATTTAAATTGTATAATATGTGGTGATTATTTATCAGAACTGGACAATGGAACTATTTTGATTTCATCATGGTTTAAATGTTATCTAGGCAAAGAGAGCTGGTTCAACGCTTAAGTATCGAACCGTTGCAGCTAAGTGGTGTCAAATAATTGAACAAATGGAAAATGCATTTCTGAGCCAAATTTGTGAGACTTATTTATTGTTTATGCACCCCATTATAAAGTCATTGTCATTTTGTTGTTAGCGACAAAAAAAGGGCGAAGAACCAATAAATAATTGTAACGATATCGTTATCAGAAAATTTTGAAAACACGATTTTGAGTGAAATCGTGAGTCTTTCTTATTGTTTATGCATCTCAATATAAAGTCACCATTATTCTAGTTGGACACAAAAAATGGATGAAGAAACTATAAATGATGGTAACGATATCGTTATCAAAAAACAATGTCGGGTACAAAATTCAGGTTCGTATGAGTAGGAATTCAAGTTCTTAAAGATTTTTCCCCCTAAAAACCATCTATAGATCATCCCATCTGAAATTATAAAATGTTTTTTCTTATGTTTGTTGCTATTATTAACCTTATGGGATCTATGAATTGATTGGGTTCATCGTTAATGCTGCACTGCTAAAATATTTTTATATTTGTTGCACCCATTATGTCTTTGTAATTTTGTACTGTAATGCTCCACCTTTTTTTACTAATCTGAAAGCCTAAAATCATGTATCACCCAAGCTAAGCGTCTCAAAAGTTTTAAGTGAGTTTTGGCCAAAAAATCATGTTTTGGACAAGTAAAGGTGAGAAGGCAAGAGCTTGTGTCTTCAGACCATGCATCATACAAGCTTGAAACCTTTAAGAGCCATAGGCAAGTGGGTTTTGGCGTAAAAACCATATTTTTGACAAGTGCACGTGGAAAGTCCTAAACTTGTGAATTTTTCGTATTTAACCAATTCTTCTCACAACTCATGTCAAAAAAATCCATAACCAAGCGAATATTGGCCTAATACTTGTATTTTGGACAAGTCTAGGTCTAAACCGTGAACATACAAATTTTGGACTGCAAACCACGCATCATACAAGCTTAGGCTAGAATGGCCACACACAAATGAATTTTGGCTTACAAACCATATTTTGAACTAGTTGAGGAAAAACAACCCATGAGCTTTTGGTTTTTTGTCTCAAACCAAGCATCACACAATCTCAGTATAGAAAGGTCATAAACAAGGTAGTGGAATTTAAAAAATCCAAATCAAAAACAAAAAAATATTAGAAAAGGCAGAAATCTTTATTATTTAATTCAATTTCTCACATTTGTATTACATGGAATCGAGTGCTTTGGCCTTTGTGGGTGCAAGTTGCAGGGATTTGTGGGTTAGTGCTTAGGTGACCTCAGACTGACTAAATTTACAAAAGAAAACATAAAACTGAAAACTAACTGCAAATTATAGGGGTAATAGCCGATTGTTGCAATTGCAGTCGGTTAGTGCTTGGAACAGACTAAATTTTCTCCTTCATTCTTCCTGAAATGGTTGCCAATGGTTTTGAAGTCCCTCTCCTTGTGATTTTGCATGGTTTATCCCAGTAGTTTTCTGTATGAGATTTGATTTTGGCCAATTAGGCATCTTTGAGATCATCACTTATTTTACAATGCTCGATGCTCAGTCGCCTTCTCTTCTCTGCAACGTGTCCGCCTTCTCTTCGATGCCCAGATGGTCAATGTAAATCTGATGCAACGACACAACACCCAGATCAAGAAAACTAATAACATGAAGAGAAATCACCCGATTTCATCCATTAAATCAAGCTGATATAAGGAAGATGGTGATAACAGGGGAAGAAGAAAGAGCAAAGAAATGATCTCAATTCAATCTTAAGTTTCAACAAGAAGAAAAAACACCCATCAACTAAAACTATGCCTATGTAATAAAACAACATCTGAAACAACGATTGGAGAGAACGCTCCAACACTTTCCTAGTTTTCATTGAACTAAATAAACATTTGCAAGACTGCATTCTTGCCCAAATCAGGAAAACAAGTTCGACTTAAAAAACAGTTGCAAGTACTGCGTCGGGTACAAAAAACATTTAACTTAATAAACGTTTGCAAGTTCTGCATTTAGATACATTTAACCCAACTCTAGTAAACAATTTCAACTTTATAAACATTTGATAGGACTAAATAAAGTCTCCATATCCAACTCCAAGTTTTGTGGATGTCCGGTTGTCCATTTTTTTTCACCTTAGTCTTCTCCTGAAAAGGAATTGTATAAAATTGCAACTCATCATACATGTTTGAATAGTTGAGATTGAGGCTATATGCAGGAATTTACAAGTAATGCAGGAATTTACAAGTTACAATTTTAAACAATTTACTTTCCTAACTGATGCCTAAAAGAAAGCTAAAATGTCAGTAGAAATTATAGTTGCTTAGAGGGAGTACAATAAACAGACCCAACATAGAGTGTTGGAGTTATGTAGCTCCACAATTTCCCATTTGTTACTGTTGCAGCATGAAGTTTCACAGCATGGGGTTTTGAAGCATGAAGTTTGTTGAAAAGAGAGATGGTATGGGTTGCAACCTCGATGGAGTTTTCAATAAAAATATTTCCATCTTCAAAATAGAATCTTTTAACACATGTACCTCAAATTTCCACAGCTGTGACCTGCAAACTCTAACTCAAACAGTATAAAAAGATCAACTTGGAGCATGTGTCTCATCACATGTAACCTGTACTTAGTGAATGATACTTAGAGCATATATCTCATTAAATGTCCATAGTAAACATGAGAAATCCACATTAAGTATAAAAAAATATAATCAAGTACTTGCCTTTAAAAAAAAACAAAAAAAAAAACATTTAAGTAGAAAAATGATTCAGCCTTAATATCCATTCAACATGCAAGCAACTTTAAACATAAGAATACATCAAATCTCAATACCACACATACATTCCACCAATACATCAAATCCCAACACCGCCAATACGTTCCACCAAAACATCAAGCCTCAATACCACCAATACATTCCACTAGTACACGATGAATCCAAAACAACTATTTTACACAGCACATAGTATAATCCACATGAAAAGAAACCACAGCAAATCACAAACATTAAAATATGTTACATGTCCAAAATCTCAGTGCTCCTTTATACTTCCTTTCAACGCCGACCCTACACATAGCAAAACATTATCAAAACCAAAGACATGCCATTGTGTATACTAAACATTTAAAATCAATGTATAGGATAGTTATTACCATTGTTGTTAAAATAAGAGCAAGTATTTGAACAGAACATTATTCTTTCTACTGAAGCTACACCATGAACAATTTAGCATTTGTTTGAACAGAATTATGAGGTAGGCATTCTAGTACAGAAATGACAACTAAAGCTAGCCATCTTTCTCTATATGAGGTTAGAAATTTTAAGATAAATATGCAGAGTAAGACTTATGGATTTGAGAAGGAAAATTGGAGGATGGCATGCAATGGAGTGGAGGTTCTATCTACATGCAAATAAAAATAGAGTTGTTGAAAGAGGATAATCCATAAACACCGATGGTACCAAATATTTGGTGGGAAGCATATATAATATCATTAGAATGAGGTATGAACAAACCAGTCTGCCACTGCACCACCAGATTTCACACTCAAGCTTTTGGTAGTAAACATGTGAATTTCAGCACCATCATCTAGATTTTAATGCAGAAAGACCCCAACCACAACATCCAGTTATAAAGATGCAAGTAATTGATAGGTATGTACATTTATGGGAAAAAAAACTGATAAGGTATGTACAAACAAATGAGATAAAGGCAAAAAAATTAAGGGTTGCTAGTGTAATAACCCTAGACATATCCAAAATATTAAATCTTTTGTTGTAACTCTTCATCAAAATCATATGCAATAGTGATACAGAGCAATTGACCGAGGAAAACATCTTATTTCCAAATGCAAATCAGAGTAATAACAAGAAACAAATATAATGCAGGAGCTTAAACCAAACCATGTAAAAAAAAGAAGAAGGGCTTATGCATACCTTAGTACAAGGTGAAAAGCAACCAGATCAACAAAGAGAATGCAAATAAACATCCTACCACCTGAAAAAGACCAGACCGAACGTGGAAGCTGCGAATAATATAAGATAATCAGATTTAACACTAATACTATGCTTCAAAGTTCAAACACTACATAAAAACTCCAATTCATGTCAAAGGAATTCAGTGACCTATCAGATGAAGAAGGGGTGTGCCTTGAAAATCCCCAATTGCCATTTTGAATGTAGATTCATTTAATTTTCTTTTTCTTTTTCCTTTTTTTTTATAGATTAACAACCATTCAGAATTTGAGATTCTTCAATCTTGACATGCAAACTCTTCTAAACGCAACCCCAAAGCGTATGACGGGATTTAATTAAAGCAAATTCATATAAAAAACATTCCCTTGAAAAAGTAGGATGACACTTACCTCATGCTTGCAGAGTTTTTGACTTCTCCAACATCCATTGACGAGGCAATTTGTGTCCTTTCAAGTCCATTCTCGTGTTGAGAGCGGAGATGGGGAACATCTTCAGAAACCCATTCCTCCTCTTTTGGGAAAATATTTAGAATGCTTGGGATGTGCTGAACCATTTTCTGCACTTCACTTCCATCCTTTCTCAGTTGCTCTATTAACTCCTCAGGCATTTCCTTCGGATGCAACTCTCGTAGGCCACTGAGATCTTCAATGCTGCTCTATTAACATGACTTCCATGACATTCCATTTCCTGACGCCACCACTTGTGGATCCAACAAATGTGTCCCACATCCAAGCCATGCATCAGAGTACATCACTTTGCTAAGGTCAAGCGATGCCCTTTACAGACAGGCCCTAAATGTACACGAATCACGAATGCTTTCCAGAAAGGGGAAGATTTTTATCAAGAATCCTCATTTTTTGTACATGTGGGACCTACCGGGTGACAGACCAGCTGGTGTTGTAACTCTGTAGATCCATTTTTCGGATTTAACACATATGACAAGAAAATCTGCATGGAAAGAGCATGTTAAAAGACATGAAACTAATAAACAGCCAACAATACCTGGACCAAGATTGTATATGTGATGGGTGATTACATCCATTGAATTTGGCGATGTTCTATCAATGAGTTCCTTGAACCAGTTCGCCTCGAAGAACCCTTCTGGTGCCAGTATGAGTGGCTTCACTTCAATAGCCCTGTAGTTATCATTCACTATGGAGTGGAGGGAAATCACATCAGCAGCATATTGATCTGCTCCAATTCTTGCTCCAACACCATTGCCACTCAATTCGTTCCCTGACAGCAACAGGCCTTTTACTGTCTAAAGACTGCTAAATTAATGGAGACGCAATCCTAGATATTTGATTTCATTCAAGGCTTTCAATTAAAAAGTTTCAGCAAAAATACAACCATGAGTTGGAAAATGATGGATGGCTAGGAGAGTGGTATCTCGGTGTAGTTTAAAGCATCTATGCAGTAGGAGCGAAAATAAATGGTCTGGATCACTGAAGTAGAGAAGCCTTGATAACGGAGTACTGGTCTAGTCTCATCTCACATCACTAAAGAGAATTTGGCTTGGGGAAACTTTAGAGTTTATACTATAACTAGTATCATGTTGTAACCAACTGGAAATGCCCCCCTTTAAGAAATCCGCACATCCCTTTAAATCACTACAAACAGATTCATTTGGATAAAACGGAAGTGTATATAAGCTTCTTGTATGTAACATTTTTTTACAGAGCATTACCCCCCACTGCATAAAGCATTATCTAGAGCTTTTCCATCATCTCTATAATCATGTGTTAAAATGGTTGATTTGAGTTTTGTTTAAGTCGAATGTGGTAAGAGTGAAAAATTGTTATCGAGTTCCCAGCCATGGATGGTGTAGCCCTTGCTGACAGTGTAACAAATAAGTGAAGCGGCATTGGTGTAGTCCCAAGGTCCTCCTAATGAACCATCTAGCAAGGGCACCCTCCCATTCAGTGCATTTAACCAGAAAATAACCTTGGCACTGAAGAAAAAATGCAATGGTGGAAATGAATGTTGTCTATAGAAACAAGCATTTATACAACAGAAAAAGGCCCATGGTCCATGGATTGTGGTCTTCATACTCCCATTGGTGGCAAGTGATGGATGGACCTGTGGTTTGGGAACTTCCATTGGAGGAGAAGTGCTCAAACCATCCCATGTAATATGTTTCAATCTCCCAAATGTATAACCAACGAGAGGGTACAACTACAAAGTCTCATGGAGGACCAAAAGATCACAAAATCACAATCACAATCAGAAAAAGAAGACAGAAGTTACAGTGATAAATCTGAACCTTTTGGGCACAATAGAAACAAAATCTCAAGTTAAGATCAAAGCATTCTTAAATTAATTTGGTGACAAAATGAACCCATTGCTTTTGCAATACATAAATCTATATTGAAGAGATAGTACCAATCGAAACGAAAAAATGAAGAGATGGTATAGCATACTTGGTCTTTTGGAAGAAACCATTGAGTTCGTCCCATCTAAACATGGGCAAACAACCTTTTGTAAAACCAAACATCTCAGAGGTGTTTCTTATGAATGAATTACAAGGTTGTGGAGGATCACCAGTATCATAAATGACCTTATCTTGCAAAGTCCCTCCTAATCGAATTTTGAGAGGAGAAATGGCTGCAAAACCATCAAAGTTTTCAGAGTTAATAAAATAACAAAAAAAGAATTCTAATCCAAGTTATTTTATCAAGGAACAAAACCAAGGACTGGTGGTGCTGAATTAATGGAGCAATATAACAAAAATGTCCAAACCTTTGACTGCATTTATAAAAATGGGATTGTTAAGATCCTGAATGAATGAAAGATTGAAATATGTGAGTTCAAAACAGAACATTCAATATTTTTCATTAAGTCTCCAACCGTCGCATGTTAATATTAAGAAAAATAACAATTACTCATATCAGAGCAATAAATATTCAACAAGAACTGTAATTTGATCCTACAGATCAACTCCAACAATCTAATTCCAAAGAAACATTTCTCAAAGCAGAAAATCAAGCAAACCCTGAACAAGAGGTGGAAAAACCATTTGAAAAAGAGACCCAAAGGAGAGCATTCAAATTTTAAAATGTTTTGATATTTTTCATCATACAAATTCTGTGGAGTGATAAATCTTAAACCGTAGAAGCAAATTAACAGAGTGAAAAAGTGACACTATCAAGGTAGTAGCAAATCAAACCACCCAAAAATACAAACATAATCCATGATTTTCTTATTCCACAATTATAATTCAGTGCTATCGATATCATAAAACATAAATGAAAAATTGAGAGAAATAATTAAAATGAAAAGCATAAATTCATCAGTTAAACTGCCTTCAATAATTAAACACACAGCCAGAACAAAAACAATTAAGAAAAAAAATTGGAAGAATGAACTAGTTTAAGTAGGGGACTCTTTCGAATAATAAATAATACATTGCGAAAATCAACAGTATTCATGACCCTCATCAACCAAATTCCAGACTCGTCTTATGTATGATGCATCCGAAATTAAAATGCCTCTGAAAACTGTGGTTAGAACAGAACCTAACTTATTCTTTTGAGCATTTGGGTAACATGGAAATCAATCATTCAAAAAAAAAAAAAAAAGAAATGGAAGTGGAAATTGGAAAAAGCCTCTGGTTGGTTGCAGCTATACCCAACTCTTCCATTATCAATTAATTAGTTCCGGCTAATAGTCAGGGGAGGAAAAAGGCAGAAAAAATATCCCAGAAAATGAGACCCTTTTCCTTCTGATTGAGATGCATTCTGTCATGGGTAGCAATTCATTTTACTGATAAATACCACCTGCCATTTGGGCTACATGCAAATGAGCCCTCAGACCAATAAATCCAACACTAAAAAAAAAACCCTAGATTTTCTGTGAGGGGTAGAAGGAGAGGGACGCCGGAGAGAGGAAAAGAGAGAGCAAGAGCGACGGAGAAAGAAAGAAAGGGCGGGAGAGGTTCGATTTTGGGGAAGAACGAAATCGATTGAGGTATAAGGATCGTTCGCACAGCATGGGGTAAAAGCGTCCAAAAATGCTGTACGAACACCAAAATGGATATATTGATGTATTTCTGTTTAAAATGGGCGTATACCTGTTTAGAAACACTTTTTTTTAGTAAAAATCTCTAAGAAAATTCACTTTTCTGTAAACAGTCACTGAGTTTTCTATAAAATTAGATTATGCGGTTTTTTGCGGAATTGGATTACACAAGCATGCTATTGGGTTCCAACTGATGAAGAGAATCATCAATAGACGATTTCATCCCATTTACCAAATCCCCCCTAAAACACTTTTAATTATGTTACCGCTGAGACGTCAGCTAGGATTAAAATGAAAAATAAAAAATACCAATCTCTCGTTCAAACACTCTCCCCTCTCGTTTTCTCCTCCCCAAAACCCTAATCCTGGAACAATCACTAGCCTCTCTTCCCAAACCCCAAACCCCAAACCCCAAACCACCCTAGATTCCAAAACCAGATTCTCGAGGAGCGCGGTCTCGAATTCTCGACCTACCCCCAGATCTCGCCTCCATCTCCTCCACCTGCAAATCCATCACCACCCAACGTTAACGTTCCTGAGACGCTTCTAGATCCCTCGAGAACCACCACCCCATCCCCTTCCTCAACACCCTCGACACCCATCTCTACTCCTATTTCATCTACTTCCCATCCTCAATTATCGGCTTTCCCTCTTCAATCCCCTTACAACAGTCATGTCATGGGGTTGATAACCCCAATCCCTCATCTGGGTACCCCTCCTTCGCCCATTCTCCAACCAAAACCGACCGATTTTCCATCTCTAACGGACGAAAACGCTTCTGGGTGTGGCTGCAGCGACTGCTCTGAGGAGATTGATGTGGAATTTCAGTGCCCTTGTGCGAGGCCGAGGCCTGGGCTTCTCTGAGGATGTTGGGGGGATTACGGAACAGGGTTTTGGTGGAGAGCTATCTCCATGGGATTTCTTTGATCTGGTGGAAGTGGATTCTTCTGGACGCGATTCTGAGTTTGGCGGTGGAGTGTTTCTGGGAGCGTTTCTTGGATCTGGTGGAAGCAGATTCTTCATGGTAATTTTATTTTATTATGATTTTTTATGTTGCCTTTGTTTGATTTGATGTAATTTCATTATTATTTTTTAGTTTGTTTTTTATCCACTCTGGTGTTTGGGTGTTCTTGCAAATGTATAGAACAGTGAAACTATCTGGATCTCACCCCACCCCCATTTATGGTCTTTGCTTTTTTTCATTATGGAAGGTGAACCAGGTAGTAAATGGTTGGGATTGGGGTATCTTCCCTGAATTATTTTTTGTTGGGTTATGAACCCCCTCTTACCAGTTTAGACCACCCATTACGATCCCCATATCCCCTCTCTCTGTTTCTCCAATCTCTCTCTATCTACCTATTTGGTCTGTCCCCTACCCATCTGTTTCCGGGACCAACCGGCACCCGCACGGTGCCTGTTGTGTGATGACCCCCCTCCCCTCTCTCGCTCTCTGTTGTGATGCCGTCCAAGGGAGTGTGGATTTTCATTCCAGATAAGATGATAGAGAGTTTAGTTGGGAGAATGTTGCAGGTAGGCTGGCTGGTTGGGAGAGTGAAGGTGGATGTTATTCTTTTCCATTGAGTTCACTTTCACCACCATATTATTTATTTTATACTTTCCTTCAGATATACTGCAGTTTTGTGAAGATGTGTGTTCCCTCCATCACAGATTTCAAAATCTCTTTGTGAAATGTTGCATATGTCCATTTATCTTTTTATGTGCAATGCTTGTAAATGATGTTTGTATTGGTTGTGTGTTCTTTAATAAAGTGTGGTATTGTAGCGATAGAACATAACTTACCCTTATAAATTACATGTGCTTGCAAAAATAATATTAATAGTGTCTAAAGGCAATCATAAATCAATCATTTAGTATTCAACAAGTTGTTGCAATTATAGTTTGGTGGTGTCCTTGTGAAAGAGCTATGATGTTGGCATTTGCTAGTTATATTATAGTTTGATCCATTTTCACTTTTTTTTTTTAATTTCTTTTTCTGGGCCTTACAGCATGGAAATTGGAATCTCATATGGCATGGGTTTGTTTATTTGACTTATCCACTTGAAATAAATACAGCAAGTATCCAAATGTTGATTTAAGATGGAAAGTGGAAACAATGTTCTTCTTCTTCTTCTTCTTTCCTTAATAGTAGAAAAGAAAAAGTATACCATCTGATGTGATTTCAAACTCACATCCAAAATGCAGGTAGAATAGATGACCACCATTTTCTAGTTATTCAATATCACAGCTGATACTGGGGTCGGAACTGTGGTTCTCACTATCAAGTACTAATCGGATATGTGGGCCAAGGCCTCTACAGCCCTCTGGTACATTTCCTACACGGACTTTTAGGTACCATGGATCAATTGTCTTGCATTCTCAGAATTCTTAACCATATATGCTACTGTTCGACATTTTTTTCATCATTTTTTTTTGAATGTCAATTTATTTTTCTTTCATCAATTTGTTTGACATAGTATTGTTGGTTTTCGCTTGTCAATCACTTTGCTAACTAATAGAGAAAATAGAGAAAAAATGAACATGTTTTCAAATGTGAGCAATGAATATTTATGTTTGACATGTAGACTGCCATGATGGCCTCTTTAGTTGATGATTTTGAATTGTTTTCTAAACCCAACTGGTTGCATTGTACTACTTGACTTTTGGCAGTACGCTTGAACTTGAATATTCTTGGGTTGTTCTTCTTTGTCTTGTTTTTTTACTTTCTAATTAAGAATATTACAATTGGGGGATTTTTTTATTTACTTAATGGTTTTTGTCTTTATAAGGAGTTTTTTATTTTTTAATTCATGGACTTACATTGGGCTATTCACCATTTCTGAGGTGAGGGATTACAGAATGTAGGATGTTGATGGATTTTAGATCAATTCTATGCAAGCTTTTAGAATGAAAGAAAAAATAATGAAGAAAAAAATGGATTTCCTTTAGTTTTTCCAATCATTGATTGGTTATTTTTGGCAAGCATTTCTTCAAAATGAGGTGAACAGCCGGGGACAAATAAATAATTTCACTTATTTTTTTTGAATGGTTAAATAATAAAAAAGGCAATTTTCGGTTTTAAAAATACGTAAAAAACGACGGCCTTGGCAGTCGTTCAATTTTCGACGGCTTTCAACCGTCGATCCCTTTGTATGCGATTTGGTCCCCTTCATGATAGTGTGGTCCAAGAAACTATAAGTTGAACCGCTTTACAATAATCCCGGAAATGAATACATGGCATACCATAACCATAAATGCTTTTTTAAGAGCAGCTCAAAAAGCAGATTCTATGTTGACGTTGTCTTGACACATAGAGGGTAAGCTATCCAGAAATGCATCCACCACGCTTGTCACAACCCGATTTCCGGGGCCTTGTCGGATTCCGGATCGCGATTCTTTAGCAATATTCATATTCACTGAGCATAAATCAAATAATTCCCTCAAGGAATTAGGCATTTAATACAATCTAATATTCCAATTAGAATTTATGAAAGTCAATAAAACATCAATTGTCTCTAACTAAATAAAAAATTCACTAAAAGGGCTAATCCCACTATCAGTTGTTTTAGTATTTCCCTTTCTCTCTTTAGCCCCACATGCCAAAATCTATGGGCTGAATGTCGTTCTGCTTTGGTCCTCCCACATTGTGATTTCCTGAAGCGGGCAACACAACATCAGTAACACTGGTGAATGAATTTTTCCAATTACCAACACAACACAAAACATAATGTCAAATAAGATACACAAGACTAGAATAGCATATAAAGTGCAATTCAAAGTTAATCCCGCCACCACCCCCATAATGCAACTCATGAACTACATCCTCGCACTCTATCCACATTACCATGCCTCCAAGGCTATACACACATATCCACATGCCACTCTGTCATTGTCTCATTATCCGCGTCCACCAAGGACCTGTCAACACAACGTCCACCAAGGACTCAATAACACAACGTCCACCAAGGACCAAATAACACGACTTCCACCAAGGACCAAAACACGACTTCCACCAAGGACCAAATAACACATCGTCCACCAAGGACTAAATAACACAACGGCCTCCATGGCCCTCATCCATAATACAACCTGAACCCAAAGGTCCAAAATTTCCATAACCACGAAGGACCCGTATACTAGTCCACCATCACATGCGTGCTAGTAGTTCAGAGTGCAATATTTTTCTTATCAAATCCGATTCCATTAGACATTCCATTAATATCATACGACCAAGAACCCAACAATAAAATTTAGCATTCATAATACATGACAGTGTGGCCCGCCCCATACACAGTTTGTTTGCCTTTGCCCCACTTCTAATCATAATAGGTGATTGTATGTGTAGGGGTGGCCCACCCTGTCCATCATCAGCATGTATCTTAGAGAGAATAATTTACATCATGTCCAAACTTAACAAAATTAATCCATATACTATACATAACACCTACAGTCCATGCTTCCTAAGGAAAAAATAAATTTATTAATGTAACATGTCTCTTTTTGTAATTCTCATAAGGACTTTGGACCTTTGCATAATTCCCAGAATTTCCTAAGCGTAAACAGAACCCATCTCTGAGTTCCTCACAGAAACCAATTCTGTCAAATTCCTTACGCATGATCTACTCAAGGCTACTGGATGGTGGGCCATCCGGGGTCCACTCTAAGTGGGACCAGCACTACAGTGGTTGCCCCTGGGCCCTCTTGCGGTTGTATGGTCTTGATCCAGCGTCCAGTGGGCCATGGGGATCCCACTATCCCAAACGTCAATTTCCCCATTGATGCCCAGGTTTCCGAAAGTTGCTCTCAGATCTGATTCCAGCCACACCTCTAAGAGCAATTTCTTGTAGAATAGGTTCCCCAACACCTCTATAATTCATCCCATATGGTTTGCATGAATCCTCCATCCGAGAGGACATGATTTTAACTCCGTTGATGGGTTTCATGGGTCAACAGTTACTGTAGCAATTATATATATATATATATAACAGTCCCACAAAATCTGAGTTCATCAAGGATCTAGTTCATCGTTTGGAATCATGAATCATCAAGGAAGATTCACTCGATGGGTTTCATGGGTCAACAGTTACTGTAGCAATTATATTTATAACAGTCACAAAATCTGAGTTCGTCAAGCATCTAGTTCATCGTTTGGAATCATCAAGGAAGATTCACTCACCTTCGATAGACGATTGCTGCGTTCACAATGTGAGGGCGCGAGTAAGGCATCCGCTAGTGGTGCCTGTGCTGGTTTGCCTTCTTTTTCCTCACAAGATCCTGAATTTCCAGCTAACAAAACTCTCTCTCTCTCAGATTTTCTCTCAAGAAGGAGAAGAAAAATTGAATACCAGTACTAGGGGTCGATGGTCTATATATATACACACTGGATAAGATAAGAGTCCTTCCTAAACAGAACATAGAGTCCTTCCCAAATACATCCTACACAAGCCATTCGTAGTTTGAGTTGACGTACAACTCTTTCCTCATCCTAATACTAACTCACGAGTGTCCCTCTCCAATCCCATAATAATTAGAACAAGCAAGGGTCTAAGGGTCTCACCTGGGGCCCTATTAATTACTCTCAATCTTAGAGCCCTCAAAGATCCGGGATATTACAACGCTTCTTGATTCTGACAAGTTGACAAAGATCATCTGGCAAAGGTACAAATATGTCATCTAGGTCTCCAACCACTATCATTGAGGTTGTGTCAAAGATGACTGTTACAGAAAGACAAGCTTTGTATCAGTAATTAATCTGTTTTATTGAAGTAAATAATTTCACTTATTGCACCATGAACATTTAAATTCTTAAAATGAGATGATTCTAGTACTGTTTCTTTCATTTTACATCTCAATGAGTTGAAACATCAGATATGCGAAAGTGGGACCTGGTTAACGCAGTCATCATTTGAAATCGCAGACTAAACTAGTGTTGAATGCTATGGAATTGAAACTATGGTTTTCTTTGCAATTTGATTTTGGTTGAACTTGATTTGGGATGGATGTAATGTATGCATAAAACAAGTTTAGAAGCACATAATTTTTTCAAAAAAAAAAAAAAAAAGAAGCAGAGAACTATAGAAAAAGTATATAAAAAAAAAAACACATTAGAGCAATACAAAAAGCATACAAGCATTAATAAATTTGATGGTAAAAGATAAATTAATTTTTCTCCCATGGACTATCATTAAATGTCACATACTTCAAAAAAAAAAAAAAAAATCGTCAACATCTTTCCATAGCAATTGGTGAACTCAATTGTTGGAGACGGTAGTTTTTCAGAAAAATGGAATGCCGTCATACATAATTTTGAACACTTGATCACTCACTCAGTAGTAACAAGTGTTTCAGTTTTGAGCCATATATCAAATGAAGCTTTGAATGCCTTTGCTATTTGATTTTTATTGAGCTTGGTTCAGACTGGATGTCCTTGACATAAATTTACTTAATACATTCTGATATTGGTTTCACTTAAATTTACTAAATACATTTTTTACTAAAATCTGATAGTATCAAGTGTAGGAATGCCTGCTTAAGTACCAAATTCGAAGAACTTTGATACTCGGATTGGAAAGGGTGATGTACATTAGGAGCACATTTGTATTTGTTTTCCTCTTCCCCTGTTAGTGTGTTAAGTGAGGGCACTTCATGTAATACGCATGGACTATTGATAGCAACACTTCAACAGCAGTTGCCTTTTGTTTTTCTTCCTTTTCTTTTGTTTTTTTTTGCTCTAAAATCCTCTCTCTGATAGGAATAGAACTAATGAAGAGTAGGCATTTCACGACTTTGGGGTTAGGAACAGAACCTGGGATCATCATAGCGTGCATAGGTGGAAATTGTCCATGGTTTGGGAACTAGTTGTGAAGTGTGGTTTTGGGGCAGTAAGTGGGAATTTAAAGAATCCTATAATAGTAAGATTTTGGAAGGTAATGGAGTCCTTTTAGTTCAACCTTTTCTATGTACATCTGATGTTTGTGCTAGCATATTTCTTTTATGTACATCTGGCATCTGTGCTAGCAGGACATTCAAAGCTCATGTGCCATCTGTACTCTTCTTCTTATTGTCATTTCATTCTGCCATTAGCGTTAATATCGAAATGGGAAAAAATCTATACCATAATATAAAATCAGCAGTTTCACCTGCCTGTCTCCGGACCTTCGTTCCTCCACTCGCGGGCCCCACTTATATTTATCCTCCTGCTTAGGGTTTCTCGTCCTACTTAAAAGATGTCATCCTTTTGTTGTCCTCTTAGCTGCCATCGGTTTCTCATCGTCTTTCTACATGTTTCTACATCGTTCCATGTGGCAAAATCTCTCCATTCTTCCTCTCCTCTCGATTCTTCCTCTCAAAGCACGGTAGCCATACAAGAAAAGGACTGCATCACCTCTTCACTGCTTCCTCTTACTGTTCCTCTTTGTTTCCCCCTCGGCGAAATGCCCAATGAAAAGGAGACCATAACCTCTTCCTCTTCGTCAAACGCCCAAGGAAAACAAATCTTCTTCTTCTCTTGTTCCATCTTTGTAAGACGTGGGGAGGTAACCCTCTTTGTAATTTGTTAAATTCCGTTGTAATTTTGTTTTTGTTTTCTTCTCTGATGTGTATATACTATATAGTCATATCTACTTTTGAAGCCCATTATCATTTTCTATTCATGAAGGATTTAAATGAGAAGATGGAAATTCCTTTACCTGATCCGGTCTCAAAGTTATTTGTCTTTATTTATTTCTTTTGTATGGTAACTAAGTAGCCTAATTGGGTTGACCAACATGTGTATTTTCTACCATTTGGGTCTGAATGTGTTTGGGTAAAAATTTCCTATGAAAGGGTATGCATTGGTTTGAGTAATGTGTACAACAAGTGTGCATGAATGGTATGCCAATTGTTGAGTATAAAATGAAAAGCTGGGTCTCTTTTGTAACTTGCGTTTTACTCAACATTTGAATACTTGGACGTTGGAATGCCTTTATAGTTTATAGGTCCTAAGTTTGTTTGGAAACTTAGATTGAATAATTACGAGAAGCCAGTGCTGAACATTGGATGCTATTATAAATAAGTCCTAATTTTATTTGGAAACTCAGATTGAGTAATTACTAGAAACTAGTGTTGAATGCTAGAAAAATGAAAATATGGTTTTCTTAGCAATTTGATTTTGGTTGAACTTGATTTGGGATGGATTTAATATACGCATAAAACAAGTTTAGAAGCACATAATATACGCATAAAACAAGTGTTGAAGCACATAATTTTTTCAAAAAAAAAAAAAAAGCAGCATTAGAACTTATACAAAAAGTATATAAAAAAACTCATTAGACCTATAGAAAAAGCATGCAAGCATTAATAAATCTGATGGTAAAAGATAAATTAAGTTTTCTCTCATGACCTATCAGTAAATGTCACATACTTTAAAAGAAATATTTTTTTTTTTTTCAAGATCTTTCCATTGCAAGTGATAAACTGAATTTTTGGACACCATAGTTTTTCAAAAAATGGAATGCTGTCCATACACAGTTTTGAGCACTTGATCATGTACTCAGTAGTAACAGATGTTTCAGTTTTGAGCTATATATCAAATGAAGCTCAAGCCTTTGCTCTTTATTTGTTTTTTATTGAGCTTGGTTGAGACTGGATGTCTTTGACATAAATTTACTTAATACATTCTGATGTTGGTTTCACTTAAATTTACTAAATGCCTTTTTTACTAAAATCTGATAGTAACAAGTGTAGGAATGCATTCCCATCTCTTGTTCTATCTTGTTTTTAGTGAATAACCATTCAAAAAAAAGAAGAAGAAGAGTAGGAATGCATGCTTAAGTACCAAATTCGAAAAACTTTGATACTCGGATTGGAAAGGGTGATGTACATTAGTAGCACATATGTATTTGTTTTCCTCTTCCCCTGTTAGTGTTTTAAGTGAGGGCACTTCATGTAATACGTATGGACTATTGATAGTAGCACTTCAACAGCAAGTGTCTTTTATTTTCTTCTTTTTCTTTTTTTTTGCCTCCAAAATTCTCTCCAATAGGAATAGAACTAATGAAGAACATGCATTTCACAACTTTGGGGTTAGGAACAGAACTTGGGATCATCATATCTTCTTTTTAAATAGTAGCTTAACTAGAACCTGTGGCCTAGTGGTTGGGCATTTTCCAACGGTGCTGGATGCTCTTTTTTTTTTTTTTTTTGCTTGTCTTTGCTTACTGCTGTTTATGTGTTTTTTCTTTTTAGGAGACACTAGATCCTAGTATTATAAACCTAAGATTTGTGTATGTTGCCGGGCTGTTCTATAGAGTAACTGCTACATCAGTTCTCCTAACCGGTATTTTGGTGTTTTAACAGTTTCTATTTTCATCATATCTTCTTTTTAACTATTAGCTTAACTAGAACTTGTGGCCTAGTGGTTGGGCATTTTCCAACGGTGCTGCATGCTCTTTTTTTTTGTTTGTCTTTGCTTACTGCTGTTTATGTGTTTTTTCTTTTTAGGAGACACTAGATCCTAGTAGTATAATCCTAAGATTTGTGTATGCTGCCGGGCTGTTCTATAGAGTAACTGCTACATCAGTTCTCTTGACCGGTATTTTGGTGTTGAACAGTTTCTATTTTCTTAATTTCTTTCATTGTTGCTTTTGACATCTTTATGCTCATTCACATCTATAAATATTTCTAACATGATTTTTTTAAAAAGCATTCGTTATTTTGGTTTAGATGCTTTATATATTATTGCTATAGTTCATCTTATATTGGTGGAGCATTATATTTTGGGCATCTTTTTTAAATTAAAGTCTGTAGTGTGTTTTTTTTCTTGTCTTTATTTCAGGCTTCTATTATACTTCTATTCCCATTTTTATGCCTGTTTCGAGTTTTATTGATTTGTGAGCACAATTTCTTTTGTTTCTTTTCTTATTTTAGGTACTTAACAGAGCGAAAGATACTTAATGGAATATCTTTTGTTATATCAGCGGGAAGTAGTGTTGCTATTGTTGGTACTTGTGGCAGCGGGAAGTAGTGTTGCCTTTAAAGAGTCCTTTCTTTTCCCACTCTCGATCTTCAGGCCTCGATATCTCCACCATCTGATCTCCCATTAGGCTGATGTTTGGACTACCCCTTATCCATGCATATACCTTTCAAATTCGTAAACATTCCCTCCTCCCCCACCATCCACACAACAACAATAAAAAAAAAAAAAAACCCACAAAACAACTATCTGTCAGGTGGCTTCCACTTATTTGATGCCCATATTTCACACACTAGTCATTTTTTTCCACTTTGAAATGGTAAATTAGAGTCTCCACCAAATCCAAAACGGCCGTAACAAGGGCCTGAAGAACCCTGAATGGCCAACCTCAAGCCATGCCCCATCAAAGAACACATTGCTAAAATTACAGAGGTTAGTATTAACCGTTCTAAACTAATACAGACCCTTCTCCCATTTTTTTAACTTTTTCTCGCGATGTGAAGATTCTGGAGTTTGCATATACACTCCCCTTTTGATTCCTTTTGTAGACTCTCCCTCCCCATCTTTATCCCAGAAGCATTCACTTGTCATCTTTAGACCCAAACGAGACCCACTGGTTTTCCACCCAAATGAGACCCACTGGTTTTTCAATCTCTATCATCCTATTAACATACCCACCCACCAGTTTTCCAATATCTGTCATCCTATTAACATCAGATTCTATATAGCCCGGCTCTTCAGTTGAATGCTGATAATAAACTTGATCTTGGCTTCTCCACTCCTAACCTGACTAGCTGCCCATCTGACATGGGCTTCAGATGATCCCTCTTGTCTCAGCTAACTGCTCAACCAACTCTGCCCCTTATCACACCTATTACATAATCTGGATTTATAGGACAACCATCATTGCGGACATGAATCATATGATTTGAAGTATTATTCCCATAAGCAATTGGTTTCTCATATGTCAAAATCACATTCTTCTTACTAGCCAAAGAATATCCCAAAATCCTGCCTGTTTCAAGTTATTTTTCTTTCTCTCTCTATTCTACTCACGACAGTCTTCTGCTCCAAAGAATCACTACAGAGGTCATTGGAATTAATACTACCAGATACGAGGAAGTTTTTAATTGATCCCAGGTGGGCCCTATAGAGCTTAGTAAATGTCACTGTATATAGTACATTAACAAGTAATTTTCTTGCTTTGTAACAAAAATATTTGGATGTTTTGTTTCTAAAAAAAATTGATTCCTTTTTTGTTGTAACTTGTTTATGGGATAACAAGCTTCAATTCCATTATGCTTGTAAAAAAAAAATGATAGGATTAATAAGATTTCAAAGTTCATATTTTCTGTCAAATTCCATTATACTTGTCCTGATTGCATGGTTACTTCATAGGTTAAAATGGTGAACATGTTCAAGCCAATGAATGATCCGTGTTGCTGTAGGTAAGATGAGATTTCATTCGGGTTGATCATGTATAAAGAATTATAACTATATGTTTCAAATATGATGAATCTGTTGGTGTGTATCTCTTCGACTGGAGTGAAATATGGGCTAGTGCTTATATTGATGAATGCATGTGATATGAATGCATGGAACCAAATAAATGCAGGAGCCACAGTTTTAATCACATTTTTGCTGCTTTCACTACCATATGTACAACAGCAATTCACCATTTTTCTTCGTATTTACCGCCCACCATCTTCGGATTCTATTTTGTCCCCTCCGTATACATAAACATATATACTTCACTTAAAGAAATTTGAACAGATATGATCGTCAAGAGAATGGATTCGATTCTATTTGAAGAATGGAATTAGGAATTATAGTAATTTTGATTAAATTTTATTATTGAATGTCACATCTTTATGGGTTGATTTTATGTTATGGTTCAATGTTCTGAGATAGGAAAGAAAACATAGAAATAGAGAATTTGAGAAATAGAGTTCACTTCGAGGGGAACCGCCCTCCTTTCTTCACACAGAAGTGAAGTTGAATAGAATAATACTAGCTGCCCTTTTTCTCATTGCATTCAAATACATTTAAAGCATTACAGAAAACTACGTATTCCATCAATCTAATACATAAATGACATGTGCCCTTAACTTTCTAACCAGCTCAATAATTGGACAATGATTTAGTGACGGACAAAATAACTACAGTCAAACAGTAGCAATAACTAACCCATACTACAATGTATCTCCCCATGCCAGCATGCATATTCAACATGTGTGCACCACAGAAGAACGTATGCATAATTTTATTTCTAAAATATCTCACTGATTTGAACTTTGGCTACCGAACTCTTTAGGAAATTCATTTGTATTTTTTCTGATTTTGTGTTATTCATTCCAGTTTGGAAGTCACTTATGAGGCACCAAGAAGAGCATTTCGGATACTTGGAATAGATAAAATTGCTGATACAAGTCCAGCAACATGCCCACTCATTGTGGAGACCCTTGCATCACAATCTGCTAAAACAAAGGACCTCTTCTATGCTTTGATAGTCAATAGCATTCTGAGATGTTCGATTGACGTGAGTGCTGCTTTTGAGGTAACCTTTCATCTGAGACATAACAAGTTCATGCCAATGTTGCAATTCATTTGTATATAGTATAAATTTTTGTCGGTAGTTTGCTGCAACAATTCTGATTATACTATTTCTTTGAAGGGCCTTGGTTCCAAACTCCAATCTGTTTTGAAGGATGCAAGGTCACTGCCTGACTGTTACTACTCTATTGGAGGCTTGGTTCTCATTAAGGTAAGTGCTTAACTAGACCACCGTATTAAATATTTCTTTGTTTTTATCTCCCTACCATTTTCTTTTCTCCAGCAAGTAGCATTCTCTTATAGAGGAATTCTTTTCACCTCTTCAAAAGCATTGGCTTTTTAATATCACTTGAGTTGTTTTCCAAGCATGTGATTGGAGCTTCCAATTTTGACATGTCTTTAGTCTGAAACCGTTTGCTGCTTGATTTAGGGAATAATATCCCAAGCTTGTGACCTGAATCTTATGATTCATGTGTGAATATTAAAATTTTCTTATACTTATTCTATTGGAACTTATGATTTAGATGGATTCATTTGAGAGAGAATAGTCACAACACAATTGATTGGTTAATATTTTTTTTCTATTGTTTTTAATTTTAAAAGGTAATCCAGTTTTTAATTAACCTCCTTAATTTTTTTTTTGTATATTTGGAGGTTATCTAGTTATAATTCTCAATCTCTTGATTTAATTCTTCAATTTCTTTTTTCCTTAAATTCCTCCCGTGCATCATCACATGAGATCCAGATGTTGCTTCATCTAATTTCTCTATGAAATCGTGTATCATGATCTTTCTTTTCTAGTTTACGATATTCATGCTATCATAATTACTTAATACCAATGAAAAAAATGAAACTTTAGAGATTTATATTATAATGAGAATGAACTTAAAAAAAAAAAAAGAAATACAGCGAATCATAGAAGATTCTACACTCGGAGTTCTTATCTTGTAGATTCTTATCCCTTGTTTTCTTGTGACTTCCTACTTGTACTTTCATTTGTACTAACTTCTGCTTAGAGAGATATCTGTTCCCATTTTTTTAAGTCCCCATAATAGGAAAGGAAGTTATGCAATGGAAATTACTCCCTCTCCAAGTAATATTTGCTTCCTTTTTGTGGGGGTTATGAACCCCTAAGAGCTACTTGTATGATGAGCCACATAGCCGGTTTTGTGAAATTGGCTTGAACCTCCACTTTGGGCTTGGTTTGGGTCAAGATCATGCAGCTCCAATCCATGGCATTGTTATCCATTAAATTCTGCATCATTGGGCTCTTTTGATTTAAATCAGGATTGTCCAATGGAATGAATTGTTCCTTTAATTTTCTGATTTGTATCTCCACTTAGTGTAGAATATTTTGGATTTTATTTAGAATACAGTTTACATTCATCTTGGCCCTTCATTCTATGTTTTGTTCCAAATTTATTGATATTTCCCTAATATGGATCTTGAATTTCTTTGATTGATCAAGTAGATATGGATAATCAAAGTCTAGATCTATCATATATCCCTGTGGGTTTGAACTATAAGATCCTAAATCAGACTCCCCCACTTGAGAAGGCTTCGACATCTTGTAAACATCCTCTTCACATTGTTGTCTTCTCTGTCATTTTCTCTTCTTTTGCTTCCATTGCAACTCTTTCACATGAATCACTTGTCTTTTGAGTTGCATTTGTCTTTGGGTAGCGTACATGTAAGAGTTGGGTACCTTATCTACCCAATGTGGTCAAATGGGATGCAATCCAATGTCGTACGAGCAAATCACGAATCAATTGTAACTAACGTTGCCTTTGGTAATCTGCATGATACTCACACCTTTCACCGCCGTCGCCGCCACCACCACCACCACCATCAAGCTATGTTGGGGTTAGCTACATGAGTTCTTTTTCTACATTCCGATCTAAATCACACTTTTCACCAATCGCCATAATTCTGATCTAGATGTCATGTCGTTCATGTATAGTTGAACCCTCAAATTCTATATGCATACACTAAAATTTTGAGTTTCTTGTTCGTAATCTCGATTCGCATCGAAATCGATTGTATCATTGGTTCGTTTATTTGGATGTGTGTCGTAGACTTGATCACTACCAACATCACCAACTTCATAGGTATCTAATTTCAATGAGTCATCCGCATCTCGATGTTCGTTGTAGATCGGACCATTTACAACATCATTGCCTTTGTACACAATAATATTTTGATGATCACAAATACAAGAAGATGAATTGAGTAGTGGCTGCTATTATCTTGTCTATTTTGGTCCTTGTGTGACTTGCTCGTTCTATGAAGTCTTGAATTAGGAGAGGTTCCTATAGGATTAAAACTACTTCCTCTCCAAATTGTATTGGGCATCACATGAGCGTGTTTGTGGATCCTCGGAAGTGGGAAGCGCTCACATGGCTGATTTTGTGAAAAAAGTTTCAGCGTCCGATATGGGCCTAGTTTGGGTCTTGTTCATATGGGTCCATTATGGGCCTATTTTGGGTCATGACATTGCCATCCGTTTGTTTCTGCTTTATTGGGCCCCTTTGGATAAAAATGAGGATTGATGGATGGCATGGATTGGTCCATTAATTTGTTGATTTCCTTGCATAATTTGGTATCTTTTAGACCTAATGAGGAGATCCAATTTACAGCTATCTTTGCACTTCATTCGATGTTTTGACCAAATTTTTTTTTATCTTGCCGTACCATGTATGTTGAAATCCTTTGTTCTATCCAGTAAATCCTGGTAATTATATGCCAGATCCGTCAAATATAAGTATAGGTCTAATCTGTTGGATGCTACAACGACTCCCCCATTCATTTGAGCATTGTCTACCATTATAATAACCAATATGGTCGACATAATTAACTTCCCAGCAATGAAAGAAACAAGTTGATTGAAGGCTGTTCACTTAAAGTTATTATCTTGTTGATTTTGGTCCCT
This sequence comes from Litsea cubeba, assembly GCA_012931725.1. Classification (NCBI taxonomy): domain Eukaryota; kingdom Viridiplantae; phylum Streptophyta; class Magnoliopsida; order Laurales; family Lauraceae; genus Litsea; species Litsea cubeba. The sequence goes on along the minus strand of CM022944.1, from coordinate 48,843,279 downwards.
TGTTTCTTTCTCGTGAATTGGCCATTTTATTAATTTTCTAATCATTAGAGGTTCCCATACGATTGAAGTTAGTTCGTCTCCAAAGAGTACCAGGTATCCCATTAGAGGGTTTTTGGAGCCCAGAAGTGGTACTTGTAAGACCCGCCACATGGTTGATCTTGTGGCAGACGTTTGGGCGGCCAGTATGGGCCTAGTTCGGGTCATGTTCACTTGGGTCCAATTAATGACATTGCTGCACATTTATTTATTTAATATTTGCCCCCTTCGATACAAAATGGTGATTGATGGATGTAATGATTGTAATCAAATGATTAACTAATTTTCTTATTTGCATCCTTTATAATTTAGAATCTTTTGGATCTAATACGGAAATCCAAACTTTGGTAATGCTTTTATATATATATATATTTAAATGAATCTGCAGCGATGTTGATACTAAATACCATGTTTTGACCAAAATTTATTAATCTTGGCTTAACATGGATGTTTAATTCCTTTGATCTATCAATTTTAGGCCAAATCTTTCACATATCCCTTTAGGTCTTGTCTATTGGCAGCTTGAAAGACTTCCCCATTGAATTGAGCAATGCCTGCCATTATAATGACAAATATGGTCCACATAATTAACTTCCCGAGATAAGAAAGAAACAAATCGATCGAAGATTCTTTTCTTGTTGATTTTGGTCCATTCGTTCTTTGCCGTGACTTGCCCATTCTATTAAGTCTCCAATTAGGAGAGGTTTATAAATACGATTTAAATTACTTCATCTCCAAATAGTATTGGACATCCCATTAGCGGGGTTGTAGACCCCCGGAATTGTTTCACGTAAGACCAGCCACATGGCTGATTTTGTGAGCGGACTTTGGACAACCAATATGGCGTAGTGTGGGTCATGTTCAGGTGGGTCAAATACATGAAACTGCGTGCATTGTTGGCCCATTCGATAAGAAATGGAGATCTATCGATGAAATCAATTGATCCACTCATTTTCTGATTTAGATCCCTTGAAAATCTAGAGCCTTTTGGTTCTAATAGGGTAATCCAATCTATAATGACCTTGGCACTTGATTCCATGTTTTGAACTAAATTTATCGCACCTGCCTCAATATGGGTGTTGAATTCTTTTGATATATTTCAAGTGGATTAAGGTAATTAATGGCCAAGTTTGTCACATATCCTTATAAGTCTGAACTAGTGGTTGCTGCAAAGACGACTCCATTGAGTTGAGCAGTAGCTGCTATTATCTTGTTGGCTTCGGTCCCTTTGTGACTTGCCCGTTCTATGAAGTCTCGAATTAGGAGAGGTTCATATAACTTAATAAATCACTATCTATTTAAGGCTCCATAAGTTAATGGTTTTATACATGAAGGTTATTGCAATATTGCGATAAAAAAAAGGAGGCGGATATCAGTTGGATTGGTGGTGGTAATTTTGGTAGAATGGAAATAATACTGCATTCAAGCGCTCTTGGAGTTTATTTGGGTGTCGGGTTGTCTATTTTTTTTCTTTTTTCCTTTCTGTTGATTTGCATAAGGATGCTTGGAGGATTTAGATTCTTTCGGCTTTTGTCGTTTAATTTTTTTTGTGAGGTTACAAGCCCCATGGGTTATTTCTACTTCAATTATCCAAATTAAACCGATTGATGTTTGAGGGTACTCTTTAAAAAAAAATGCTTTTCTTCATTTAGATAAGAATTATGTTAATTCTTTGCAAGTGATGGTTGATGGTAGTCGGCGTGGATCTGTTCTTCTCTTTAATATCTACCTATTCAACATTTTATTAGACTGTATTATATTATTTGTTTTATATTTTTTAGATTTCATGGCATGACCTGCTTGTTTCATGTAATTGAATACATAAGATCATGGATAAAAATAGTGGCCTAAGATTTCAGTGAGCTTGTCTATGTTGTTGCTTTATTTATATATTTTTATTTCTAATTCATTTGTACAAGGAGTGATATCTCAACTTAGGATGAGGGATGGATCCTTGGTCCGTACTGTGAGGCTATGGTGCCTTACGACTGATCTACGAGTGGTTCAACATTTTGCTGCATTTTTTCGCAACTAGTACTGCGTAGTGTTTCGAGGACACCCCCAGGTTCACAAATTTGGACTTTTGGAAGACCACCTGCTGTTTTCCCATTGTCATATTACTGGACAGTAGTTTCTGTTCATACCGTCTTTTCAGCCATGCTTATTTTCTAAAACGCTGAATCTCCTTACTGCTTTTTAGTAAAGGTTCTAATTATGGCCAAGCGTCCTTGGATGTACAGTTCACTGGATAAGCATATTTAAGATTCAAATGTTATTTCACGAGTTATAATTTTTTTTTATTGAAATCACTGGATAAGCATATTATGAGTTTGTGACTTTTTTTTATTGAAATCAATGAACGTAACTATCATTAGAATTTATGTTTTAAAAGTTGAGTCTTGGCATGTAATTTTTGGTGTTTTTTGTGTTTGTTAAGCAGCGACCGTGAACTATTGATTTTTTTTTTCAATGTGTATTCTTTTGATTAGCTGTTTAGAGGTTTTTAATAGTCTTCTTTATGGATTTGTACAATCAGGTTAATCGACAATTTGGATCTGCTTGATATAGAGCCACATGCATGATTAGAGACGTGGGTGAGTGTATTCTTTAGGAGAGATGATTTAGCCCTTGCTTTACATTCCATGTTCTCAATTTTCACTACTACTGAACGAAAATATGTTCAAATGCTGTAAGAGGGTACCTTGAAAAGTATGTTATGGATGAATCACGATTCCTTTTATTTATTACAGTATTTTTATTTGAATCAGGTTATAGATTTTGATGTTAATTTGGTCTTATTTATTGTAAATTTCTTAAAAGTGCAGTGTAATTGGGTGGTATTAGAAAGCAAGGAAATGGAATCAGGTAATGAGAACTTTTGAAGAAATAGCTCCTTTTTATGTTTAGCAGCATCTCATACAGCCAAAATGCATTAATTAATTAGGAACCTATCTCTCTTTTTCGTTCTCATTTTTTAAAATTTTATAGGATAAAAAAGAAATCCCTTGGATTGTAAGTTGTGTTTCTTATTTTTTTCCTTCCTATTTTATTGAATTCTGTCTCATAGAGGGGGACCAAGACGATAAGAATATTGTAAGGGATGGATTGGAGTGAAGCATGCGGGATTTGGAAGTTCCTTGTGAGTTGGGTGTTCATGGAGCATATCCATAATTCCTAATATCTATTATTTAATTAAAAAAAATATAGACACGTTCCTTGTCAATAGTCCCATCTCTCAAATCGAAAGACTAATGCAACACAAGGTAACCTAGATCCGAAAGCATTTCCTCATCTGGATAAATTTATCTAAAAGAAGTCCTTGGTTTTCGTTAGGCCCAATGGTACCTTCAATCAAATTAACTTGTTATTGGTCAACATTAAAAATGAGTAGCACCTAATTAACAATGAAAAAAGCTTCCAAGAAGGCTTCTAAATCAGTAGTAATTAAAGAACAGTGCACATTCTGTATAAACAAATTATAAGGGATTATTTTATTTATTCCTTAAAGAGAATCAACATTATATTTAACCACAATAAAAAAATACAGGACTGATTTTATTTGCTATTAATAATGACTCTTGACCAGGTCAAACATGGCTAAAGACAATCTTTTCGTAGGATTTTTTTTTTTTGAATGGTATCTTTTCATAAGAGTTGAATAGTTTGAGTGAAAGAAAGTTCTATAGCAGATTCCAAGATCAAAATAAAGAAGAAAGAAGAGAATTATTCTCTATAGTGCAATATCGGTAATCAAACAAACATTTCTAATTAGTATAAAATAACACCGATATTAGCATTGACCTAACAAGGGAACTGCGTTCTCCCTTTATTCCGAAGACGATGATTTCAACTCCAAGCTTCTCAGTTTTCCCTCCCTTTTTGTACATATATTTTCTTTTTGTTTTGTTTTTGCATATTTTTTTCTAACCATGGACAGGAAGCGGATCGGATCACATAGTCAGGTACCTTCTTCCACTTTACCCTTTGTTATTTTCTTTCCTCGCATGTTACATTTTCATATGTACTACATTGCATGCATAACATCGAGGATGATGTTCATCTTAGCTTGTGGGGTGGGGACAAGCACACCTGTCCTATGTTAGATAGAATTTTTACACATTTTTGCTTTATGGAAAAAAAATTGCTTGCTAGGATTTTTTTTTGTTTTGTTTTTGCAAACTTTATTTTGGTTTCACAGAGAGAAAATTTTCACAGTTATTTTTATGAAATGAAGATATTGAAAATCTTGGAAATTTTGAAAAAGTAGGCGAAATTAGATTTGGTTTGCCATTTTGTTTATGGAAAGGTTTTTCGAAAAAGTGCTAAATTTTGATCCCTTCACCAAAAACACAACCATATATATATATTCAAAAGTTTTAAATGCGAAGCTATGATTTTTCACAAAAACACAATCGTATATATTTTCAAATGTTTTAAATGCGAAGCTATGATTTGTTGTTTTTTTGACGATTTGATTGAAAATATGAAAGAAAATTAGAACTTAGTTTTACTAGTTTCCTAGCTCATATGGGTGGATTTTTCCACATACTAGTGAATCAATTCGGGCACATGAAAAGGGCTGCCTATTGTTGGGGACCGTGAACGAAGTTACGTAAGATTTGGGTATGCTCCCCAACATCTCTATGTAACCGAGTCTAGAAATGAAAATTTCCGATTTTTTTAAAAACAGTAGTGCGAAACCGTGATGGTCGCCTTGAGAGGAAACTTGTTTTTTTGCTTATTCAATAGAGTCGTATATATTTTCTAAAGTTTTAAATGCAAAGCTATTATTTGCTAATTTTTTGGACGATTTGATTAAAAATATGAAAGTAAACAAAAACTTAGTTTTACTAGTTTCCTGGTTCATTCGGGCGCATGAAAAGGGCTGCCTATTGTTGGGGACCGTGGACGAAGTTACGTAAGATTTGGGTATGCTCCCCAATATCTATATAATGGAGTCTAGAAATGAAAATTTCCGGCCTTTTGAAAAACATTAGTGCGAAAGCCGTCATGGCATGAAAAGGGCTGCCTGTTGTTGGGGATCGTGAACGAAGTTACATAAGATTTGGGTATGCTCCCCAATATTTATGTAACCGAGTTCCGGCCTTTTAAAAAACAGCAGTGCGAAAGCCGTCATGACCGCCTTCAGTGGAAACCTGCTTTTTTTCGAAGTCTAGGTGGACCAGATTATTCGATAGAGAATTCTATATATTTTCTGAAGTTTTAAATGCAAAGCTATTATTTGCTAATTTTTTGGACGATTTGATTGAAAATATGAAAGAAAACAAAAACTTAGTTTTACTAGTTTTCTGGTTCATCTGGGTGGATTTTTCCACATACCAGTGAATCAATTCGAGCACATGAAAAGGGCTGTCTATTGTTGGGGACCGTGGATGAAGTTAGGTAAGATTTGGGTATGCTCCCCAATATCTATGTAATCGAGTCTAGAAATGAAAATTTCCAGGCTTTTGAAAAACAGTAGTGCGAAAGCCGTCATGGCATGAAAAGGGCTGCATGTTGTTGGGGATCGTGAACGAAGTTACGTAAGATTTGGGTATGCTCCCCAATATTTATGTATCCGAGTTCCGGCCTTTTAAAAAACAGTAGTGCGAAAGCCGTCATGGCCGCCTTGAGTGGAAACTTGCTTTTTTTCTAAGTCTAGGTGGACCAGATTATTCGATAGAGAATTTTATATATTTTCTGAAGTTTTCAATGCAAAGCTATTATTTGCTAATTTTTTGGACGATTTGATTGAAAATATAAAAGAAAACAAAAACTTAGTTCTACTAGTTTCCTGGTTCATCTGGGTGGATTTTTCCACATGCCAGTGAATCAATTCGGGCGCATGAAAAGGGCTGCCTATTGTTGGGGACCGTGGACGAAGTTACATAAGATTTGGGTATGCTCCCCAATATCTATATAACGGAGTCTAGAAATGAAAATTTCCGGTCTTTTGAAAAACAGTAGTGCGAAAGCCGTCATGGCATGAAAAGGGCTGCCTGTTGTTGGGGATCGTGAACGAAGTTACGTAAGATTTGGGTATGCTCCTCAATATTATGCAACCGAGTTCCGGCCTTTTAAAAAACAGTAGTGTGAAAGCCGTCATTGCCGTCTTAAGTGGAAACTTGCTTTTTTTCTAAGTCTAGGTGGACCAGATTATTCGATAGATAATTCTATATATTTTCTGAAGTTTTAAATGCAAAGCTATTATTTGCTAATTTTTTGGACGATTTGATTGAAAATATGAAAGAAGACAAAAACTTAGTTTTACTAGTTTCCTGGTTCATCTGGGTGGATTTTTCCACATACCAGTGAATCAATTCGGGCGCATGAAAAGGGCTGCCTATTGTTGGGGATCGTGGACGAAGTTACGTAAGATTTGGGTATGCTCCCCAATATCTATATAATTGAGTCTAGAAATGAAAATTTTCGGCCTTTTGAAAAACAGTAGTGCGAAAGCCATCATGGCATGAAAAGGGCTGCCTGTTGTTGGGGATCGTGAACGAAGTTACGTAAGATTTGGGTATGCTCCCCAATATTTATGTAACCGAGTTCGGGCCTTTTAAAAAACAGCAGTGCGAAAGCCGTCATGACCGCCTTGAGTGGAAACCTGCTTTTTTTCGAAGTCTAGGTGGACTAGATTATTCGATAGAGAATTCTATATATTTTCTGAAGTTTCAAATGCAAAGCTATTATTTGCTAATTTTTTGGACGATTTGATTGAAAATATTAAAGAAAACAAAAACTTAGTTTTACCAGTTTCCTGGTTCATTCGGGCGCATGAAAAGGGCTGCCTATTGTTGGGGACCGTGAACGAAGTTACGTAAGATTTGGGTATGCTCCCCAATATCTATGTAATCGAGTCTAGAAATGAAAATTTCCGGCCTTTTGAAAAACAGTAGTGCGAAAGTCGTCATGGCATGAAAAGGGCTGCCTGTTGTTGGGGATCGTGAACGAAGTTACGTAAGATTTGGGTATGCTCCCTAATATTTATGTAACCGAGTTCCGGCCTTTTAAAAAACAGCAGTGCGAAAGTCGTCATGGTCGCCTTGAGTGGAAACCTGCTTTTTTTCTAAGTCTAGGTGGACCAGATTATTCGATAGAGAATTCTATATATTTTCTGAAGTTTTAAATGCAAAGCTATTACTTGCTAATGTTTTGGACGATTTGATTGAAAATATGAAAGAAAACAAAAACTTAGTTTTATTAGTTTCCTGGTTCATCTGGGTGGAAAATATGAACGAAAATCCCTGTGAGGAAATAATAGGTTCAGTTTTTAAAATAGATAAGGGCAGGAGGAACACTATATCTAGGTGGATTTTTTGGTATGATTTTTGAAAATTTATTTCCAAAGATGGGATTGGCGAACCGGTTTCAAAATTGCCCAATATCGATTTTTCTAAAGATTTGAATATATCTCATGATTATAAATTTTCTTTTGAAAATTTTCTTTCATTATTTTTGGTTTTAGGTGTTATGAATTTTGTCGGCGCATATTCACTGCAAACCCTCATGATGCACAACTCATCCACTAGGGGTAACCTAAGGGTTTAAGGGCTTGCTGCCCACGCTAAATGCAGTTGAGAGTGCCAGTGAATGTGGACATTTTTTTTTCCTTTTTTTGTATTTGCATTTACTTTTCTTAGATTAGGTAAGAGTCTTACCCTAGTTCGCATTTCTTTCTCGGGACTAGCAAAATGCTGGTTGAGGGTATGATAATTTCTTAACAATGCACATTTTCATCATTAATTTTTAGTAATTAAGGACTTATTCATCAAATCATGCTTGATTTTATTGGAAATTCATTATTTCATGTTTTCATGCGTCAAAGTTTGAATTCAAGTCAAAATTCTTTGAAAATCATATTTTTACATGAAATAATGAATCTTTCTATTTTTAGCATCGGAAGTCAGAAATTGAGCATTGCTTTTAATTCACACGTGAAATGATGAATTTTCTTTTCACACATTAATTCAAGCATTGGTTCTATTGAAAAAACTTCATTGTTCAAGAGCTTTGTCTCAAGCCATATTGACATTATTCCATTTAGGAGTAGGTGAAGTACTTATTTTTCTGTAGTCTCAATCTAATAAATATTCATTGAGTTTATTTAATTCATTTTATCGTTCTTTTATGGGATGTAGGGTTATGTACCGACTGTTTTCGACAATTTCAGTGCAAATGTGGTAGTGGATGGGAGCACTAATAATCTAGGATGGTGGGATAAAATAGGTGCGTTGTTTAACTATTCCATGCGTTCTATCAAATTTTTCCTTTATTAATTTTTTATTTTCTTTGGCTAGAAAAGTGTATTTTGTGGGTCTTATTTTGCGGCTCTATGAAACAGATTACGAGGATAGCAGCATAGTCAAGACCTCTAAGCTATTGTGGTGCAGATGTTTTTCTGTTGGCATTCTTTCTCATCAGCAAGACTAGCTATGAAAATGTTGAAAAGATGGTAAGCAATATTATCTAGTTCATTCTGAAATACTAGTCTTCTACTTGTTTTCTTGACAGTTTATCTTTCCCTCATTAGTGACACATTTTTGTCTTTTCAAGCGGATACGTGAACTGAAACATTATGTGCATGGTGTTCCCATTGCCCTCATTGGGACAAAACTTGCTTGGACTTTTTATTGCCGAGTTCAGTGTATCAACTCGTTATTAATATCTATTGTTATTGTTGTCATGAACTGAATATGTTTTTTTTTTTTTAAAATGAACTGAATTTGTTATGGCTTCAAATCTCCAAGATTATATCATTCATAGTCTTTGCATCTTGTTTACAACATTTTGTTGAATTCATTTGGTAGCTCTGTTTCATCTTTTGCTAATTCCTGTACTGCTCTAATAGTCAATAGCATTCTGAGATGTTCGATTGACGCGAGAGCTTTTGAGGTAACCTTTCATCTGACACATAAGTTCATGCCAATGTTGCAATTCATTTGTATATAGTATAAATCTTTGTCGGTAGTTTGCTGCAGCAATTCTGATTATACTGTTTTTTTTTTAAAGGCATTGGTTCCAAACTCCAGTCTGTTTTGAAGGATGCAAGGTCACTGCTTGACTGTTACTACTCTATTGGAGGCTTGGTTCTCATTAAGGTAAGTGCTTAACTAGACCACCATATTAAATATTTCATTGTTTTTATTTCCCTACCATTTTTTTTTCTCCAGCATGTAGCAATCTCTTATAGAGGAATTCTTTTCACCTCTTCAAAAGCATTGGCTTTTTAATATCACTTGAGTTATTTTTTTTTTTTAACTTTTTATTTTCTTTATTGCTCATTGTACATTTGTTCAAAACTCATTCTAGGATATTGAGTTCATTCCAAGCATGTGATTGGAGCTTCCAATTTTGATGTATCTTTAGTCTGAAACTGTTTGCTGCTTGATTTAGGGAATAATATCCCATGCATGTGACTTTAATCTTATGATTCAGGTGTGAATTTTACAATTTTTTTTATACTTATTCTATTGGAACTTATGATTTAGATGATTCATTTGAGAGAGAATAGTCACAACACAATTGATTGGTCAATATTTTTTTATATTGTTTTTAATTTTAAAAGGTAATCCAATTTTTAATTAATCTGCTTATTTTATTTTTTTTTTGTATATTTGGGAGGTTATCTAGTTATACTTCTCAATCTCTTGATTTAATTCTTCAATTTCTTCTTTTTTCCTTAAATTACTCCCGTGCATCATCACATGAGACCCAGATGTTGCTTCATCTAATTTCTCTTTGAAATCGTCTCTCATGATCTTTATTTTCTAGTTTACGATATTCATGTGGGCCCGTTTTGGAGCCTAAGTGTTGGAAAATCCCATGTTTCGCTCGTAATTCTCTAATCGAGAGTCCTATTTACGAAAAGCCAGTTCCTACAAGTTACTCTACCCTCGAGCGAAGTACTTGTGCTGGTTTCTGATTTTTCCCAAAGCCGTTTGCCGTTCCGGGCCCCCGACGGGCCGTTTTCGAGCCAAAGTATTGGAAAATCCCATGTTTCAGTCGTTATTCTCTAACCGGGAGTTCTATTTGCAAACCGTCAGTTCCAACATGTTACTCTACCCTCGAGGGAAGTGCTCGTGCCAGTTTTTGATTTTTTCGGGTGCCGTTTCCCGTTCCGGACCCCTGGTGGGCCGTTTTCGAGCCTTAAGTGTTGGAAAATCCCATGTTTCAGTCGTAATTCTCTAATCGGGAGTTCTATTCGCGACCCGTCAGTTCCAACAAGTTACTCTAGCCTCGAGGGAAGTGCTCGTGCCGATTTTCAGTATTTCCGGGGGCCGTTTCCCATTTCGGACCCCTGGCGGGCCGGTTTCGAGCCAATGTGTTGGAAAATCTCATGTTTCGCTCGTAATTCTCTAATCTAGAGTCCTATTTGCGAACCGTCAGTTCCTATAACGTACTCTACCCTCGAGCGAAGTGCTCGTGCTTGTTTTCGATTTTTCACGCAGCCGTTTACCGTTCCAGGCCCCCGACGGGCCTTTTTCAAGCCAAAGTGTTGGAAAATCCAATGTTTCAGTCGTAATTCTCTAACCGGGAGTCTTATTTGCGAACCTTCAGTTCCTACAAGTTACTCTACCCTCAAAGGAAGTGCTCGCGCCGGTTTTCATTTTTTCCTTGTGCCGATTCCCGTTCCAGACCCCGGCAGGCCGTTTCGAGCCTAAGTTTTGGAAAATCACATGTTTCGCTCGTAATTCTCTAACCGGGAGTCCTATTTGCGAACTATCAGTGCCTACAAGTTACTCTACCCACGAACGAAGTGCTTGTGCCGTTTTTCGATTTCACCCGCGGCCGTTTTCGTTGCAGGCCACCGACGGGCTATTTTCGAGCCTAAGTGTTGGAAAATTCTCTAACCGGGAGTCCTATTCGTGACCCGTCAGTTCCAACAAGTTACTCTACCCTCGAGGGAAGTGCTCGTGACAGTTTTCGAACTTTCCCGGGGCAGTTTCCCGTTCCGGACCCATGGCGGGCCGTTTTCGAGCCTAAGTGTTGGAAAATCCCATGTTTCGCTCGTAATTCTCAAACCGAGGGTCTTACTTCCTAACCATCTATTCCTAAAAGTTACTCTACCCTCGAGGGAAGTGCTCGTGCCGGTTTCCGATTTTACCTTGGGCCGTTTCCCGTTTCAGTACCTACAAGTTGCTCTACCCTCGAGGGAAGTGATCGTGCCGGTTTTCGATTTTTCCGGGGGCCATTTCCTGTTTCTGGACCCCCGGCGGGCCGTTTTCGAGCCAAAGTGTTGGAAAATCTCATATTTCGCTCGTAATTCTCTAATCGAGAGTCCTATTTGCGAACCGTCAGTTCCTATAACTTACTCTACCCTCGAGCGAAGTGCTCGTGCTGGTTTTCGATTTTTCCCGCAGCCGTTTACCGTTCCAGGCCCCCGACGGGCCTTTTTCAAGTGAAGTGTTGGAAAATCTCATGTTTCAGTCGTAATTCTCTAACCGGGAATCCTATTTGCGAACCTTCAGTTCTTACAAGTTACTCTACCCTCGAGGGAAGTGATCGTGCCGGTTTTCGTTTTTTCCGGGGGCCATTTTCTGTTTCTGGACCCCCGGTGGGCCGTTTTGGAGCATAAGTGTTGGAAAATCCCATGTTTCGCTCGTAATTCTCTAATCGGGAGTCCTATTTGCGAACTGTCAGTTCCTGCAAGTTACTCTACCCTCAAGGGAAGTGCTCGTGCCGGTTTCCGATTTTACCTTGGGCCGTTTCCTGTTCCAGGCCCCGACGGGCCGTTTTCATGCCAAAGTGTTGGAAAATCTCATGTTTCAGTCGTAATTCTCTAACCGGGAGTCATATTTTCGCTCCGTCAGTTCCTAATAGTTACTCTACCCTCGAGGGAAGTGCTCGTGCTGGTTTTCGATTTTTCTGGGGGCCGTTTTCTGTTTCTGGACCCCGGGCGGGCTGTTTTGGAGCCTAAGTGTTGGAAAATCTCATATTTCGCTCGTAATTTTCTAATCGGGAGTCCTATTTATGAAAAGCCAGTTTCTACCAGTTACCCTACCCTCGAGCGAAGTACTTGTGCTGGTTTCCGATTTTTCCTGCAGTTGTTTGCCGTTCCGGGCCCCGACGGGTTGTTTTCTTGCCAAAGTGTTGGAAAATCCCATGTTTCAGTCGTAATTCTCTAACCGGGAGTCCTATTTCTGAACCGTCAGTACCTACAAGATACTCTACCTTCGAGGGAAGTGCTCGTGCCGGTTTTTTATTTTTCGGGATGCCGTTTCCCGTTCCGGACCCCCGGTGGGCAGTTTTGGAGCCCAAGTGTTGGAAAATCCAATGTTTCACTCGTAATTCTCTAATCGGGAGTCCTATTTTCGAACCGCCAGTGCCTACAAGTTACTCTACCCACGAGTAAAGTGCTCGTGCCGGTTTTCGATTTTGTCCGGCGGCCGTTTCCCCTTCCGGACCCCCAGCGGACAGTTTTCGAGCCTTAAGTGTTGGAAAATCCTATCTTTCAGTCGTAATTCTCTAACCGGGAGTCCTATTCGCGACCCGTCAGTTCTAACAAGTTACTCTACCCTCAAGGGAAGTGCTCGTGCTGGTTTTCATTTTTTCCTTCGGCCGATTCCCATTCCAGACCCTGGCATGCCGTTTTCGAGGCTAAATTTTGGAAAATCACATGTTTCTCTCGTAATTCTCTAACCGGGAGTCCTATTTGCGAACCATCAGTGCCTACAAGTTACTCTACCCACGAACGAAGTGCTCGTGCCATTTTCCGATTCCACCCGTGGCTGTTTCCCGTTCCAGGCCACCGACGGGCTGTTTTCGAGCGAAAGTTTTGGAAAATCCCATGTTTCAGTCGTAATTCTCTAACAGGGAATCCTATTCGTGACCCGTCAGTTCTAACAAGTTACCGTACCCTCGAGGGAAGTGCTCGTGACGGTTTTCAAACTTTCCAAGGGCAGTTTTTCGTTCCGGACCCTCGGCGCGCCGTTTTCGAGCCTAAGTGTTGGAAAATCCCATGTTTCGCTCGTAATTCACTAATCGGGATTCTATTTGTGAACTGTTAGTTCCTACAAGTTACTCTACCCTCAAGGGAAGTGCTCGTGCCGGTTTCCGATTTTACCTTGGGCTGTTTCCCGTTTCAGGACCCCGGCGGGCCGTTTTCGAGTCAAAAGTGTTGGAAAATTTCATGTTTCAGTCGTAATTCTCTAACCGGGAGTCATATTTTCGAACCGTCAGTTCCTACAAGTTACTCTACCCTCGAGGGAAGTGCTCGTGCTGATTTTCGATTTTTCTGGGGGTCGTTTTCCATTTCTGGACCCCCCGGCGGGCCGTTTTGGAGCCTAAGTGTTGGAAAATCCCATGTTTCGCTCGTAATTCTCTAATCGGGAGTCTTATTTATGTAAAGCCAGTTTCTACAAGTTACCCTACCCTCGAGCGAAGTACTAGTGCTGGTTTCCGATTTTTCCCGCAGTCGTTTGCCGTTCCGGGCCCCCGACGGGTCATTTTCGTGTAAAAGTGTTGGAAAATCCCATGTTTTAGTCGTAATTCTCTAACCGGGAGTCCTATTTCCGAACCGTCAGTTCCTACAAGTTACTCTACCTTCGAGGGAAGTGCTCATGCCGATTTTTTATTTTTCCGGATGCCGTTTCCCGTTTTGGAACCCCGGTGGGCCGTTTTGGAGCCCAAGTGTTGGAAAATCCAATGTTTCACTCGTAATTCTCTAATCGGGAGTCCTATTTTCGAATCATCTATGCCTACAAGTTACTCTACCCACGAATAAAGTGCTCGTTTCGGTTTTCGATTTTGTCCGGCGGCCGTTTCCCGTTTCGGATCCCCGGCGGGCAGTTTTCGAGCCTTAAGTGTTGGAAAATCCCATCTTTCAGTCGTAATTCTCTAACCGGGAGTCCTATTTGCGAACCGTCAGTTCCTATAACTTACTTTAACATCGAGCGAAGTGCTCGTGCTGGTTTACGATTTTTCCCACAGTTGTTTACCGTTCCAGGCCCCCGACGGGCCTTTTTCGAGCCAAAGTGTTGGAAAATCCCATGTTTCAGTCGTAATTCTCTAACCAGGAGTCCTATTTGCAAACCTTCAGTTCCTACATGTTACTTTACTGATGCAGTCCGGTCCCTATCCAAGACAGGGACCCGCAACCGCAAACCTTGACGGACCCAGCTGATGGGGTCCACATGTGCCTCACGTTTCTTAATTTTCTAGATTAGTAATATTACTTAGTTTGCTTGCTTTCTAATTTTATTGTTAATTATAATTAGTAGCTTTCCTTATTAGCAGACATTATGCTCTATATATAGAGAAGAGCCCTAATGTAATTTTCATGCTTATTATCAATTAATCCAAGTTATCTTTGTGAGTTATCTCTCGTGTGTTATGGTTGGTGCTGTGCCTTAGGGCTAGAATCCATCTTGGATTCGATCAATCCTTCGGGAGATTGATCTATCAATCTTTGGCTGCATTAATTGGTATCAGAGCCTAAGCGATCACCGGGGAGACGCCTGTCCTTCCCGGATTTTCCTCTTGTCACCTCTGTTCCTCACGTTCATCATCTCACAAAAAAAAAAAAAAAAAAAAACCCACCATTGAAACCCACCGTCACGCTTCCATCCCTGCCAAACATCTGAACACAACAACCCTTCCATCGAGCCACTGCCCACCCGCCACACCCCACAGCTCTTCAGCCGAACCCAATTTCTCAAGCTGAATACCCCTAGACCGTACCTTAAATCCAAAAACCTAATTTTCCAGAACCCACCTTCCCAAAACCCTAAACCCAAACCCACTACCAAAACCCTCAATCTCTCCACTGCACCCTATCTCCATCAACCCAATCTGCCATAACCCAATATCTGCCTCGTTAATCCAAGTTATCTTTGTGAGTTATCTCTCGTGTGTTATGGTTGGTGCTGTGCCTTAGGGCTAGAATCCATCTTTGATTCGATCAATCCTTTGGGAGATTAATCTATCAATCTTTGGCTGCATTATCTACCCTCGAGGGAAGTGATCATGCCGATTTTCGATTTTTCCGGGGGCCATTTCCTGTTTCTGGACCCCCGGTGGGCCGTTTTGGAGCCTAAGTGTTGGAAAATCCCATGTTTCGCTCGTAATTCTCTAACCGGGAGTCCTATTTGCGAACTGTCAGTTCCTACAAGTTACTCTACCCTCAAGGGAAGTGCTCGTGACGGTTTTTGTTTTTTCCTTCGGCCGATTCCCGTTCCAGACCCCGGCATGCCGTTTTTGAGCATAAGTTTTGGAAAATCACATGTTTCGCTCGTAATTATCTAACCGGGAGTCCTATTTGCGAACCATTAGTGCCTATAAGTTACTCTACCCACGAACGAAGTGCTCGTGCCCGTTTCCAATTTCTCCCGCGGTCGTTTCCCATTCCAGGCCACCGACGGGCAGTTTTCGAGCCTAAGTGTTGGAAAATCCCATGTTTCAGTCGTAATTCTCTAACCGAGAGTCCTATTCGTGACCCATCAGTTCCAACAAGTTACTCTACCCTCGAGGAAAGTGCTCGTGACTGTTTTCAAACTTTCCAGGGGCAGTTTTCGGTTCCGGACCCCCGGCGGGCCGTTTTCGAGCTTAAGTGTTGGAAAATCTCATGTTTCGCTAGTAATTCTCAAACCGAGGGTCTTACTTCCGAACCATCTGTTCCTACAAGTTACTCTACCCTCGAGGGAAGTGCTCGTGCCGGTTTCCGATTTTACCTTGGGCCGTTTCCCGTTTCAGTTCTTACAAGTTGCTCTACCCTCGAGGGAAGTGATCGTGCTGATTTTCAATTTTTCCGGGGGCCATTTTCTGTTTCTGGACCCCCGGCGGGCCGTTTTCGAGCCAAAGTGTTGAAAAATCTCATGTTTCGCTCGTAATTCTTTAATCGAGAGTCCTATTTGCGAACCGTCAGTTCCTATAACTTACTCTACCCTTAAGCGAAGTGCTCGTGCTGGTTTTCGATTTTTCCCGCAGCCGTTTACCGTTCCAGGCCCCCGACGGGCCTTTTTCAAGCGAAAGTGTTGGAAAATCTCATGTTTCAGTCGTGATTCTCTAACAGGGAGTCCTATTTGCGAACCTTCAGTTCCTACAAGTTACTTTACCCTCGAGGGAAGTGATCGTGCAGGTTTTCAATTTTTCCGGGGCCATTTCCTGTTTCTGGACCCCCAGTGGGCCGTTTTGGAGCCCAAGCGTTGGAAGATCCCTTGTTTGAGTCGTAATTCTCTAATCGGGAGTCCTATTTGCGAACTGTCAAATCCTATAAGTTACTCTACCCTCAAGGGAAGTGCTCGTGCCGGTTTTCATTTTTTTCTTGCACCGTTTCCCGTTCCAGACCCTAGCAGGCCGTTGTCGAGCCTAAGTGTTGGAAAATCCCATGTTTCGCTCGTAATTCTCTAACCGGGTGTCCTACTTGCGAAGCGTCAGTTTCCACAAATTACTCTACACTCGAGCGAAGTGGTCGTGCCGGTTTTCGATTTTTCCCGCGGCCGTTTCCGTTCCAGGCCACCGACGGGCTGTTTTCGAGCCTAAGAGTTGAAAAATTCCATGTTTCAGTCGTAATTCTCTAACCGGGAGTCCTATTCGTGACCCGTCAGTTCTAACAAGTTACTCTACCGTCGAGGGTAGTGCTCGTGATGGTTTTCGAACTTTCCAGCGACAGTTTCCTTTTCCGGACCCCCGGCGGGCCATTTTCGAGCCTAAGTGTTGGAAAATCTCATGTTTCGCTCGTAATTTAATAATCGGGAGTCTTATTTGCGAGCTGTCAGTTCATACAAGTTACTATACCCTCAAGGGAAGTGCTCGTACTGGTTTCCGATTTTACCTTGGGCCGTTTCCCGTTCCAAGCCCCTGGTGGGCCGTTTTCGAGCCAAAGTGTTGAGAAATTTCATGTTTCAGTCGTAATTATCTAACCGGGAGTCATATTTTCGAACCGTCCATTCGTAAAAGTTACTCTACCCTCGAGGGAAGTGCTCGTGCTGATTTTCGATTTTTCTGGGGGTCGTTTTCCGTTTCTGGACCCCCGGCGGGCCGTTTTGGAGCCTAAGTGTTGGAAAATCCCATGTTTCGCTCGTAATTCTCTAATTGGGAGTCCTATTTATGAAAAGCCAGTTTTCACAAGTTACTCTACCCTCGAGGGAAGTGCTCGTGCTGATTTTTGATTTTTCTGGGGGTCGTTTTCCGTTTCTGGACCCCCCGGCGGGCCGTTTTGGAGCCTAAGTGTTGGAAAATCCCATGTTTCGCTCGTAATTCTCTAATCGGGAGTCTTATTTATGTAAAGCCAGTTTCTACAAGTTACCCTACCCTCGAGCGAAGTACTTGTGCTGGTTTCCGACTTTTCCCGCAGTCGTTTGCCGTTCCGGGCCCCCGACGGGCCGTTTTCGTGCCAAAGTGTTGGAAAATCCCATGTTTCAGTCGTAATTCTCTAACCGGGAGTCCTATTTCCGAACTTTCAGTTCCTATATGTTACTCTACCTTCGAGGGAAGTGCTCGTGCTGGTTTTTGATTTTTCTGGATGCCGTTTCCCATTCCGGACCCCCGGTGGGCCGTTTTGGAGCCCAAGTGTTGGAAAATCCAATGTTTCACTCGTAATTCTCTAATTGGGAGTCCTATTGGCGAACCGTTAGTGCCTGCAAGTTTCTCTACCCACGAGTAAAGTGCTCGTGCTGGTTTTTTATTTTGTCCAGAGGCCGTTTCCCGTTCCGGACCCCCGGCGGGCAGTTTTCGAGCCTTAAGTGTTGGAAAATCCCATCTTTCAGTCATAATTCTCTAACCGGAAGTCTTATTCGCGACCGGTCAATTCCAACAAGTTACTCTACCCTCGAGGGAAGTGCTCGTGCCGGTTTTCAATATTTCCAAGGGCCGTTTCCCGTTCCGGACCCTCGGCGGGCCGTTTTCGAGCCAAAGTGTTGGAAAATCTCATTTTCGCTCGTAATTCTCTAATCGAGAGTCCTATTTGCGAACTGTCAGTTCCTATAACTTACTTTACCCTCGAGCGAAGTGCTCGTGCTGGTTGCCGATTTTTCCCACAGCTGTTTACCGTTCCAGGCCCCCGACGGGCCTTTTTCGAGCGGAAGTGTTGGAAAATCTCATGTTTCAGTCGTAATTCTCTAACCGGGAGTCCTATTTGCGAACTTTCAGTTCTTACAAGTTACTCTACCCTAAAGGGAAGTGCTCGTGCCGATTTTTTATTTTTCCGGGGGCATTTCCTATTTCTGGACCCCCGGTGGGCCGTTTTGGATCCTAAGTGTTGGAGAATCCCATGTTTCGCTCGTAATTCTCTAATCAGGAGTCTTATTTGCGAACTGTCAGTTCCTACAAGTTAGTATACCCTGAAGGGAAGTGCTCTTGCCGGTTTTCATTTTTTCCTTTTGTCGATTCCCGTTCCAGACCCTCGGCGGGCCGTTTTCGAGCCTAACTTTTGGGAAATCACATGTTTCGCTCGTAATTCTCTAACCGGGAGTCATATTTGCGAACCATCAGTGCCTAAAAGTTAATCTACCCATGAACGAAGCGCTCGTGCCGTTTTTAGATTTCACCCGCGGCCGTTTCCCGTTCCAGGCCACCGACGGGCTGTTTTCGAGCCTAAGTTTTGGAAAATCCCATGTTTCAGTCCTAAGTTTTGGAAAATCCCATGTTTCAGTCGTAATTCTCTAATAGGGAGTCCTTTTTATGACCCGTCGGTTCTAACAAGTTACTCTACCCTCGAGGGAAGTGCTCGTGAAGGTTTTCGAACTTTCCAGGGGCAGGTTTCCGTTCCGGACCCTCGGCGGGCCGTTTTCGAGCCTAAGTCTTGGAAAATCCCATGTTTCGCTCGTAATTCACTAATTGGGATCCTATTTGCGAACTGTCAGTTCTTACAAGTTACTTTACCCTCAAGGGAAGTGCTCGTGCCGGTTTCTGATTTTACCTTGGGTCGTTTCCCGTTCTAGGCCCCCGGCGGGCTGTTTTCGAGCCAAAGTGTTGGAAAATCTCATGTTTCAGTTGTAATTCTCTAACCGGGAGTCATATTTTCGAACCGTCAGTTCCTACAAGTTACTCTACCCTTGAGGGAAGTACTCGTGCTGATTTTCGGTTTTTCCGGATGCCGTTTCCCGTTTCGGATCCCCGGTGGGCCGTTTTGTAGCCCAAGTGTTGGAAAATCCAATGTCTCACTCGTAATTCTCTAACTCAGGAGTCCTATTTGCGAACTGTCAGTTCATACAAGTTACTCTACCCTCAAGGGAAGTGCTCGTGCCTATTTTCATTTTTTCCTTGTGCCGATTCCCGTTCTAGACCCCGGCATGCCGTTTTTGAGCCTAAATTTTGGAAAATTACATGTTTCGCTTGTAATTCTCTAACCAGGAGTCCTATTTGCGAACTATCAACGCCTACAAGTTACTCTACCCACGAACGAAGTGCTCGTGCCGGTTTCCAATTTCTCCCACGGCCGTTTCCCGTTCCAAGCCGCCGACGGGCTGTTTTCGAGCGTAAGTGTTGGAAAATCCCATGTTTCGCTCGTAATTCTCAAACCGAGGGTCTTACTTCCGAACCATCTGTTACTACAAGTTACTCTACCCTCGAGGGAGGTGCTCATGCCGGTTTCCGATTTTACCTTGGGCCGTTTTCCGTTTCAGTTCCTACAAGTTGCTCTACCCTCGAGGGAAGTGATCGTGCCGGTTTTCGATTTTTCCGGGGGCCATTTCCTGTTTCTGGACCCCCGGCGGGCCGTTTTCGAGCCAAAGTGTTGAAAAATCTCATGTTTCGCTCGTAATTCATTAATCGAGAGTCCTATTTGCGAACCGTCAATTCCTATAACTTACTCTACACTCGAGCGTAGTGCTCGTGCTGGTTTTCGATCTTTCCAGCAGCCGTTTACCGTTCCAGGCCCCCGATGGGCCTTTTTCAAGCGAAAGTGTTGGAAAATCTCATGTTTCGGTCGTAATTCTCTAACCGGGAGTCCTATTTGCGAACCTTCAGTTCCTACAAGTTACTTTACCCTCGAGGGAAGTGATCGTGCAGGTTTTCGATTTTTACGGGGCCATTTCCTGTTTCTGGACCCCCAGTGGGCCGTTTTGGAGCCCAAGTGTTAGAAGATCCCATGTTTGAGTCGTAATTCTCTAATCGGGAGTCCTATTTGCGAACTGTCAGTTCCTATAAGTTACTCTACCCTCAAGGGAAGTGCTCGTGCCGATTTCATTTTTTCCTTACGCCGTTTCCCGTTCCAGACCCCGGCAAGCCGTTGTCGAGCCTAAGTGTTGGAAAATCCCATGTTTCGCTCGTAATTCTCTAACCGGGAGTCCTACTTGCGAACCGTCAGTTCCCACAAGTTACTCTACACTCGAGCGAAGTGGTCGTGCCGGTTTCTAATTTTTCCTGCGGCCGTTTCCATTCCAGGCCACCGACGGGCTGTTTTCGAGCCTAAGAGTTGGAAAATTCCATGTTTCAGTCGTAATTCTCAAACCGGGAGTCCTATTCGTGACCCGTCAGTTCTAACAAGTTACTCTACTGTCGAGGGTAGTGCTCGTGATGGTTTTCGAACTTTCCAGGGGCAGTTTCCTTTTCCGGACCCCCGGCGGGCCATTTTTCGAGCCTAAGTGTTGGAAAATCCCATGTTTCGCTCGTAATTTAATAATCGGGAGTCCTATTTGCGAACTATCAGTTCATACAAGTTAATCTACCCTCAAGGGAAGTGCTCGTACCGGTTTCCGATTTTACCTTGGACCGTTTCCCGTTCCAAGCCCCTGGTGGGCCGTTTTCGAGCCAAAGTGTTGAAAAATCTCATGTTTCAGTCGTAATTTTCTAACTGGGAGTCATATTTTCGAACCGTCCATTCGTAAAAGTTACTCTACCCTCGAGGGAAGTGCTCGTGCTGATTTTCGATTTTTCTGGGGTCGTTTTCCGTTTCTGGACCCCCGGCGGGCCGTTTTGGAGCCTAAGTGTTGGAAAATCACATGTTTCGCTCGTAATTCTCTAATCGGGAGTCCTATTTATGAAAAACCAGTTTCTATAAGCTACCCTACGCTCGAGCGAAGTAGTTGTGTTGGTTTTCGATTTTCCCCAGTCGTTTGCCCTTCCGGGCCCCCGACGGGCCGTTTTCGTGCCAAAGTGTTGGAAAATCCCATGTTTCAGTCGTAATTCTCTAACCGGGAGTCCTATTTCCGAACTGTCAGTTCCTATATGTTACTCTACCTTCGAGGGATGTGCTCGTGCCAGTTTTTTATTTTTCTGGATGCCGTTTCCCATTCCGGACCCCCGGTGGGCCGTTTTGGAGCCCAAGTGTTGAAAAATCCAATGTTTCACTTGTAATTCTCTAATCGGGAGTCCTATTTGCGAACCGTTAGTGCTTGCAAGTTTCTCTACCCACGAGTAAAGTGTTCGTGCCAGTTTTCGATTTTGTCCGGCGGCCGTTTCCCATTCCGGACCCCCGACGGGCAGTTTTCGAGCCGTAAGTATTGGAAAATCCCATCTTTCAGTCGTAATTCTCTAACCGGGAGTCTTATTCGCAAACGGTCAGTTCCAACAAGTTACTCTACCCTCGAGGGAAGTGCTCGTGCCGGTTTTCAATATTTCCGGGGGCCGTTTCCCGTTCCGGACCCTCGGCGGGCCGTTTTCGAGCCAAAGTGTTGGAAAATCTCATTTTCGCTCGTAATTCTCTAATCGAGAGTCCTATTTGCAAACTGTCAGTTCCTATAACTTACTCTACCCTCGAGCGAAGTGCTCGTGCTGGTTTCCATTTTTTGCCGCAGCTGTTTACCGTTTCAAGCCCCCGACGGGCCTTTTTCGAGCCAAAGTGTTGGAAAATCCCATGTTTCAGTCGTAATTATCTAATCGGGAGTCCTATTTGCGAAGCTTCAGTTTCTACAAGTTACTCTACCATCGAGGGAAGTGATCGTGCCGATTTTCGATTTTTCCCCGGGCATTTCCTGTTCTGGACCCCCGGTGGGCCGTTTTGGAGCCTAAGTGTTGGAAAATCCCATGTTTCACTCGTAATTCTCTAATCGGGAGTCTTATTTGCAAACTGTCTGTTCCTACAAGTTACTCTACCCTCAAGCGAAGTGCTCTTGCTAGTTTTCGTTTTTTCCTTGTGTCGATTCCCGTTCCAGACCCTCGGCTGGCTGTTTTCGAGCCTAACTGTTGGAAAATCACATGTTTCGCTCGTAATTCTCTAATCGGGAGTCCTATTTATGAAAAGTCAGTTCGTACAAGTTACTCAACCCTCGAGCAAAGTGCTTGTGCTGGTTTCCGATTTTTCCTGTGGCCGTTTACGTTTCGGACCCCCGACGGGCCTCTTTCGAGCCAAAGTGTTGGTAAATTCCATGTTTCAGTCGTAATTCTCTAACCGGGAGTCCTATTTCCGAACCGTCAGTTCCTACAAGTTACTCTACCTTCGAGGGAAGTATTCGTGCTGGTTTTTGATTTTTCCGGATGCCCTTTCTCATTCCGGAACCCCGGTGGGCCGTTTTGGAGCCTAAGTATTGGAAAATCCAATGTTTCACTCGTAATTCTCTAATCGGGAGTCCTATTTGCGAACCGTTAGAGCCTACAAGTTACTCTACCCACGAGTTAAGTGCTCGTGCCGGTTTTCGATTTTGTTCGGCAGCCGTTTCCCGTTCCGGACCCCTGGCGGGCAGTTTTCGAGCCTTAAGTTTTGAAAAATCCCATCTTTCAGTCGTAATTCTTTAACCGGGAGTCCTATTCGCGACCTGTCAGTTCCAACAAGTTACTCTACCCTCGAGGGAAGTGTTCGTGCCGGTTTTCAATATTTTCAGGGGCCGTTTCCCATTCCTGGACCCCTGGTGGGCCGTTTTGGAGCCTAATTGTTGGAAAATCCCATGTTTCGCTCGTAATTCTCTAATCGGGAGTCCTATTTATGAAAAGTCAGTTCCTACAAGTGACTCAACCCTCGAGCAAAGTGCTTGTGCTGGTTTCCGATTTTTCCTGTGGCCGTTTACGTTTTGGGCCCCCGACGGACCGTTTTCGAGCCAAAGTATTGGAAAATTCCATGTTTCAGTCGTAATTCTCAAACCGAGGGTCATACTTCCGAACCATCTGTTCCTACAAGTTACTCTACCCTCGAGGGAAGTGCTCGTGCCGGTTTCCGATTTTACCTTAGGCCGTTTTCCATTTCAGTTCCTACAAGTTACTCTACCCTCGAGGGAAGTGATCGTGCCGGTTTTCGATTTTTCCGGGGGCCATTTCCTGTTTCTGGACCCCCGGTGGGCCGTTTTCGAGCCAAAGTGTTGGAAAATCTCATATTTCGCTCGTAATTCTCTAATCGATAGTCCTATTTGCGAACCGACAGTTCCTATAACTTACTCTACCGTCGAGCGAAGTGCTCGTGCTGGTTTCCAATTTTTCCCGCAGCCGTTTACCGTTCTAGTCCCCCGATGGGCCTTTTTCGAGCCAAAGTGTTGGAAAATCCCATGTTTCAGCGCTAATTCTCTAATCGGGAGTCCTATTTACGAACCTTCAGTTCCTACAAGTTACTCCACCCTCGACGGAAGTGATCGTGCCGGATTTCGATTTTTTCGGGGGCCATTTCCTGTTTCTGGACCCCCGGTGGGCCGTTTTTGAGCCAAAGTGTTGGAAAATCCCATGTTTCGCTCCTAATTCTCTAACCGTGGGTCCTATTTGCGAATTGTCAGTTCCTACAAGTTACTCTACCCTTAAGGGAAGTGCTCGTGCCGATTTTCATTTTTTCCTTCGGCCGATTCCCATTCCAGACCCTGGCAGGCCGTTCTTGAGCCTAAGTTTTGGAAAATCACATGTTTCGCTCGTAATTCTCTAACCGTGAGTCATATTTGCGAACCATCAGTGCCTACAAGTTACTCTACCCACGAACGAAGTGCTCGTGCCGGTTTCCAATTTATCCCGTGGCTGTTTCTCATTCAAGGCCACCGACGGGCTGTTTTCGATCATAATTGTTGGAAAATCGCATGTTTTAGTCGTAATTCTCTAACCGGGAGTCCTATTCGTGACCCGTCAGTTCCAACAAGTTACTCTACCTTTGAGGGAATTGCTCGTGATGGTTTTCGACCTTTCCAGGGGCAGTTTCCCGTTCCGGACCCCCGACGGGCCGTTTTCGAGCGTAAGTGTTGGAAAATCCCATCTTTCGCTCGTAATTTTCAAATCGAGGGTCCTACATCCGAACCATTTGTTCCTACAAGTTACTCTTCCCTCAAGGGAAGTGGTCGTGACGGTTTCAGATTTTACCTAGGGCAGTTTCCCGTTTCAGTTCCTACAAGTTACTCTACCCTCGAGGGAAGTGATCGTGCCGGTTTTCGATTTTCTCGGGGGCCATTTCCTGTTTCTGGACCCCCGGCGGGCCGTTTTCGAGCCAAAGTGTTGGAAAATCTCATGTTTCGCTCGTAATTCTCTAATCGAGAGTCCTATTTACGAACCGTCAGTTCCTATAACTTACCCTACCCTCGAGCGAAGTGCTCGTGCTAGTTTCCGATTATTCCCGCAGCCGTTTACCGTTCCGGGCCCCCAACGGGCCTTTTTGGAGCCAAAGTGTTGAAAAATCCCATGTTTCAATCTTAATTCTCTAACCGGGAGTCCTATTTGCGAACCATCAGTTCCTACAAGTTACTCCACCCTCGAGGGAAGTGATCGTGTCGGATTTCGATTTTTTCGAGGGCCATTTCCTGTTTCTGGACCCCCGGTGGGCCGTTTTGGAGCCTAAGTGTTGGAAAATCCCATGTTTCGCTCGTAGTTCTCTAACCGGGAGTCCTATTTGCGAACTGTCAGTTCATACAAGTTACTCTACCCTCAAGGGAAGTGCTCGTGCCTATTTTCATTTTTTCCTTGTGCCGATTCCCGTTCCAGACCCCGGCATGCCGTTTTTTAGCCTAAATTTTGGAAAATTAAATGTTTCCCTCGTAATTCTCTAACCCGGAGTCCTATTTGCGAACCATCAGTGCCTACAAGTTACTCTACCCACGAACGAAGTGCTCGTGCCGGTTTCCAATTTCTCCCGCGGCCGTTTCTCATTCTAGGCCACCGATGGGCTGTTTTCGAGCATAAGTGTTAGAAAATCCCATATTTCAATCGTAATTCTCTAACCTGGAGTCCTATTCGTGACCCGTCAGTTCCAACAAGTTACTCTACCCTCGAGGGATGTGCTCGTGGTGATTTTCAAACTTACCAGGGGCAGTTTCCCGTTCCGGACCCCCGGCGGGCCGTTTTCGAGCGTAAGTGTTGGAAAATCCCATATTTCGCTCGTAATTTTCAAACCGAGGGTCCTACATTCGAACCATCTGTTCCTACAATTTACTCTTCCCTCGAGGGAAGTGCTCGTGCCGGTTTCCGATTTTACCTTGGGCAGTTTCGTGTTTCAGTTCCTACAAGTTACTCTACCCTCAAGGGAAGTGATCGTGCCGGTTTTCGATTTTCCCAGGGGCCATTTCCTGTTTCTGGACCCCCGACGGGTCGTTTTCGAGCCAAAGTGTTGGAAAATCTCATGTTTTACTCGTAATTCTCTAATCGAGAGTCCTATTTACGAACTGTCAGTTCGTATAACTTACCCTACCCTCGAGCGAAGTGTCGTGCTGGTTTTCGATTATTCCCACGGCCATTTACCGTTCCGGGCCCCCGACGGGCCTTTTTCGAGCCAAAGTGTTGAAAAAATCCCATGTTTCAGTCGTAATTCTCTAACCGGGAGTCCTATTTGCGAACCTTCAGTTCCTACAAGTTACTCTACCCTCGAGAGAAGTGATCGTGCAGGTTTTCAATTTTTTTGGGGGCCATTTCCTGTTTCTGGACCCCCAGTGGGCTGTTTTGGAGCCAAAGTGTTGGAAAATCCCATGTTTTGCTCGTAATTCAATAATTGGGAGTCCTATTTGCTAACTGTCAGTTCCTACAAGTTACTCTACCCTCAAGGGAAGTCCTCGTGCCGGTTTCCGATTTTACCTTGGGCCGTTTCCTGTTCCAGGCCCCCGGCGGGCCGTTTTTGAGCCCAAGTGTTCGAAAATCTCATGTTTCAGTTCCTACAAGTTACTCTAACCTCGAGGGAAGTGCTCGTGCTGATTTTGAATTTTTCTGGGGGGTCGTTTTCCGTTTCTGGACCCGCCCGGCGGGCCGTTTTGGAGCCTAAGTGTTGGAAAATCCCATGTTTCGCTCGTAATTCTCTAATCGGGAGTCGTATTTATGTAAAGCCAGTTTCTACAAGTTACCCTACGCGAGAGCGAAGTACTTGTGCTGGTTTCCGATTTTTCCCCAGTCCTTTGCTGTTTCGGGCCCCCGGCGGGCCGTTTTCGTTCCAAAGTGTTGGAAAATCCCATGTTTCAGTCGTAATTCTCTAACCGGGAGTCCTATTTCCGAACCGTCAGTTCCTATATGTTACTCTACCTTCGAGGGAAGTGCTCGTGCCGGTTTTTGAATTTTCTGGATGCCGTTTCCCATTCCGGACCCCCGGTGGGCCGTTTTGGAGCCCAAGTGTTGGAAAATCCAATGTTTCACTCGTAATTCTCTAATCGGGAGTCCGATTTGCGAACCGTTAGTGCCTGCAAGTTTCTCTACCCACGAGTAAAGTGCTCGTGCCGGTTTTCGATTTTGTCCAAAGGCCGTTTCCCGTTCCGGACCCCCGGCGGGCAGTTTTCGAGCCTTAAGTGTTGGAAAATCCCATCTTTCAGTCGTAATTCTCTAACCGGGAGTCTTATTTGCGACCTGTCAGTTCCAACAAGTTACTCTACCCTCATGGGAAGTGCTCGTGCCGGTTTTTAATATTTCCGGGGGCCGTTTCCCGTTCCGGACCCCCGGCGGGCCGTTTTCGAGCTAAAGTGTTGGAAAATCTCATGTTTCGCTCGTAATTCTCTAATCGAGAGTCCTATTTGCGAACTGTCATTTCCTATAACTTACTCTACCCTCGAGCGAAGTGCTCGTGCTGTTTTCCAATTTTCCCCGCAATTGTTTACCGTTCCAGGCCCCCGACGGGCCTTTTTCGAGCGGAAGTGTTGGAAACTCTCATGTTTCAGTCATAATTCTCTAACATGGAGTCCTATTTGCGAACTTTCAGTTCTTACAAGTTACTCTACCCTCAAGGGAAGTTATCGTGCTGATTTTCAATTTTTCCAGGGGCCATTTCTTGTTTCTGGACCCCCGGTGGGCCGTTTTGGAGCCTAAGTGTTGGAAAATCCCATGTTTCCCTCGTAATTCACTAATCGGGAGTCTTATTTGCGTATTGTCAGTTCTACAAGTTACTCTACCCTCAAGGGAAGTGCTCTTTCCAGTTTTAATTTTTTCCTTGTGCCGATTCCCGTTCTAGACCCTCGGCGGCCGTTTTCGAGCCTGAGTTTTGGAAAATACATGTTTCGCTCGTAATTCTCTAATCGGGAGTCCTATTTGCGAACCATCAGTGCCTACAAGTTACTCTACCCACGAACAAAGTGCTCGTGCCATTGTCCGATTTCACCCGCGGCCGTTTCCCATTCCAGGCCACCGACGGGCTGTTTCGAGCCTAAGTTTTTGAAAAATCCCTTGTTTCAGTCGTAATTCTCTAACAGGGAGTCCTATTCGTGACCCGTGAATTCTAACAAGTTATTCTACCCTCGAGGGAAGTGCTCGTGACGGTTTTCGAACTTTCCAGGGCAGTTTTCCGTTCCGGACCGTCAGCGGGCCGTTTTCGAGCCTAAGTGTTGGAAAATCCCATGTTTCGCTCGTAATTCACTAATCGGGATCCTATTTGCGAACTGTCAGTTCCTACAAGTTACTCTACCCTCAAGGGAAGTGCTCGTGCCGGTTTCCGATTTTACCTTGGGCCGTTTCCCGTTCCAGGCCGCCGGCGGGCCGTTTTCGAGCCAAAGTGTTGGAAAATCTCATGTTTCAGTCGTAATTCTCTAACCGGGAGTCATATTTTCGAACCGTCAGTTCCTACAAGTTACTCTACCCTCGAGGGAATTGCTCGTGCTGATTTTCGATTTTTCTGGGGGTTGTTTTCCGTTTCTAGACCTCCCGGCGGGCCGTTTTGGAGCCTAAGTTTTGGAAAATTACATGTTTCTCTTGTAATTCTCTAACCGGGAGTCCTATTTGCGAACCATCAGTGCCTACAAGTTACTCTACCCACGAACGAAGTGCTCGTGCCGGTTTCCAATGTCTCCCGCGGCCGTTTCCCGTTCCAAACCGCCGACGGGCTGTTTTCAAGCGTTAGTGTTGGAAAATCCCATGTTTCAGTCGTAATTCTCTAACCGGGAGTCCTATTCGTGACCCGTCATTTCCAACAAGTTACTCTACCCTCGAGGGAAGTGCTCATGACGGTTTTCGAACATTCCAGGGGTAGTTTCCCGTTTCGGACCCCCGGCGGGCCGTTTTCGAGCCTAAGTGTTGGAAAATCTCATATTTCGCTCGTAATTCTCAAACCGAGGGTCCAACTTCCGAACCATTTGTTCCTACAAGTTACTCTACCCTCGAGGGAAGTGCTCGTGCCGGTTTCCGATTTTACCTTGGGCCGTTTTCCATTTCTACAAGTTACTCTACCCTCGTGGGAAATGCTCATGCTGGTTATTGATTTTTCCGGGGGCCGTTTCGCGTTTCTGGACCCCCGGTGGGCCGTTTTGGAGCCTAACTGTTGGAAAATCCCATGTTTCGCTCGTAATTCTCTAATCGGGAGTCCTATTTATGAAAAGTCAGTTCGTACAAGTTACTCAACCCTCGAGCAAAGTGCTTGTGCTGGTTTCCGATTTTTCCTGTGGCCGTTTACGTTTCGGGCCCCCGACGGGCCGTTTTCGAGCCAAAGTGTTGGTAAATTCCATGTTTCAGTCGTAATTCTCTAACCGGTGCCCTATTTCCGAACCGTCAGTTCCTACAAGTTACTCTACCTTCGAGAGAAGTGTTCGTGCCGGTTTTTGATTTCTCCGGATGCCGTTTCCCGTTCCGAAACCCCGGTGGGCCGTTTTGGAGCCCAAGTGTTGGAAAATCCAATGTTTCACTCGAATTATCTAATCGGGAGTCCTATTTGTGAACCGTTAGTGCCTACAAGTTACTCTACCCACGAGTTAAGTGCTCGTGCCAGTTTTCAATTTTTTTCGGGGGCCGTTTCCCGTTCCGGTCCCCCAGGGGGCAGTTTTCGAGCCTTAAGTTTTGGAAAATCCCATCTTTCAGTCGTAATTCTTTAACCGGGAGTCCTATTCGCGACCCGTCAGTTCCAACAAGTTACTCTACCCTCGAGGGAAGTGCTCGTGCCGGTTTTCAATATTTTCGGGGGCCGTTTCCCATTCCTGGACCCCCGGTGGGCCGTTTTGGAGCCTAATTGTTGGAAAATCCCATGTTTCGCTCGTAATTCTCTAATCGGGAGTCCTATTTATGAAAAGTCAGTTCTTACAAGTGACTCAACCCTCGAGCAAGTGCTTGTGCTGGTTCCGATTTTTCCTGTGGCCGTTTACGTTTTGGGCCCCCGACAGGCCGTTTTCGAGCCAAAGTGTTGGAAAATTCCATGTTTCAGTCGTAATTCTCAAACCGAGGGTCCTACTTCCGAACCATCTATTCCTACAAGTTACTCTACCCTCGAGGGAAGTGCTCGTGCCGGTTTCCGATTTTACCTTGGGCCGTTTCCCGTTTCAATTCCTACAAGTTACTCTACCCTCGAGGGTAGTGATCGTGCCGGTTTTCAATTTTTCCGGGGGCCATTTCCTGTTTCTGGACCCCCGGCGGGCTGTTTTCGAGCCAGAGTGTTGGAAAATCTCATGTTTCGCTTGTAATTCTCTAATCGATAGTCCTATTTTCGAACCGTCAGTTCTTATAACTTATTCTACTGTCGAGCGAAGTGCTCGTGCTGGTTTCCAATTTTTCCCGCAGCTGTTTACCGTTCTAGTCCCCCGACGGGCTTTTTTCGAGCCAAAGTGTTGGAAATTCCCATGTTTCAGTGGTAATTCTCTAACCGGGAGTCCTATTTGCGAACCTTCAGTTCCTATAAGTTACTCCACCCTCGAAGGAAGTGATCGTGCCGGATTTCGATTTTTTTGGCGGCCATTTCCTGTTTCTGGACCCCCGGTGGGCCGTTTTCGAGCCTAAGTGTTGGAAAATCCCATGTTTTGCTCGTAATTCTCTAACCGTGAGTCCTATTTGCGAACTCTCAGTTCCTACAAGTTACTGTACCCTCAAGGGAAGTGCTCATGCCGGTTTTCATTTTTTCCTTCGGCCGATTCCCATTCCAGACCCCGGCAGGCCGTTCTTGAGCCTAAGTTTTGGAAAATCACATGTTTCGCTTGTAATTCTCTAACCAGGAGTCCTATTTGCGAACCATCAGTGCCTACAAGTTACTCTACCCACGAACGAAGTGCTCGTGCCGGTTTCCAATTTATCCCGTGGCTGTTTCTCATTCAAGGCCACCGACGGGCTGTTTTCGAGCATAATTGTTGGAAAATCCCATGTTTCAGTCGTAATTCTCTAACCGGGAGTCCTATTCGTGACCCGTCAGTTCCAACAAGTTACTCTACCCTTGAGGGAATTGCTCGTGATGGTTTTCGAACTTGCCAGGGGCAGTTTCCCGTTCCGGACCCCCGACGGGCCGTTTTCGAGCATAAGTGTTGGAAAATCCCATGTTTCGCTCGTAATTTTCAAACCGAGGGTCCTACATCCGAACCATCTGTTCCTACAAGTTACTCTTCCCTCGAGGGAAGTGCTCGTGCCGGTTTCGGATTTTACCTTGGGCAGTTTCCCGTTTCAGTTCCTACAAGTTACTCTACCCTCGAGGGAAGTGATCGTGCCGGTTTTCGATTTTCCTGGGGGCCATTTCCTGTTTCGGGACCCCCGGCGGGCCGTTTTCGAGCCAAAGTGTTGGAAAATCTCATGTTTCGCTCGTAATTCTCTAATCGAGAGTCCTATTTACGAATCGTCAGTTCCTAAAACTTACCCTACCCTCGAGCGAAGTGCTCGTGCTGGTTTCCGATTATTCCCACAGCCATTTACCGTTCCGGGCCCCCGACGGGCCTTTTTCGAGCCAAAGTGTTGAAAAAAATCCCATGTTTCAGTCGTAATTCTCTAACCGGGAGTCCTATTTGCGAACCTTCAGTTCCTACAAGTTACTCTACCCTCGAAAGAAGTGATCGTACAGGTTTTCAATTTTCCCGGGGGCCATTTCCTGTTTCTGGACCCCCGGTGGGTCGTTTCGGAGCCTAAGTGTTGGAAAATCCCATGTTTCGCTCGTAATTATCTAACCGGGAGTCCTATTTGCAAACATTCAGTTCCTACAAGTTACTCTACCCTCAAGGGAAGTGCTCGTGCCGGTTTTCGTTTTTTCCTTCGGCCGATTCCCATTCCAGACCTCGATAGGCCGTTTTTTAGCCTAAATTTTTGAAAATCACTTGTTTCGCTCGTAATTCTCTAACCGGGAGTCCTATTTGCGAACTTTCAGTTCTTACAAGTTACTCTACCCTCAAGGGAAGTTATCGTGCTGATTTTCAATTTTTCCGGGGGCCATTTCTTGTTTCTGGACCCCCGGTGGGCCGTTTTGGAGCCTAAGTGTTGGAAAATCCCATGTTTCCCTCGTAATTCACTAATCGGGAGTCTTATTTGCGTACTGTCAGTTCTACAAGTTACTCTACCCTCAAGGGAAGTGCTCTTTCCAGTTTTAATTTTTTCCTTGTGCCGATTCCCGTTCCAGACCCTCGGCGGGCCGTTTTCGAGCCTGAGTTTTGGAAAATACATGTTTCGCTCGTAATTCTCTAATCGGGAGTCCTATTTGCGAACCATCAGTGCCTACAAGTTACTCTACCCACGAACAAAGTGCTCGTGCCATTGTCCGATTTCACCCGCGGCCGTTTCCCATTCCAGGCCACCGACGGGCTGTTTTCGAGCCTAAGTTTTGGAAAATCCCTTGTTTCAGTCGTAATTCTCTAACAGGGAGTCCTATTCGTGACCCGTGAATTCTAACAAGTTATTCTACCCTCGAGGGAAGTGCTCGTGACGGTTTTCAAACTTTCCAGGGGCAGTTTTCCGTTCCGGACCGTCAGCGGGCCGTTTTCGAGCCTAAGTGTTGGAAAATCCCATGTTTCGCTCGTAATTCACTAATCGGGATCCTATTTGCGAACTGTCAGTTCCTACAAGTTACTCTACCCTCAAGGGAAGTGCTCGTGCCGGTTTCCGATTTTACCTTGGGCCGTTTCCCGTTCCAGGCCCCCGGCGGGCCGTTTTCGAGCCAAAGTGTCGGAAAATCTCATGTTTCAGTCGTAATTCTCTAACCGGGAGTCATATTTTCGAACCGTCAGTTCCTACAAGTTACTCTACCCTCGAGGGAATTGCTCGTGCTGATTTTTTCCGATTTTTTCTGGGGTTGTTTTCCGTTTCTAGACCTCCCGGCGGGCCGTTTTGGAGCCTAAGTTTTGGAAAATTACATGTTTCTCTTGTAATTCTCTAACCGGGAGTCCTATTTGCGAACCATCAGTGCCTACAAGTTACTCTACCCCACGAACGAAGTGCTCGTGCCGGTTTCAATTTCTCTCCGCGGCCGTTTCCCCGTTCCAAACCCGCCGACGGGCTGTTTTCCAAGCGTTAGTGTTGGAAAATCCCATGTTTCAGTCGTAATTCTCTAACAGGAAGTCCTATTCGTGACCCGTCATTTCAACAAGTTACTACTACCCTCGAGGTAAGTGCTCATGACGGTTTTTTTGAACATTCCAGGGGTAGTTTTCCCGATTTCGGACCCCCGGCGGGCCGTTTTCCGAGCCTAAGTGTGGGAAAATCTCATGTTTCGCTCGTAATTCTCAAACCGAGGGTCCTACTTCCGAACCATTTGTTCCTACAAGTTACTCTACCCTCGAGGGAAGTGCTCGTGCCGGTTTCCGATTTTACCTTGGGCCGTTTTCCATTTCTACAAGTTACTCTACCCTCGTGGGAAATGCTCGTGTTGGTTATCGATTTTTCCGGGGGCCGTTTCGCGTTTCTGGACCCCCGGTGGGCCGTTTTGGAGCCTAACTGTTGGAAAATCCCATGTTTCGCTCGTAATTCTCTAATCGGGAGTCCTATTTATGAAAAGTCAGTTCGTACAAGTTACTCAACCCTCGAGCAAAGTGCTTGTGCTGGTTTCCGATTTTTCCTGTGGCCGTTTACGTTTCGGACCCCCGACGGGCCTCTTTCGAGCCAAAGTGTTGGTAAATTCCATGTTTCAGTCGTAATTCTCTAACCGGGAGTCCTATTTCCGAACCGTCAGTTCCTACAAGTTACTCTACCTTCGAGGGAAGTGTTCGTGCCGGTTTTTGATTTCTCCGGATGCCGTTTCCCGTTCCGGAACCCCGGTGGGCCGTTTTGGAGCCCAAGTGTTGGAAAATCCAATGTTTCACTCGAATTATCTAATCGGGAGTCCTATTTGCGAACCGTTAGTGCCTACAAGTTACTCTACCCACGAGTTAAGTGCTCGTGCCAGTTTTCGATTTTGTTCGGCGGCCGTTTCCCGTTCCGGTCCCCCGGGGGGCAGTTTTCGAGCCTTAAGTTTTGGAAAATCCCATCTTTCAGTCGTAATTCTCTAACCGGGAGTCCTATTCGCGACCCGTCAGTTCCAACAAGTTACTCTACCCTCGAGGGAAGTGCTCGTGCCGGTTTTCAATATTTTCGGGGGCCGTTTCCCGTTCCTGGACCCACGGTGGGCCGTTTTGGAGCCTATTTGTTGGAAAATCCCATGTTTCGCTCGTAATTCTCTAATCAGGAGTCCTATTTATGAAAAGTCAGTTCCTACAAGTTACTCAACCCTCGAGCAAAGTGCTTGTGCTGGTTTCCGATTTTTCCTGTGACCGTTTACGTTTCGGGCCCCCGACGGGCCGTTTTCGAGCCAATGTGTTGGAAAATTCCATGTTTCAGTCGTAATTCTCTAACCGGGAGTCCTATTTCCGAACCGTCAGTTCCTACAAGTTACTCTACCTTCGAGGGAAGTATTCGTGCCGGTTTTTTATTTTTCCGGATGCCGTTTCCCTTTCCGGAACCACGGTGGGCCGTTTTGGAGCCTAAGTATTGGAAAATCTAATGTTTCACTCGTAATTCTCTAATTGGGAGTCCTATTTGCAAACCGTTAGTGCCTACATGTTACTCTACCCACGAGTTAAGTGCTCGTGCCGGTTTTCGATTTTGT
This sequence comes from Litsea cubeba, assembly GCA_012931725.1. Classification (NCBI taxonomy): domain Eukaryota; kingdom Viridiplantae; phylum Streptophyta; class Magnoliopsida; order Laurales; family Lauraceae; genus Litsea; species Litsea cubeba. Next base: position 48,809,255 of record CM022944.1, on the reverse strand, counting down.
TCGGCAGCCGTTTCCCGTTTCGGACCCCTGGCGGGCAGTTTTCGAGCCTTAAGTTTTGGAAAATCCCATCTTTCAGTTGTAATTCTTTAACCGGGAGTCCTATTCGCGAGCCGTCGGTTCCAACAAGTTACTCTACCCTCGAGGGAAGTGTTCGTGCCGGTTTTCAATATTTTCGGGGGCCGTTTCCCATTCCTGGACCCCCGGTGGGCCGTTTTGGAGCCTAATTGTTGGAAAATCCCATGTTTCGCTCGTAATTCTCTAATCGGGAGTCCTATTTATGAAAAGTCAGTTCTTACAAGTGACTCAACCCTCGAGCAAAGTGCTTGTGCTGGTTTCCGATTTTTCCTGTGGCCGTTTACGTTTTGGGCCCCCGACAGGCCGTTTTCGAGCCAAAGTGTTGGAAAATTCCATGTTTCAGTCGTAATTCTCAAACCGAGGGTCCTACTTCCGAACCATCTATTCCTACAAGTTACTCTACCCTCGAGGGAAGTGCTCGTGCCGGTTTCCGATTTTACCTTGGGCCGTTTTCCGTTTCAATTCCTACAAGTTACTCTACCCTCGAGGGAAGTGATCGTGCCGGTTTTCAATTTTTCCGGGGGCCATTTCCTGTTTCTGGACCCCCGGCGGGCTGTTTTCGAGCCAGAGTGTTGGAAAATCTCATGTTTCGCTCGTAATTCTCTAATCGATAGTCCTATTTTCGAACCGTCAGTTCTTATAACTTATTCTACTGTCGAGCGAAGTGCCCGTGCTGGTTTCCAATTTTTCCCGCAGCTGTTTACCGTTCTAGTCCCCCGACGGGCCTTTTTCGAGCCAAAGTGTTGGAAATTCCCATGTTTCAGTGGTAATTCTCTAACCGGGAGTCCTATTTACGAACCTTCAGTTCCTATAAGTTACTCCACCCTCGAAGGAAGTGATCGTGCCGGATTTTGATTTTTTTGGGGGCCATTTCCTGTTTCTGGACCCCCGGTGGGCCGTTTTCGAGCCTAAGTGTTGGAAAATCCCATGTTTCGCTCGTAATTCTCTAACCGTGAGTCCTATTTGTGAACTCTCAGTTCCTACAAGTAACTGTACCCTCAAGGGAAGTGCTCATGTCGGTTTTTCGTTTTTTTCCTTCGGCCGATTCCCATTCCAGACCCGGCAGGCCGTTCTTGAGCCTAAGTTTTGGAAAATCACATGTTTCGCTTGTAATTCTTTAACCAGGAGTCCTATTAGCGAACCATCAGTGCCTACAAGTTACTCTACCCACGAACGAAGTGCTCGTGCCGGTTTCCAATTTATCCCGCGGCTGTTTCTCATTCAAGGCCACCGACGGGCTGTTTTCGAGCATAATTGTTGGAAAATCCCATGTTTCAGTCGTAATTCTCTAACCGGGAGTCCTATTTGCGAACCTTCAATTCCTACAAGTTACTCTACCCTCGAGGGAAGTGATCGTGCCGGTTTTCAATTTTTCCGGGGGCCATTTCCTGTTTCTGGACCCCCGGTGGGCCGTTTTGGAGCCTAAGTGTTGGAAAATCCCATGTTTCGCTCGTAATTCTCTAATCGGGAGTCCTATTTGCAAACATTCAGTTCCTACAAGTTACTCTACCCTCAAGGGAAGTGCTCGTGCCGGTTTTCGTTTTTTCCTTCGCCCGATTCCCATTCCAGACCTCGATAGGCCGTTTTTTAGCCTAAATTTTCGAAAATCACATGTTTCGCTCGTAATTCTCTAACCGGGAGTCATATTTGCGAACCATCAGTGCCTACAAGTTACTCTACCCACGAACGAAGTGCTCGTGCCGGTTTCCAATTTCTCTCGCGGCCGTTTCTCATTCAAGGCCACCGATGGGCTGTTTTCGAGCATAAGTGTTGGAGAATCCCATATTTCAATCGTAATTCTCTAACCGGGAGTCCTACTCGTGACCCGTCAGTTCCAACAAGTTACTCTACCCTCGAGGGATGTGCTCGTGATGGTTTTCAAACTTACCAGGGGCAGTTTCCCGTTCCAGACCCCCGGCGTGCCGTTTTCGAGCGTAAGTGTTGGAAAATCCCATGTTTCGCTCATAATTTTCAAACCGAGGGTCCTACATCCGAACCATCTGTTCCTACAAGTTACTCTTCCCTCGAGGGAAGTGCTCGTGCCGGTTTCCGATTTTACCTTGGGCAGTTTCCCGTTTCAGTTCCTACAAGTTACTCTACCCTCAAGGGAAGTGATCGTGCCGGTTTTCGATTTTCCCAGGGGACATTTCCTGTTTCTGGACCCCCGGCGGGCCATTTTCCAGCCAAAGTGTTGGAAAATCTCATGTTTCGCTCGTAATTCTCTAATCGAGAGTCCTATTTACGAACCGCCGGTTCCTATAACTTACCCTACCCTCGAGCGAAGTGCTCGTGCTGGTTTCCGATTATTCCCACAGCCATTTACCGTTCCGGGCCCCCGACGGGCCTTTTTCGAGCCAAAGTGTTGAAAAAATCCCATGTTTCAGTCGTAATTCTCTAACCGGGAGTCCTATTTGCGAACCTTCAGTTCCTACAAGTTACTCTACCCTCGAGAGAAGTGATCGTACAGGTTTTCAATTTTCCCGGCGGCCATTTCCTGTTTCTGGACCCCCAGTGGGCTGTTTTGGAGCCAAAGTGTTGGAAAATCCCATGTTTTGCTCGTAATTCAATAATCGGGAGTCCTATTTGCTAACTTTCAGTTCCTACAAGTTACTCTACCCTCAAGGGAAGTCCTCGTGCCGGTTTTCAATTTTACCTTGGGCCGTTTCCCGTTCCAGGCCCCCGGCGGGCCGTTTTTGAGCCCAAGTGTTGGAAAATCTCATGTTTCAGTCGTAATTATCTAACCGGGAGTCATATTTTCGAACCGTCGGTTCCTACAAGTTACTCTAACCTCGAGGGAAGTGCTCATGCTGATTTTGAATTTTTCTAGGGGTTGTTTTCCATTTCTGGACTCCCCTGGCGGGCCGTTTTGGAGCCTAAGTGTTGGAAAATCCCATGTTTCGCTCCTAATTCTCTAATCGGGAGTCGTATTTATGTAAAGCCAGTTTCTACAAGTTACCCTATGCTAGAGCGAAGTACTTGTGCTGGTTTCCGATTTTTCCCCAGTCGTTTGCTGTTTCGGGCCCCCGACGGGCTGTTTTCATTCGAAAGTGTTGGAAAATCCCATGTTTCAGTCGTAATTCTCTAACTGAGAGTCATATTTTCGAACCGTCAGTTCCTACATGTTACTCTACCTTCGAGGGAAGTGCTCGTGCCGTTTTTTGATTTTTCTGGATGCCGTTTCCCATTCCGGACCCCCGGTGGGCCGTTTTGGAGCCCAACTGTTGGAAAATCCATTGTTTCACTCGTAATTCTCTAATTGGGAGTCCTATTTGCGAACCGTGAGTCCCTACAAGTTTCTCTACCCCCGAGTAAAGTGCTCGTGCTGGTTTTTGATTTTGTCCGGCGGCCGTTTCCCGTTCCGGACCCCCGGCGGGCAATTTTCTAGCCTTAAGTGTTGGAAAATCCCATATTTAAGTCGTAATTCTCTAACCGGGAGTCTTATTCGCGACCTGTCAGTTCCAACAAGTTACTCTACCCTCATGGGAAGTGCTCGTGCCGGTTTTCAATATTTCCGGGGGCCGTTTCCCGTTTCGGATCCCCGGCGGGCCGTTTTCGAGCTAAAGTGTTGGAAAATCTCATGTTTCAGTCGTAATTCTCTAACCGGGAGTCCTATTTGCGAACTTTCAGTTTTTACAAGTTACTCTACCCTCGAGGGAAGTGATCGTGCCGATTTTCGATTTTTTCGGAGGCCATTTCCTGTTTCTGGACCCCCGGTGGGCCGTTTTAGAGCCTAAATGTTGAAAAATCCCATGTTTCACTCGTAATTCTCTAATTGGGAGTCTTATTTGAGAACTGTCAGTTCCTACAAGTTACTCTACCATCAAGGGAAGTGCTCTTGCCGGTTTTCATTTTTTCCTTATGCCGATTCTCGTTCCAGACCCTCGGCGGGCCGTTTTCGAGCCTAGGTTTTGGAAAATCACATGTTTCGCTCGTAATTCTCTAACCGGGAGTCCTATTTCCGAACCATCAGTGCCTACAAGTTACTCTACCCACGAACGAAGTGCTCGTGCCATTTTCCGATTTCACCCGCGGCCGTTTCCCGTTCCAGGCCACCGACGGGCTGTTTTCGAACCTAAGTTTTGGAAAATCCCATGTTTCAGTCGTAATTCTCTAACAGGGAGTCCTATTCGTGACCCGTCAATTCTAACAAGTCACTCTACCCTCGAGGGAAGTGCTCGTGACGGCTTTCGAACTTTCCAGGGGCCGTTTTCCGTTCCAGACCCTCGGCGGGCCGTTTTCGAGCCTAAGTGTTGGAAAATCCCATGTTTCGCTTGTAATTCACTAATCGGGATCCTATTTGCGAACTGTCAGTTCCTACAAGTTACTCTGCCCTCAAGGGAATTGCTCGTGCCGTTTTTCGATTTTACCTCAGACCGTTTCCCGTTCCAGGCCCCCGGCGGGCCATTTTCGAGCCAAAGTGTTGGAAAATCTCATGTTTCAGTCGTAATTCTCTAACCGGGACTCATATTTTCGAACCGTCAGTTCTTACAAGTTACTCTACCCTCGAGGGAATTGCTCGTGCTGATTTCCGATTTTACTGGGGGTCGTTTTCCGTTTCTAGACCACTCGACGTTTTCAGTTTTGGAGCCTAAGTGTTGGAGAATCCCATGTTTCGCTCGTAATTCTCTAATCGGGAGTCCTATTTATGAAAAGCCAGTTTCTACAAGCTACCCTACCATCGAGCGAAGTACTTGTGCTGGTTTCCGATTTTTCCCGTAGCTGTTTACCGGTCCAGGCCCCCGAAGGGCCTTTTTCGAGCGGAAGTATTGGAAAATCTCATGTTTCAGTCGTAATTCTCTAACCGGGAGTCCTATTTTTGAACCTTTACTTCTTACAAGTTACTCTACCCTCGAGGGAAGTGATCGTGCCGGTTTTTGATTTTTTCGGGGGCCATTTCCTGTTTCTGGACCCCCGGTGGGCCGTTTTGGAGCCTAAGTATTGGAAAATCTCATGTTTCACTCGTAATTCTCTAATCGGGAGTCTTATTTGCGAACTGTCAGTCCCTACAAGTTACTCTGCCCTCAAGGGAAGTGCTCTTGACAGTTTTCATTTTTTCCTTGTGCCGATTGCCGTTCCAGACCCTCGGCGGGCCGTTTTCGAGCCTAAGTTTTGGAAAATCACATGTTTCGCTCGTAATTCTCTAACCAGGAGTCCTATTTGCGAACCATCAGTGCCTACAAGTTACTCTACCCACGAACGAAGTGCTCGTGCCATTTTCTGATTTCACCCGCGGCCGTTTCCCGTTCCAGTCCACCGACGGGTTGTTTTCGAGCCTAAGTTTTTGAAAATCCCATGTTTCAGTCGTAATTCTCTAACAGGAGTCCTATTCGTGACTCGTCAGTTCTAACAAGTTAATCTACCCTCGAGGGAAGTCCTCGTGGTGGTTTTCGAACATTCCATGGGTAGTTTTCCGTTCCGGACCCTCAGCTGGCCGTTCTCGAGCCTAAGTGTTGGAAAAATCCCATGTTTCGCTCGTAATTCACTAATCGGGATCCTATTTGCGAACTGTCAGTTCCTACAAGTTACTCTGCCCTCAAGGGAATTGCTCGTGCCGTTTTTCGATTTTACCTCGGACCGTTTCCCATTCCAGGCCCCCGGCGGGCCGTTTTCGAGCCAAAGTGTTGGAAAATCTCATGTTTCAGTCGTAATTCTCTAACTGGGACTCATATTTTCGAACCGTCAGCTCCTACAAGTTACTCTACCCTCGAGGGAATTGCTCGTGCTGATTTCGATTTTTCTGGGGGTCGTTTTCCGTTTCTAGACCCCCCCGGCAGTCCGTTTTGGAGCCTAAGTGTTGGAAAATCCCATGTTTCGCTCGTAATTCTCTAATCAGGAGTCTTATTTATGAAAAGCCATTTTCTACAAGTTACCCTACCCTCGAGCGAAGTACTTGTGCTGGTTTTCGATTCTTCCCGCAGCTGTTTACCGGTCCAGGCCCCGACGGGCCTTTTTTGAGCGGAAGTGTTGGAAAATCTCATGTTTCAGTCGTAATTCTCTAACCTGGAGTCCTATTTGCGAACCTTTAGTTCTTACAAGTCACTCTACCCTCGAGGGAAGTGATCGTGCCGGTTTTCGATTTTTCCGGGGGCCATTTCCTGTTTCTGGACCCCCGGTGGGCCGTTTTGGAGCCTAAGTGTTGGAAAATCTCATGTTTCACTCGTAATTCTCTAATCGGGAGTCTTATTTGCGAACTGTCAGTCCCTACAAGTTACTCTGCCCTCAAGGGAAGTGCTCTTGACGGTTTTCATTTTTTCCTTGTGCCGATTGCCGTTCCAGACCCTCGGCGGGCCGTTTTCGAGCCTAAGTTTTGGAAAATCACATGTTTCGCTCGTAATTCTCTAACCGGATGTCTTATTTGCGAACCATTAGTGCCTACAAGTTACTCTACCCACGAACGAAGTGCTCGTGCCATTTTCCGATTTCACCCACGGCCGTTTCCCGTTCCAGGCCACCGACGGGTTGTTTTCGAGCCTTAGTTTTTGAAAATCCCATGTTTCAGTCGTAATTCTCTAACAGGAGTCCTATTCGTGACTCGTCAGTTCTAACAAGTTAATCTACCCTCGAGGGAAGTTCTCGTGGTGGTTTTCGAACTTTCCATGGGTAGTTTTCCGTTCCGGACCCTCAGCGGGCCGTTTTCGAGCCTAAGTGTTGGAAAATCCCATGTTTCGCTCGTAATTCACTAATCGGGATCCTATTTGCGAACTGTCAGTTCCTACAAGTTACTCTGCCCTCAAGGGAATTGCTCGTGCCGTTTTTCGATTTTACCTCGGACCGTTTCCCATTCCAGGCCCCCGGCGGGCCGTTTTCGAGCCAAAGTGTTGGAAAATCTCATGTTTCAGTCGTAATTCTCTAACTGGGACTCATATTTTCGAACCGTCAGCTCCTACAAGTTACTCTACCCTCGAGGGAATTGCTCGTGCTGATTTTCGATTTTTCTGGGGGTCGTTTTCCGTTTCTAGACCCCCCGGCGGTCCGTTTTGGAGCCTAAGTGTTGGAAAATCCCATGTTTCGCTCGTAATTCTCTAATCGGGAGTCTTATTTATGAAAAGCCAGTTTCTACAAGTTACCCTACCCTCGAGCGAAGTACTTGTGCTGGTTTTCGATTCTTCCCGCAGCTGTTTACCGGTCCAGGCCCCGACGGGCCTTTTTTGAGCGGAAGTGTTGGAAAATCTCATGTTTCAGTCGTAATTCTCTAACCGGAAGTCCTATTTGCGAACCTGTAGTTCTTACAAGTTACTCTACCCTCGAGGGAAGTGATCGTGCCGGTTTTCGATTTTTCCGGGGGCCATTTCCTGTTTCTGGACCCCCGGTGGGCCGTTTTGGAGCCTAAGTGTTGGAAAATCTCTTGTTTCACTCGTAATTCTCTAATCGGGAGTCTTATTTGCGAACTGTCAGTCCCTACAAGTTACTCTGCCCTCAAGGGAAGTGCTCTTGACGGTTTTCATTTTTTCCTTGTGCCGATTGCCGTTCCAGACCCTCGGCGGGCCGTTTTCGAGCCTAAGTTTTGGAAAATCACATGTTTCGCTCGTAATTCTCTAACCGGATGTCTTATTTGCGAACCATCAGTGCCTACAAGTTACTCTACCCACGAACGAAGTGCTCGTGCCATTTTCCGATTTCACCCACGGCCGTTTCCCGTTCCAGGCCACCGACGGGTTGTTTTCGAGCCTTAGTTTTTGAAAATCCCATGTTTCAGTCGTAATTCTCTAACAGGAGTCCTATTCGTGACTCGTGAGTTCTAACAAGTTAATCTACCCTCGAGGGAAGTGCTCGTGGTGGTTTTCGAACTTTCCATGGGTAGTTTTCCGTTCCGGACCCTCAGCGGGCCGTTTTCGAGCCTAAGTGTTGGAAAATCCCATGTTTCGCTCGTAATTCACTAATCGGGATCCTATTTGCGAACTGTCAGTTCCTACAAGTTACTCTGCCCTCAAGGGAATTGCTCGTACCGTTTTCCGATTTTACCTCGGACCGTTTCCCGTTCCAGGCCCCCGGCGGGCCGTTTTCGAGCCAAAGTGTTGGAAAATCTCATGTTTCAGTCGTAATTCTCTAACCGGGACTCATATTTTCGAACCGTCAGCTCCTACAAGTTACTCTACCCTCGAGGGAATTGCTCGTGCTGATTTTCGATTTTTCTGGGGGTCGTTTTCCGTTTCTAGACCCCCCGGCGGTCCGTTTTGGAGCCTAAGTGTTGGAAAATCCCATGTTTCGCTCGTAATTCTTTAATCGGGAGTCTTATTTATGAAAAGCCAGTTTCTACAAGTTACCCTACCCTCGAGCGAAGTACTTGTGCTGGTTTCCGATTTTTCCGGCAGCTGTTTACCGGTCCAGGCCCCGACGGGCCTTTTTCGAGCGGAAGTGTTGGAAAATCTCATGTTTCAGCCGTAATTCTCTAACCGGGAGTCCTATTTGCGAACCTTCAGTTCTTACAAGATACTTTACGCTCGAGGGAAGTGATCGTGCCGGTTTTCGATTTTTCCGGGGGCCATTTCCTATTTTTGGACCCCAGGTGGGCCGTTTTGGAGCCTAAGTGTTGGAAAATCTCATGTTTCACTCGTAATTCTCTAATCGGGAGTCTTATTTGCGAACTGTCAGTTCCTACAAGTTACTCTACCCTCAAGGGAAGTGCTCTTGCCGGTTTTCATTTTTTCCTTGTGCCGATTGCTGTTCCAGACCCTCGGCGGGCCGTTTTCGAGCCTAAGTTTTCGAAAATCACATGTTTCGCTCGTAATTCTCTTACCGGGAGTCCTATTTGCGAACCATCAGTGCCTACAAGTTACTCTACCAACGAACGAATTGCTCGTGCCCTTTTCCGATTTCACCCGCGGCCGTTTCCCGTTCCAGGCCACCGACGGGCTGTTTTCGAGCCTAAGTTTTTGAAAATCCCATGTTTCAGTCGTAATTCTCTAACAGGGAGTCCTATTCGTGACGCGTCTGTTCTAACAAGTTACTCTACCCTCGAGGGAAGTGCTCGTGATGGTTTTCGAACTTTCCAGGGGTAATTTTCCGATCCGGACCCTCAGCGGGCCAGTTTCGAGCCTAAGTGTTCGAAAATTCCATGTTTCGCTCATAATTCACTAATCGGGATCCTATTTGCGAACTGTCAGTTCCTACAAGTTACTCTACCCTCAAGGGAATTGCTCGTGCCGTTTCCCGATTTTACCTCAGAACCTTTCCCGTTCCAGGCCCCCGGCGGGCCGTTTTCGAGCCAATTTGTTGGAAAATCTCATGTTTCAGTCGTAATTCTCTAACCGGGAGTCATATTTTCGAACCGTCAGTTCCTACAAGTTACTCTACCCTCGAGGGAATTGCTCGTGATGATTTTTCGATTTTTCTGGGGGTCGTTTTCCGTTTCTTGACCCCCTGGCGGGCCTTTTTAGAGCCTAAGTGTTGGAGAATCCCATGTTTCGCTCGTAATTCTCTAATCGGGAGTCCTTTTTATGAAAAGCCAGTTTCTACAAGTTACCCTACCATCGAGCGAAGTACTTGTGCTGGTTTCCGATTTTTCCCGCAGCTGTTTACCGGTCCAGGCCCCCGACGGGCCTTTTTCAAGCGGAAGTGTTGGAAAATCTCATGTTTCAGTCGTAATTCTCTAACCGTGAGTCCTATTTGCGAACCTTTAGTTCTTACAAGTTACTCTACCCTCGAGGGAAGTGATCGTGCCGGTTTTCGATTTTTCTGGGGGCCATTTACTGTTTCTGGACCCCCGGTGGGCCTTTTTCGAGCCTAAGTTTTTGAAAATCCCATGTTTCAGTCGTAATTCTCTAACAGGAGTCCTATTCGTGACTCGTCAGTTCTAACAAGTTAATCTACCATCGAGGGAAGTGCTCGTGGTGGTTTTCGAACTTTCCATGGGTAGTTTTCCGTTCCGGACCCTCAGCGGGCCATTTTCGAGCCTAAGTGTTGGAAAATCCCATGTTTCGCTCGTAATTCACTAATCGGGATCCTATTTTCTAACTGTCAGTTCTTACAAGTTACTCTACCCTCAAGGGAATTGCTCGTGCCGTTTTCCGATTTTACCTTGGACCGTTTTTCGTTCCAGGCCCCCGGCGGGCCGTTTTCGAGCCAAAGTGTTGGAAAATCCCATGTTTCGCTCGTAATTCTCTAATCGGGAGTCTTATTTATGAAAAGCCAGTTTCTACAAGTTACCCTACCCTCGAGCGAAGTACCTGTGCTGGTTTCCGATTTTTCCCGCAGCTGTTTACCGGTCCAGGCCCCGACGGGCCTTTTTTGAGCGGAAGTGTTGGAAAATCTCATGTTTCAGTCGTAATTCTCTAACCGGGAGTCCTATTTGCGAACCTTTAGTTCTTACAAGTTACTCTACCCTCGAGGGAAGTGATCGTGCCGGTTTTCGATTTTTCCGGGGGCTATTTCCTGTTTCTGGACCCCCGGTGGGCCGTTTTGGAGCCTAAGTGTTGGAAAATCTCATGTTTCACTCGTAATTCTCTAATCGGGAGTCTTATTTGCGAACTGTCAGTCCCTACAAGTTACTCTGCCCTCAAGGGAAGTGCTCTTGACGGTTTTCATTTTTTCCTTGTGCCGATTGCCGTTCCAGACCCTCGGCGGGCCGTTTTCGAGCCTAAGTTTTGGAAAATCACATGTTTCGCTCGTAATTCTCTAACCGGGAGTCTTATTTGCGAACCATCAGTGCCTACAAGTTACTCTACCCACGAACGAAGTGCTCGTGCCATTTTCCGATTTCACCCACGGCCGTTTCCCGTTCCAGGCCACCGACGGGGTGTTTTCGAGCCTAAGTTTTTGAAAATCCCATGTTTCAGTCGTAATTCTCTAACAGGGAGTCCTATTCGTGACTCGTCAGTTCTAAAAAGTTAATCTACCCTCAACTGAAGTGCTCGTGGTGGTTTTCGAACTTTCCATGGGTAGTTTTCCGTTCCGGACCCTCAGCGGGCCGTTTTCGAGCCTAAGTGTTGGAAAATCCCTTGTTTCGCTCGTAATTCACTAATCGGGATCCTATTTGCGAACTGTCAGTTCCTACAAGTTACTCTGCCCTCAAGGGAATTGCTCATGCCGTTTTCCTATTTTACCTCGCACCGTTTCCCGTTCAAGGCCACCGGCGGGCCGTTTTCGAGCCAAAGTGTTGGAAAATCTCATGTTTCAGTCGTACTTCTCTAACCGGGAGTCATATTTTTGAACCGTCAGTTTCTACAAGTTACTCTATGAAAGAAACTGCGATTCAGATCTGAAACTTCTCATAAAGAGACTACTATGGCTGATGCAAAGCATGACAGATTTTAAAAAATCTGATTTCTGCACTATGCAGCGGAAATCAGCCATAAAGAATCGCATAGAAACTCCATTAAATCATGACCAACATGTGTCTAATTAATAGAGATGATAGAAGACTATTACCTCGAAGATTTGTAGACTTCAAATCTCTGAAAAAATAGATCCAAAGGCCCGAACTCAGACTTGCAATTTGCAAACAAGTTGCTGGAATTTTCTTGCACTAGTATTGCCTTTGATCTTCTCCTCTATCTCACTTCCAAATCTGATTGGCTAAGATGGTGGGATCTTAATCTAGGAAACAAGAACTATCTCTCCAAGGGAAAATCTCAGACCTTAACTTTCTTCAATGAAGAAGAAAACACTAAGGAAGCTGGACGTGTGGAACCTTGCAATTCTTGTTATGGACGTCCAAGAGAGTGGTTGGTTTCTTTTAAAAAAACTTTGAGGAAACCTTTTCCTAGAAGCTTATCTCTTCTAATTCTCATTGTTGTCCAAAAAGGAAAGACTTATTTCCTTTAAGAAACACTCTAATTAGAAAAGGAAACCAAAAAGGAACTTTCCATACAATTAGTAATCCTAGTTGTAGAACACTTACTAATTTTAAGTTCCTAATCCAAAAAGGAAACTAACTCATAGGAATACTAATCCAAAGAGGAGTCCAACTTTCCAAGTAGAGAGTCCTACTCAAAGTTGAAACCTTACCCATGGAAATCCTATCATGGACGTCCCACATATCTATGCACACCATGGCCCACATATAATTTATCTAGAGTTAAATTCATGTATGCCATCAAAAGCCTATTTGAATTTAAACTCAAAATTATTTTTCCACTAAAATAATTCATCCTTATGTTATCTAAACATTTTAGGAAACCATGCCAATCTTGGTAAGTGACTAGAGAAGGGACCAAAAGACATATTTGCCATTGGCTCCCAAAATGACCAAAATGTCCATGCTAAACCCATAGCAACATTAAGACCATTTTAACCTTAACTCATTCCACTAAAGAGTTATGGTTGAACTCCAAGGAAAAATATATAATATAATAAGCTCGTCATAAAATGACGGTTGTCTTCAACCTACTAAGTGTAATGACCTGAATGCCCCTCTATGTAACATCCATAATCGAGTCAGGTTATCATGTGTACTATCAACCTTCCCGATTACATCTAGACCTTAGAACTTCATATCCTTAAACATAATCATCATTCGAATATCATTCTCTTGATCCAGGGAGCGACCCACAAGTTCAATATCCATATGGAACATCCATATACTAAGATCTTAGATTTTGATGATTAATCGGATAATTCTAAGGGGACGATTATTCCATCCTCAGATGGCATAGATTCTATATTGCATCTGCACGTCCCAACTGATCAAGACCGAGTACCCAAAACACAGAGCTGTTGACCCATGAAAAGAATCTCACCCATAGTGAATTAAAGCACAAGAACTTGACTTCGTCAGTTCATCCACAAATGCTCAAGATTAAGAGCATCGGTTACTTAGTAGCATGAGGTGACTTGATCTCTTTTCTGTGATAGTACTATTTTAGAGATCACACCTACAATGGTCCTGTTCAATGCATGACACATGCACTAATGAGATAGATCCGGGAAAGCCCTCCCGTGACTTAGGTATGTCACCCTATATAGGAGAGTATCTCATTATAACTTCTACCAAGATGAAGTGCCCAGCTCCATCTTTCAGTTATGAACAAATATGATGTTTCCAGTTGTCCATGAATTAGACCTATCTGTGTGTAGACACTACACACCTAATTCATTTACTAGAAACAATGGGCCTTACGCAACCATACATACATACATGTTTAAGCATAAAAGAGTCTTTCAATTAAATAACCAGTAAATATCCAGTAACAAAAAATGAGAATGCAGCTAGTGGGCTTTAGGGCATATACCAATCCCAACACTCTACCCTCGAGGGAATTGCTCGTGCTGATTTTTGATTTTTCTGGGGGTCGTTTTCTGTTTCTAGACACCCCGGCGGGCCGTTTTGGAGCCTAAGTGTTGGAAAATCCCATGTTTCGCTCGTAATTCTGTAATCGGGAGTCCTTTTTATCAAAAGTCAATTTCTACAAGTTACCCTACCCTCGACCGAGGTACTTGTGCTGGTTTCCATTTTTTCCCGCAGCTGTTTACCGGTCCAGGCCCCCGAGGGAAGTGATCGTGCCGGCTTTCGTTGTGCCGATTGCCGTTCCAGACCCTCGGCGGGCCGTTTTCGAGCCTAAGTTTTCAAAAATCACATGTTTTTCTTGTAATTCTCTTACCGGGAGTCCTATTTGCGAACCATAAATGCCTACAAGTTACTCTACCCATGAACGAATTGCTCATGCCATTTTCTGATTTCACCCGCTGCCGTTTCCCGTTCCAGGCCACCGACGAGTTGTTTTCGAGCCTAAGTTTTTGAAAATCCCATGTTTCAGTCGTAATTCTCTAACAGGGAGTCCTATTCGTGACTCGTCAGTTCTAACAAGTTACTCTACCCTCGAGGGAAGTGCTCGTGATGGTTTTCAAACTTTCCAGGGGTAGTTTTCCGATCCGGACCCTCAGCGGGCCGTTTTCGAGCCTAAGTGTTGGAAAATCCCATGTTTCGCTCGTAATTCACTAATCGGGATCCTATTTGCGAACTGTCAGTTACTACAAGTTACTCTACCCCCAAGGGAATTGATCGTGCCGTTTTCCGATTTTACCTCGGACCCTTTCCCGTTCCACGACCCCGGTGGGCCGTTTTTGAGCCAAAGTGTTGGAAAATCTCATGTTTCAGTCGTAATTCTCTAACCGGGAGTCGTATTTTCTAACCGTCAGTTCCTACAAGTTACTCTACCCTCGTGGGAATGGCTCGTGCTGATTTCCGATTTTTCTGGGGGTCATTTTCCGTTTCTAGACCCCCCGGCGGGCCGTTTTGGAGCCTAAGTGTTGGAAAATCCCATGTTTCGTTCGTAATTCTCTAATCGGGAGTCCTATTTATGAAAAGCCAGTTTCTACAAGTTACCCTACCCTCGAGCGAAGTACTTGTGCTGGTTTCCGATTTTTCCCGCAGCTGTTTCCCGGTCCAGGCCCCCGACGGGCGTTTTTTGAGTGGAAGTGATCGTGCCGGTTTTTGATTTTTCCAGGGGCCATTTCCTCTTTCTAGACCCCGGTGGGCCGTTTTGGAGCCTAAGTGTTGGAAAATCTCATGTTTCAGTCGTAATTCTCTAATCGGGAGTCTTATTTGCGAACTGTCAGTTCCTACAAGTTACTCTACCCTCACGGGAACTGCTCTTGCCGGTTTTCATTTTTTCCTTGTGCCGATTGCCATTCCAGACCCTCGGCGGGCCGTTTTCGAGCCTAAGTTTTTGAAAATCACATGTTTCGCTCGTAATTCTTTTACCGGGAGTCCTAATTGCGAACCATCAGTGCCTATAAGTTACTCTACCCACGAACGATGTGCTCGTGCCATTTTTCGATTTCACCCGCGGCCGTTTCCCATTGCAGGCCCCCGACGGGCCGTTTTCGAGCCGAAGTGTTCGAAAATCCCATGTTTCAATCGTAATTCTCTAACCAGGAGTCCTATTTCCGAACTGTCAGTTCCTACAAGTTACTCTACCTTCAAGGGAAGTGCTCGTGCCTCTTTTTGATTTTTTCGGATGCCGTTTCCCGTTTCGAACCCCCGGTGGGCCGTTTAGGAGCACAAGTCTTGGAAAATCCAATGTTTCACTCGTAATTCTCTAATCGGGAGTCCTATTTTCGAACCGTCAGTGCCTACATGTTACTCTACCCACGAGTAAAGTGCTCATGCCGGTTTTCGATTTTGTCCGGCGGCCGTTTCCCTTTTCGGACCCCCGACGGGTAGTTTTCAAGCCTTGAGTGTTGGAAAAGCCCATCTTTTAGTCGTAATTCTCTAACCGGGAGTCCTATTTGTGAACCGTCAGTACCTATAACTTACTCTAACCTCGAGCGAAGTGCTCGTGCTGGTTTCTGATTTTTCCCGCAGATGTTTACCGTTCCAGGCCCCCGACGGGCCTTTTTCGAGCCAAAATGTTGGAAAATCCCATGTATCATTCGTAATTCTCTAACCAGGAGTCCTATTTGCGAACCTTCAGTTCCTACATGTTACTCTATCCTCGAAGGAATTGATCATGCCGGTTTTCATTTTCTTCGGGGCCCATATCCTGTTTCTGGACCTCCGGCGGGCCGTTTTGGAGTCTAAGTGTTGGAAAATCCCATGTTTCGCTCGTAATTCTCTAACCGGGAGTCCTATTTGTGAACTGTCAGTTCCTACAAGTCACTCTACCCTCAAGGGAATTGCTCGTGCCGTTTTTCGATCTTACCTTGGACCGTTTCCCATTCCAGGCACCCGGCGGGCCGTTTTCGAGCCAAAGTGTTGGAAAATCTCATGTTTCAGTCGTAATTCTCTAACCGGGAGTGATATTTTCGAACCGTCAGTTCCTACAAGTTACTCTACCCTCGAGGGAATTGCTCGTGCTGATTTTCGATTTTTATGGGGGTCGTTTTCCGTTTCTAGACCCCCCGGCGGGCCGTTTTGGAGCCTAAGTGTTGGAAAATCCCATGTTTCCCTCGTAATTCTCTAATCGAGAGTCTTATTTATAAAAAGCCAGTTTCTACAAGTTACCCTACCCTCGAGCGAAGTACTTGTGCTGGTTTCCGATTTTTCCCGCAGTCGTTTGCCGTTCCGGGCCCCGACGGGCCGTTTTCGTGCCAAACTGTTGGAAAATCCCATGTTTCAGTCTTAATTCTCTAACCGGGAGTCCTATTTCCGAACCGTCAGTTCCTACAAGTTACTCTACCTTCGAGGGAAGTGCTCGTGCCGATTTTTGATTTTTTCGGATGCCGTTTCCCGTTTCGGACTCCCAGTGGGCCGTTTTGGAGCACAAGTGTTGGAAAATCCAATGTTTCACTCGTAATTCTCTAATCGGGAGTCCTATTTTCGAACCGTCAGTGCCTACAAGTTACTCTACCCACGAGTAAAGTGCTCGTGCCTGTTTTCGATTTTGTCCGGCGGCCGTTTCCCTTTTCGGATCCCCGACGGGCAGTTTTCGAGCCTTAAGTGTTGGAAAATCCTATCTTTTAGTCGAAATTCTCTAACCGGGAGTCCTATATTTGCGAACCGTCAGTTTCTATAACTTACTCTAACCTCGAGCGAAGTGCTCTTGCGGGTTTCCGATTTTTCCCGTAGATGTTTACCGTTCCAGGCCCCCGACGGGCCTTTTTCGAGCCAAAGTGTTGGAAAATCCCATGTTTCAGTCATAATTCTCTAACCAGGAATCCTATTTGCGAACCTTCAGTTCCTACTTGTTACTCTACCCTCGAGGGAAGTGATCGTGCCGGTTTTCGATTTTTCCGGGGGCCATTCCCTGTTTTTGGACCCCTGGTGGGCCGTTTTGGAGCCTAAGTATTGGAAAATCCCATGTTTCGCTCGTAATTCTCTAACCGGGAGTCCTATTTGCGAACTGTCAGTTCCTACAAGTGACTCTACCCTCAAGGGAAGTGCTCGTGCTGTTTTTCAATTTTACCTTGGATCTTTTCCCGTTCCAGGCCCCCGGCGGGCCGTTTTCGAGCCAAAGTGTTGGAAAATCTCATGTTTCAGTCGTAATTCTCTAACTGGGAGTCATATTTTCGAACCGTCAGTTCCTACAAGTTACTCTACCCTCGAGGGAATTGCTTGTGCTGATTTTCGATTTTTCTTGGGGTCGTTTTCCGTTTCTAGACCCCCCGGCTGGCCGTTTTGTAGACTAAGTGTTGGAAAATCCCATGTTTCGCTCGTAATTCTCTAATCGGGAGTCCTATTTATGAAAAGCCAGGTTCTACAAGTTACCCTACCCTCGAGCGAAGTACTTGTGCTGGTTTCCGATTTTTCCCGTAGTCGTTTGCCATTCTGGGCCCCTGACGGGCCGTTTTCGTGCCAAACTGTTGGAAAATCCAATGTTTCAGTCGTAATTCTCTAACCGGGCGTCCTATTTCCGAACCGTCAGTTCCTACAAGTAACTCTACCTTAGAGGGAAGTGCTCGTGCCGATTTTTTATTTTTCCTGCTGCCGTTTCCCGTTTCGGACCCCCGGTGGGCCGTTTAGGAGCACACATGTTGGAAAATCCAATGTTTCACTCATAATTCTCTAATCGGGAGTCTTATTTTCGAACCTTCAGTGCCTACAAGTTACTCTACCCACGAGTAAAGTGCTCGTGCCAGTTTTCGATTTTGTCCGGTGGCCGTTTCCCTTTTCGGACCCCCGACGGGCAGTTTTCGAGCCTCAAGTGTTGGAAAATCCCATCTTTTAGTCGTAATTCTCTAACCGGGAGTCCTATTTGCGAACCGTCAGTTCCTATAACTTACTCTAACCTCGAGCGAAGTGCTCGTGCTGGTTTCCGATTTTTCCCGCAGATGTTTACCGTTGCAGGCCCCCGACGGGCCTTTTTCGAGCCAAAGTGTTGGAAAATCCCATGTTTCAGTCGTAATTCTCTAACCAGGAGTCATATTTGCGAACCTTCAGTTCCTACTTGTTACTCTACCCTCGAGGGAAGTGATCGTGCCGATTTTTTATTTTTCCGGGGGCCATTTCCTGTTTCTGGACCCCCGGTGGGCTGTTTTGGAGCCTAAGTGTTGGAAAATCCCATGTTTCGCTCGTAATTCTCTAACCGGGAGTCCTATTTACGAACTGTCAGTTCCTATAAGTTACTCTACCCTCAAGGGAAGTGCTCGTGCCGGTTTTCTTTTTTTCCTTCTGCTGATTGCCATTCCAGACCCCGCCAGGCCCATTTTCGAGCCTAAGTTTTGGAAAATCACATGTTTAGCTCGTAATTCTCTAACCGAGAGTCATTTTTGCGAACCATCAGTGCCTACAAGTTAATCTACCCACGAACGAAGTGCTCGTGCGCGTTTCCAATTTCTCCTACGGCCGTTTCCCATTCCAGGCCACCGACGGGCTGTTTTCGAGCCAAAGTGTTGGAAAGTCCAATGTTTCAGTCGTAATTCTCTAACCGGGAGTCTTATTCGTGACCCATCAGTTCCAACAAGTTACTCTACCCTCGAGGGAAGTGCTCGTGATGGTTTTTGAACTTTCTAGGGGAAGTTTCCCGTTCCGTACCCCCGGCGGGCCGTTTTCGAGCCTAAGTGTTGGAAAATCTCATGTTTCGCTCGTAATTCTCAAACCGAGGGTCCTACTTCCGAACCATCTGTTCCTACAAGTTACTCTACCTCGAGGGAAGTGCTCGTGCCGGTTTCCAATTTTACCTTGGGCTGTTTCCCGTTTCAGTTCCTACAAGTTGCTTTACCCTCGAGGGAACTGATCGTGCCGGTTTCCGATTTTACCGTGGGCGTTTCCCATTTCAGTTACTACAAGTTGCTCTACCCTCGACGGAAGTGATCGTGCCGATTTTCGAATTTTCCGGGGGCCATTTCCTGTTTCTGGACCCCCGGCGAGCCGTTTTCGAGCCAAAGTGTTGGAAAATCTCATGTTTCGCTCGTAATTCTCTAATCGAGAGTCCTATTTGCGAACCGTCAGTTCCTATAACTTACTCTACCCTCGAGCGAAGTGCTCGTGCTTGGTTTTTATTTTTCCCACAGCCGTTTACCGTTCCAGGCCCCCGACGGGCCTTTTTCAAGCGAAAGTGATGGAAAATCGCATGTTTCAGTCGTAATCATCTAACCGGGAGTCCTATTTGCGAACCTTCAGTTCCTACAAGTTACTCTACCCTCAAGGGAAGTGATCGTGTAGGTTTTCGATTTTTCAGGGGCCATTTCCTGTTTCTGGACCCTCAGTGGGCCATTTTGGAGTCTAAGTGTTGGAAAATCCCATGTTTCAGTCGTAATTCTCTAATCGGAAGTCATATTTGCGAACTGTCAGTTCCTACAAGTTACTCTGTCCTCAAGGGAAGTGCTTGTGCCGGTTTTCATTTTTTACTTGCGCCGTTTCCCGTTCCAGACCCCGGCAGGTTGTTGTCGAGCCTAAGTGTTGGAAAATCCCATGTTTCGCTCGTGATTCTCTAACCGGGAGTCCTACTTGCGAACCGTCAGTTCCCACAAGTTACTCTACACTCGAGCGAAGTGCTCGTGCCGGTTTCCGATTTCTCCTGCGGCCGTTTTAGTTCCAGGCCACCGATGGGCTGTTTTCGATCCTAAGTGTTGAAAAATCCCATGTTTCAGTCGTAATTCTCTAACCGAGAGTCCTATTCATGACCTGTCAGTTCTAACAAGTTACTCTACCCTCGAGGGAAGTGCTCGTGACAGTTTGCTAACTTACCAGGGGCAGTTTCCTGTTCCGGACCCCCGGCGGGCCGTTTTCGAGCCTAAGTGTTGGAAAATCCCATGTTTCGCTCGTAACTCACTAATTGGGAGTCCTATTTGCGAACTGTCAGTTCCTACAAGTTACTCTACCCTCAAGGGAAGTGCTTGTGCCGGTGTCCGATTTTACCTTGGGCCGTTTCCCATTCCAGGACTCCGGCGGGCCGTTTACGAGCCGAAGTGTTGAAAAATCTCATGTTTCAGTCGTAATTCTCTAACCGGGAGTCAAATTTTTGAACCGTCGGTTCCTAGAGGTTACTCTACCCTCGAGGGAAGTGCTCGTACTGGTTTTCGATTTTTTCGGGGGCCGTTTCCCGTTTCTGGACCCCCCGGTGGGCCATTTTGGAGCCTAAGTGTTGGAAAATCTCATGTTTCGCTTGTAATTCTCTAATCGGGAGTCCCATTAATGAAAACTCAGTTCTTACAACTTACTCAACCCTCGAGCAAGGTGCTTGTGCTGGTTTCCAATTTTTCCTGTGGCCGTTTACCTTTCGGGCCCCCGACGGGCCGTTTTCGAGCCAAAGCGTTGGAAAATTCCATGTTTCAGTCGTAATTCTCTAACCGGGAGTCCTATTTCCGAACCGTCAGTTCCTACAAGTTACTCTACCTTCGAGGGAAGTGCCCGTGCCGGTGTTTGATTTTTCCGGATTCCGTTTCCCGTTTCGGACCCCCGGTGGGCCGTTCTGGAGCCCAAATGTTTGAAAATCCAATGTTTCACTCGTAATTCTCTAATCATGAGTCCTATTTGCGAACCGTTAGTGTCTACAAGTTTCTCTACCCACGAGTAAAGTGCTCGTGCCGGTTTTCAATTTTGTCCGGCGGCCGTTTCCCGTTGTGGACCCCCGGCGGGCAGTTTTCGAGCCTTAAGTGTTGGAAAATCCCATCTTTCAGTCGTAATTCTCTAACAGGGAGTCTTGTTCGTGACCTGTCAAGTCCAACAAGTTCCTCTACCCTCGAGGGAAGTGCTCGTGCCGGTTTTCAATATTTTCGGGGGCCGTTTCCCGTTCCGGACCCCCGGCGGGCCGTTTTCGAGCCAAAGTATTGGAAAATCTCATGTTTCGCTCCTAATTCTCTAATCGAGAGTCCTATTTGCGAACTGTCAGTTCCTATAACTTAC
This sequence comes from Litsea cubeba, assembly GCA_012931725.1. Classification (NCBI taxonomy): domain Eukaryota; kingdom Viridiplantae; phylum Streptophyta; class Magnoliopsida; order Laurales; family Lauraceae; genus Litsea; species Litsea cubeba. The sequence continues at coordinate 48,788,515 of CM022944.1, read as the reverse complement.
TCTACCCTCGAGCGAAGTGCTCGAGCTGGTTTCTGACTTTTCCAGCAGCCGTTTACCGTTCCAGGCTCCCGACGGGCCTTTTTCGAGCCAAAGTGTTGGAAAATCCCATGTTTCAGTGGTAATTCTCTAACGGGAGTCCTATTTGCGAACCTTCGGTTCCTACAAGTTACTCTACCCTCGAGGGAAGTGATCGTGCCGGTTTTCGATTTTTCCGGGGGCCATTTCCTGTTTCTGGACCCCCGGTGGGCCGTTTTGGAGCCTAAGTGTTGGAAAATCCCATGTTTCGCTCGTAATTCTCTAATCGTGAGTCCTATTTGCGAACTGTCAGTTCCTACAAGTTACTCTACCCTCAAGGGAAGTGTTCTTGCCGGTTTTCATTTTTTCCTTATGCCGATTCCCGTTCCAGACCCCAGCAGGCCGTTTTTTAGCCTAAGTTTTGGAAAATCACATGTATCGCTCGTAATTCTTTAACGGGGAGTCCTATTAGCGAACCATCAGTGCCTATAAGTTACTCTACCCACGAACGAAGTGCTCGTGCCAGTTTCCAATTTCTCCCGCGGCCGTTTCTCATTCCAAGCCACCAACGGGCTGTTATCGAGCATAAATGTTGGAAAATCCCATGTTTCAGTCGTAATTCTCTAACCGGGAGTCCTATTCGTGACCCGTCAGTTCCAACAAGTTACTCTACCCTCGAGGGATGTGCTCGTGACGGTTTTCGAACTAACCAGGGGCAGTTTCATGTTCCGGACCCCCGGCGGGCCGTTTTCCAGCCTAAGTTTTCAAAAATCTCATGTTTCGCTCGTAATTCTCAAACATAGGATCCTACATCCGAACCACAAGTTACTTTACCCTCGAGGGAAGTGCTCGTGCCGGTTTTCGATTTTACCTTGGGCTATTTCCCGTTTCAGTTCCTACAAGTTACTCTACCCTCGAAGGAAGTGATCCTGCCGGTTTTCGATTTTTCCGGGGGAAATTTCCTGTTTCTGGACCTCCGGTGGGCCGTTTTCGAGCCATAGTGTTGGAAAATCTCATGTTTCGCTCGTAATTCTCTAATCGAGAGTCCTATTTACGAACCGTCAGTTCCTATAACTTACTCTACCCTCGAGGGAAGTGCTCGTGCTGGTTTCTGATTTTTCCCGCAGCCGTTTACCGTTCCGGGCCCCTGACGGGCCTTTTTCGAGGCAAAGTGTTGAAAAATCACATGTTTCGGTCGTAATTCTCTAACCGGGAGTCCCATTTACGAACCTTCAGTTCCTACAAGTTACTCTACCCTCGAGGGAAGTGATCGTGCAGGTTTTCAATTTTTTCGGGGCCATTTTGGAGCCTAAGTGTTGGAAAATCCCATGTTTCGCTCGTAATTCTCTAACCGGGAGTCCTATATGCGAACTGTCAGTTGCTATAAGTTACTCTACCCTCAAGGGAAGTACTCGTGCCGATTTTCATTTTTTCCTTGCGTCGTTTCCCGTTCCAGACCCCGGCAGGTCGTTGTCGAGCCTAAGTATTGGAAAATCCCATGTTTCGCTCGTAATTCTGTAACCTGCAAACCGTCAGTTCCCACAAGGTACTCTACACTCGTGCGAAGTGCTCGTGCCGGTTTCCGATTTCTCCCGCGGCCGTTTTCGTTCCAGGCCACCGACGGGTTGTTTTCGAGCCTAAGTGTTGGAAAATCCCATGTTTCAGTCGTAATTCTCTAACCGGGAGTCCTATTCGTGACCCGTCAGTTCTAACAAGTTACTCTACCCTCTAGGGAAGTGCTCATGACGGTTTTCAAACTTTCATGGGGCGGTTTCCTGTTCCGGACCCCCGGCGGGCGGGCCGTTTTCGAGCCTAAGTGTTGGAAAATCCCATGTTTCGCTCGTAATTCACTAATCGGGAGTCCTATTTGAGAACTGTCAGTTCCTACTAGTTACTCTACCCTCAAGGGAAGTGCTCGTGCCAAATTCTGATTTTACCTTGGGCCGTTTCCCATTCCAGGCCCCCGGCGGGCCGTTTTCGAGCCAAAGTGTTAAAAAATCTCATGTTTCAGTCATAATTCTCTAACCGGGAGACATATTTTCTAACCGTCAGTTCCTACAAGTTGCTCTACCCTTGAGGGAAGTGCTCGTGCTGATTTTTAATTTTTCCTGGGTGTCGTTTTCCTTTTCTGGACCCCCGGCGGGCTGTTTTGGAGACTAAGTGTTGGAAAATCCCATGTTTCGCTCGTAATTCTTTAATCGGGAGTCCTATTTATGAAAAGCCAGTTTCTACAAGTTACCCTACGCTCGAGTGAAGTACTTGTGCTGGTTTCCAATTTTTCCCTAGTTGTTTGCCGTTCCGGGCCCCCGACGGGCCGTTTTCATGCCAAAGTGTTGGAAAATCCCATGTTTCAGTCGTAATTCTCTAACCGGGAGTCCTATTTCCGAACCGTCAGTTCCTACATGTTACTCTACCTTCGAGGGAAGTGCTCGTGCCGGTTTTTGACTTTCTGGATGCCGTTTCCCGTTCTGGACCCCCGGTGGGCCGTTTTGGAGCCCAAGTGTTGGAAAATCCAATGTTTCACTCGTAATTCTCTAACCGGGAGTCCTATTTGCGAACCGTTAGTGCCTACAAGTTTCTCTACCCACGTGTAAAGTGCTCGTGCCCGTTTTCGATTTTGTCCGGCGGCCGTTTGCCGTTCCGGACCCCCAGCAGGCAGTTTTCGAGCCTTTAGTGTTGGAAAATCCCATCTTTCAGTCGTAATTCTCTAACCGGGAGTCTTATTCGCGACCTCTCAGTTCCAACAAGTTACTCTACCCTCGAGGGAAGTGCTCGTGCCGGTTTTCTGTAATTTCGGGGGGCGTTTCCCGTTCCGGACCGCCGGCGGGCCGTTTTCGAGCCAAAGTGTTGGAAGATCTCATGTTTCGCTCGTAATTCTCTAATTGAGAGTCCTATTTGCGAACTGTCAGTTCCTATAACTTACTCTACCCTCGAACGAAGTACTCGTGCTGGTTTCTGATTTCTCCCACAGCTGTTTACCGTTCCACGCCACCGACGGGCTATTTTCGAGCCAAAGTGTTGGAAAATCCCATGTTTCAATCGTAATTCTCTAACCGGGAGTCCTATTTGCGAACCTTGAGTTCCTACAAGTTGCTCTACCCTCGAGGGAAGTGATCATGCCGGTTTTTGATTTTTTCGGGGGCCATTTCCTGTTTCTGGACCCCCCGGTGGGTTGCTTTGGAGCCTAAGTGTTGGAAAATCCCATCTTTCACTCGTAATTCTCCAATCGGGTGTCCAATTTGCGAACTGTCAGTTCCTACAAGTTACTCTACCCTCAAGGGAAGTGCTCGTGCCGGTTTTCATTTTTTCCTTCGGCCGATTCCCATTCCAGTCCCCGGCAGGCCGTTTTCGAGCCTAAGTTTTGGAAAATCATATGTTTCGCTCATAATTCTCTAACCGGGAGTCCAATTTACGAACCATCAGTGCCCACAAGTTACTCTACCCACGAACGAAGTGCTCGTGCCGTTTCCAGTTCCAGGCCACCGACGGGCTGTTTTCGAGCCTAAGTTTTGGAAAATCCCATGTTTCAGTCGTAATTCTCTAACAGGGAGTCCTGTTAGTGATCCGTCAGTTCTAACAAGTTACTCTACCCTCGAGGGAAGTGCTCGTGACGGTTTTCGAACTTTCCAGGGGCTGTTTTCCGTTCTGAACCCTCGGCGGGCCGTTTTCGAGCCTAAGTGTTGGAAAATCATATGTTTCGCTCGTAATTCTCTAACCGGGATCCTATTTGCGAACTGTCAGTTCCTACAAGTTACTCTACCCTCAAGGGAAGTGCTCGTGCCGGTTTCCGATTTTACCTTGGGCCGTTTCCCGTTCCAGGCCACCGGCGGGCCGTTTTCGAGCCAAAGTGTTGGAGAATCTCATGTTTCAGTCATAATTCTCTGACCGGGAGTCATATTTTCGAACCGTCAGTTCCTACAAGTTACTCTACCCTCGAGGGAAGTGCTCGTGCTGATTTTCGATTTTTTCGGGGGTCGTTTTCCATTTCTGGACCCCCCGGCAGGCCATTTTGGAGCCTAAGTGTTGGAAAATCCCATGTTTCGCTCGTAATTCTCTAATCGGGAGTCCTATTTATGAAATGCAGTTTCTACAAGTTACCCTACCCTCGAGCGAAGTACTTGTGCTGGTTTCCGATTTTTCCCGCAGTCGTTTGCCGTTCTGGGCCCCCGACGGTCCGTTTTTGTGCCATAGTGTTGGAAAATCCTTTGTTTCAATCGTAATTCTCTAACTGGGAGTCCTATTTCCGAACCGTCAGTTCCTACAAGTTACTCTACCTTCGAGGGAAGTTCTCGTGCCGATTTTTTATTTTCCCGGATGCCGTTTCCCATTTCGGACCCCCAGTGGGCCGTTTTGGATCGCAAGTGTTGGAAAATCCAATGTTTCACTCGTAATTCTCTAATCGGGAGTCCTATTTTTGAACTGTCAGTGCCTACAAGTTACTCTACTCACGAGTAAAGTGCTCGTGCCGGTTTCGATTTTGTCAGGTGGCCATTTCCCGTTCTAGACCCTCGGCGGGCAGTTTTCGAGCCTTAAGTGTTGGAAAGTCGTAATTCTCTAACCGGGAGTCCTATTTGCGAACCATTAGTTCCTATAACTTACTCTACCCTCGAGCGAAGTGCTCGTGCTGGTTTTCAATTTTTCCCGCAGCTATTTACCGTTCCAGGCCCCCGACGGGCCTTTTTCGAGCCAAAGTGTTGGAAGATCCCAGGTTTCAGTCGTAATTCTCTAACCGGGAGTCCTATTTGCGAACCATCAGTTCCTATAACTTACATACCCTCGAGCGAAGTGCTCGTGCTGGTTTTCAATTTTTCCCACAGTTATTTACCGTTCCAGGCCCCCGTCGGGCCTTTTTCGAGCCAAAGTGTTGGAAAATCCCATTTTTCAGACGTAATTCTCTAACCAGGAGTCCTATTTGCGAACCTTCCGTTCCTACATGTTATTCTACCCTCGAGGGAAGTGATCGTGCCGGTTTTCGATTTTTTCGGGGGCCATTTCCTATTTTTGGACCCCCGGTGGGCCGTTTTGGAGCTTAAGTGTTGGAAAATCCCATGTTTTGCTCGTAATTCTCTAACCGGGAGTCCTATTTGTGAACTGTCAGTTCCTACAAGTTACTCTACCCTCAAGGGAAGTGCTCGTGCCGGTTTTCATTTTTTCCTTCGGCCGATTCCCGTTCCAGACCCCGGCAGGCCGTTTTCGAGCCTAAGTTTTGGAAAATCACATGTTTCGCTCGTAATTCTCTAACTGGGAGTCCTATTTGCGAACCATCAGTGCCTATAAGTTACTCTGCCCACGAACAAAGTGCTCGTGCCCGTTTCCAATTTCTCCCGCGGCCGTTTCCCATTCCTGGCCACCGACGGGTTGTTTTCGAGCCTAAGTGTTGGAAAATCCCATGTTTCAGTCGTAATTCTCTAACCGGGAAACCTATTCGTGACTCGTCAGTTCCAACAAGTTACTCTACCCTCGAGGGAAGTGCTCGTGATGGTTTTCGAACTTTGCAAGGGCAGTTTCGCGTTCCGGACCCCCGGCGGGCTGTTTTCGAGCCCAAGTGTTGGAAAATCCCATGTTTCGCTCGTAATTCTCAAACTGAGGTTCCTACTTCCGAACCATATGTTCCTATAAGTTACTCTACCCTCGAGGGAAGTGCTTGTGCCGGTTTTCGATTTTACCTTGCGCCGTTTCCTATTTCAGTTCCTACAAGTTGCTCTACCCTCGAGGGAAGTGATCGTGCCGGTTTTCGATTTTTTCGGGGGCCATTTCTTGTTTCTGGACCCCCGGCGGGCCGTTTACGAGCCAAAGTGTTGGAAAATCTCATGTTTTGCTCGTAATTCTCTAATCGAGAGTCCTATTTGCGAACCGTCAGTTCCTATAACTTACTCTACCCTCGAGCGAAGTGCTCGTGCTGGTTTTCGATTTTTCCCGCAGCCGTTTACCGTTCCAGGCCCCCGACAGGCCTTTTTCAAGCGAAAGTGTTGGAAAATCTCATGTTTCAGTCGTAATTCTCTAACCGGGAGTCCTATTTGCGAACCTTCAATTCCTACAAGTTACTCTACCCTCGAGGGAAGTGATCGTGCCGGTTTTCAATTTTTCCGGGGGCCATTTCCTGTTTCTGGACCCCCGGTGGGCCGTTTTGGAGCCTAAGTGTTGGAAAATCCCATGTTTCGCTCGTAATTCTCTAATCGGGAGTCCTATTTGCAAACTTTCAGTTCCTACAAATTACTCTACCCTCAAGGGAAATGCTTGTGCCGGTTTTCATTTTTTTCTTGTACCGATTCCCGTTCCAGACCCCGGCAGGCCGTTTTCGAGCCTAAGTTTTGGAAAATCACATGTTTCGCTCGTAATTCTCTAACCGGGAGTCCTATTTGCGAACCATCAGTTCCTTCAAGTTACTCTACTCACGAACGAAGTGCTCGTGCCGTTTTCCGATTTCACCCGCGGCCGTTTCCCGTTCTAGGCTACCGACGGGTTGTTTTCGAGCCTCAGTGTTGGAAAATCCCATGTTTCAGTCGTAATTCTCTAACCGGGAGTCGTATTTGTGACCCGTCGGTTCTAACAAGTTACTCTACCCTCTAGGGAAGTGCTCGTGACGGTTTTCAAACTTTCCAGGGGCAGTTTCCCGTTCCGGACCCCCGGCGGGCCGTTTTCGAGCCTAAGTGTTGGAAAATCCCATGTTTCGCTCGTAATTCACTAATCGGGAGTCCTATTTGCGAACTGTCAGTTCCTACAAGTTACTTCTTGCAGTGAGGTTTGGAGTAACTTTGAGGTCATTATAAGAGAATTAAATAGCACATGGTTTTGATTTTGAATGGATGCACTGCAATGTATTCTGTAAAATGAATAGACAAGGGTAAAGAAGACTACTACAATTGCATTCAATAGATGGAGAAGAAGAAGCAGCAGCAGCAGCAGCAGCAGAAAAGGGTCACCTTGATGAGAAAAAACTCGGGGGTTTGGGATTAGGGTTTTTTCGGTGAGTGAATGCTTTCTCCTCCTCTCTGATTGAAAAATTGGAGCCAAATCCAATAAGGAAAAGTTAAAACCGCCAAAGACCCCATCTCATGGGTGAAGGGATGGGAAAGGGAAATGAAATTCAATACTTTGTTTCAAGAGGATTTTACCGGATAAAACACTTAATTCAGTCATGTTACAAAACACTTAATCCAGTCTTATTACGCAATCAAATATTTTAGTAAGTATAGTGCCAATCAGAGCAATTGAGTGCGATTTTCATTTTTTTATCAAAAGAGCACATCGTCAGCGCCGACCTTATTTACACTTGAATAAGGTCGGCGCCGACCTTATTTACACCGAATAAGGTCGGCGATGACCCTGTCTGAAAACCCAAAAACTCTTTTATTAATAGAAACATAAAATGTTCCCTCCATTCATATTTCCTCTATTTTCATTTTGCTCCACAACGCCTCCGAGACCTCTCTTAAGGAAACTGACCGAATTATTTATCTGCCATTGCCGGAGCTGCTGGTTTTAGGAAGCATGTTTGGGACTCCTACTGCTCATGTCCTTTCCCAGGATCTCATATCCGCCATTTCCTCCTTGCGCTTGCTACTCCTCAACCACTGCTGTCACTTTTTGCTTTTCTTCTCCATCCCAAACCAACCTCAAGACCATAATTCTCTTCTCCTTCATACAAATGAAGAAGGAGAAGATCCTCACGCGTTCTCGAATCCTCCAGCTGCAGAATCCTCCAAAACCCTAATTCTTTTGAATCTCTATCCCCATTCTTCGATTGGGTTCTGCAACAGAACTCTATAATGTTCTGTAAATAGAACCTGTGAATACAGCGCCTTGTTGCTTTGTCTTCTTCACTTGCTTCTAGAGCGATCCTGGGTTCTGAAATAGAACCAGGGATGCAGGGGCAGAACTGCTGCCTGGCAGCGATGGCAAGGTAGAAACGGGTGGCGTGCACTTCTTTCTGTTTCCGCCGCCCGACAACCTCGAGGGTGCTGGCGTGAATCCTCTTCTTCTCTCCTGTTTTGCAAAGGAAAACTAATTAGATCCTCTGATATGTGACGGTATCCCCTTTTTAAATGATCATCTAAATCTCTGTTGCTCAAAGACTCCTCTTTTTTCCGCTTCTTCTCCTTCCTTCCTCTTCTAATGGCCGTTGATCTGATGGGCCACACCAAGATGGACGACCAGATCGCGATCCAGGAGGCCACGTCAGCAGGTCTGAGGAACATGGAGCGTCTGATCTATCTCCTCTCTCACCAAAACCAAATGCAAGCCCAAGGCCTCGTCGACTGCAGAGAGATCATGGATTCCATCGTCTCCAAGTTCAAGAAGGTCATCTCCATCCTCAACCAGACTGGCCACGCTCGCTTCCGCCGGGGACCGGTCATGCAGGCGAGGTCTGAGATTCCGGCTTCGGCGCAGGGCGCGGCGGCTCAGTCCCAAACCCTAACCCTAGACCTCTCAAAGCCGTGTCCAAACCACGGATCTGAGATCTCGAACAACCATTTCCCAAAGGAAAGCTTCAGCATCTCGCCACCGATCTCGTCTGCTAACTCGTCGTTCATGTCGTCGATCACCAGCGACGGCAGCGTCTCGAATGGCAAGCAAGGATCATCGCTACTGCTTGCCGCCGCTCCGGCCGTTTCCGCCGGAAAACTGCCTCTCTCGTCATCTTCTTACAAAAAGAAATGCCACGGCCACGGCCACTCCGAGGACTTGTCCGTCAAGTGCTCACTCTCCTGCCACTGCCACTGCTCTAAGAAAAGGCTCTTCCGCAATATCATCGCTCATCCCCAGAATCCTCTCTGTCTTCATATCTCGAGGGGAGTCACTGGCCGCTGCTGTGAATCTGTGGCATTGCCGTAGCTTTCGTAAGAGTTGAACTCTCCATGATTTGAGTTGGATGACTGGCAATTGGGGTCTTTGAAATTTGGGTTAGGAGGTTGTGAATTGTGGTCTCTGTATGAATAAAATTCTCTGTAATTTGAATGGTCTATGTGTGAATCAGATTCCTTGTAATTCGAATTGGAGTCTCTGTAATTTGAATTAGGTTGTCTTGAATTCAGGTCCCTATTTGAGTCGAGTTCTCTGTAATTTGAATTGAAAGGTCTTGAATTGGAGTCTCTGTAATACTTGTTGATGTCGACCTTATAGGATGTAATTGTATATGGGATGTTGATTGAATGCGTTTGTTTGTTCTTGAATGTTGTCCACCGTGATTGGAAGCACATAGTTGTATTTTGATGAAAATGTCATAGTCCCAGAATTTATTTATTTTCCTCTTAAAATAAGGTCATCACCGACGCTGTAGCAGTAAATACACTTGAGAAAGCATGAAAAAATTACAACTATTGTGTACAAATAAGGGATTTCTGCGTCAGTGATGACGTTATTCTACGAAGCCAAGGTCATCACCGACGCTGTAGCTTGAAAAGCATGAAAAAATTACAACTTATTTGTAAAACTAAGGGATTTCTGCGTCGGTGACGACCTTATTTTACAAAGTTAAGGTCATCACCGACCGCACTTAGAAATTTTTGCCAAAAACAGAATAAGGTCGGCGCCGACCTTATTCAAGTATAAATAAGGTTGGCGCCGACCTTATTCAAGTGTAAATAAGGTCGGCGCCGACGATGTGCTCTTTTGGTAAAAAAAAAATGAAAATCGCATCCAATTGCTCTAATTAGTGCTACACTTGCTGAAATGTTTGATTGTGTAACATGACCGGATTAAGTGTTTTATCCAGTAAAATCCTCTTTTTTCAATATGGATTTGAAAATACTTTGGTTTATGTTTTTTTATCAAGGGGCATGGATGAAAAAACTATACAAATTATGGGAAGAAAATTGGTTTGTGATAGTGAAGGTAAAAGACTAATAAAAGTTCTCTTGTTAGATATTGGTTTTTCTCTCTCTCTCTCTCTCTCTCATCTTTTAAATGAAGTTAGGTCATAGAGAGTCCTTCCAACTCTAAACCTTCTGTTAATCATGCTTTTACATCCCTTAAGTCGGCATGTTCTAAGCTTTGAGATGAATTGTACATCCCTGAAGATGACCCTACCCAAAAAAGCATTGAGTAAGTTTTTAAGAATAGCCAGACTTTTAAATGAAGAATTGTCCTGCCTTTGGAGCTTATGTACCCTACCCTACAATCTATCTATGCCCTTCCACTTTAACATTAATTTGGGTTTGTGTAGGGCCTGCATGGATCAAACAAAATTTGGCACCTCACTCATGCAAATGGTTGAGGTTGGTCTGATTTAAGAATAGTCTGGTCATGATTCCTGAAAATGACTCTATTATATAGCACTAGAATGTCACCTAAGCTTGAACTTGCTCTTGGGGCCCATCTTAGATTGTTTACAGCTTGGGTTTTTCCTGACACATCAAGCTTCATCTCAGTCCGTGCTCAAGCCCATCCATATGCAATTTGGAAAGGCTTCTGCTTTATCAATGCCCAATTGCTTGCCCAGTTGCACCTCTACTTGATTATGTGCTGAACATGTGACCTCACTCTTTCAAATGATAATCCTGCTTTCAAGTGGGCCTTATTGGCTGGTTTGATCTAACTTAGGAATAGTCTGCTCATTCCTGAAAATGACTCTATGATAGTACTAGAATGTCACCTAAGCTTGAACTTGCTCTTGGAGACAACCTTAGATTATTTATTTCAGCTTGGGTTTTGCTTTATCAATAGCCAGCTTGCTTGCCCAGCTGCACCCCTACTTGATTATGTGCAAAACAAGTGACTAAAACATATTAAAAATTAAAAAATAAACAACAAAATAAAACACATTTTTACACATGATCAGTTTTAATGGCAGTGACCTCTGATTGCCTTGAATCTAAGCCCAACATTGATAAGTAGAGAGAGCTGAGAGTTTAGAAACTTTAATTTAAAGGAGGCCTTGTTGGGATTGGTGTATGCCCTAAAGCCCACTAGCTGCACTCTCATCTTTTTGTCACTGGATATTTACTGGCTATTTAATGGAATGACTCTTTTCTCTATAAACATGTATATATGTATGGTTGTGTAAGGCCCATTGTTTCTAGTAAATGAATTAGGTGTGTAGTGGCTACACACAGATAGGTCTAATTCATGGACACTGGAAACAATAAATTTGTTCATAACTAAGAGATGGAGTTGGGCACTTCATCTTGGTGTAAGTTATAGTGAGATACTCTCCTGTATTCAGGGTGACTTACCTAGGTCACGGGAGGTCTTTTCCGGATTTATCTCATTAGTGCATATGTCATGCATTGAACAGGACCATTGTAGGTGTGATCTCTAAAATAGTACTATCACTGAGAGAGATCAAGTCACCTCATGCTACTGAGTGATCAGTGCTCTTAATCTTGAGCATTTGTGGATGAACTGACGAAGTCGAGTTCTTGTGCTTTAATTCACTATGGGTGAGATCCTTCAGATGGGTCAACAGCTCTGTGTTTTGGGTGCTCGGGCTTGATCAGTTGGGACGTGCAGATGCAATAAAGAATCTATGCCATCTAATGATGGAATGATCGTCCCCTTAGAATTATCCGATTAATCATCAAAATCTAAGATCTTAGTATATGGATGTTCCATATGGATATTGAACTTGTGGGTCGCTCCCTGGACCAAGAGAATGATATCCGGATGATGATTAAGTTAAGGATATGAAGTTCTAAGGTTTAGATGTAATCGAGAAGGTTGATAGTACATCGGATAACCTGACTTGATTATGGATGTTACATAGAGGGGCATTTAGATCATTTTACTTAGTAGGTCGAAGACAACTGTCATTTTATGACGAGCTCATTTTATAATTATTATTTGTCCCTGGAGTTCAACCATAACTCTATAGTGGAATGAGTTAAGGTTAAAATGATCTTAATGTTGCTATGGGTTTAGCATGGACATTTTTGGTCATTTTGGGAGCCAAGGTCAAATATGTCTTTTGGTCCCTTCTCTAGTCACTATCCTAGATTGGCATGGTTTCCTAATATGAGGTTGAACTATTTTGGAAAAGTTTTTGACTTGTGGGCCATGGTGTGGGCCAGCCATAAAGTGGGCCCCTTGTGTAAGGTTTACATTTTTACATAGGAATCTTTACTTGGTAAATTGGTTTACCTTAGGATAAGAAATCCTACTATTATAGTATTCTAATTATTTTGTAAACAAATCATTAGAATAAGTTGCACACCCATATTGGTTGGTTGTTGATGTTAAAGAAAGCATTCTTTGTTTTCCTTTTGAACAAAAGAGAGCACTAAGTAGTAGGTGGGAGTTCTTTTTCAAATTCTTCCTCATGGTTGTACAAGTTTTGTTTAGAAAAAAAGAGCACTAAGAAAAAGATAGGTTTTCTTTTTCAAAATCTCCATCATGGGTGTATATGATATGTTTAAATGTATCCTTAAGTTTTCTATATAAGGAGGAAGACACCATGGAAGTCTTACAGATCTCATATGCTATGACAATCCTATGTGAGAAAATCCCACATGTCTAGCTTTCTTCTCTTCTTCATTGATGAGAGTTTCAGGTCTGAGATTTTTCCATAGATTGAAAGTTCTCAAAACTCATCTAGAAATCTAGATTAAGATCCCACCATCTTAGCCAATCAGATTTGGAAGTGAAATAGAGAAGAAGATCAAAAACTATTTTACTGCAGAAAAATTCCAGCAAGGTGCTAGCTGATTGCAAATCTAAGTTCAGCCCATTGGATCATTTATTTCAGAGATTTGAAGTCTACATATCATCAAGGTAATAGTCTTCTTGTATCTCCTTTAATTATACACTTGTTGATCATGATTCGGTGGAGTTATAATGCGATTTATATGGCTGATTTATGCTGCGTATATGCTGAAATCAGATTTGTTTTAAAAATCTGTCATGTTCTAAATCAGCCATGGGCATCTTCTGGTAGTGTTTTCCAGATCTGAATCGCGGTTTCTTTCAGTGGTATCAGAGCCACTCCATGTGAAATCATGATCCCATGTTGTGTTTAATTGATCCTAGATTGATTATGGGCATGGTGGCACCCTACTGAAGTTATATTCAGATTTCTTTTATGATCCATGTTGTGTGCAAGTTTCATAAACAAATCTGAAATTTATGATGCATGTTGTGTGCGTGCAAGTTTCATAAACAAATCTGAAATTTATGATGCATGTTGTGTGCAAGTTTCATTAACATTGCTGGAATTTATTTTCCAGATTTGTTTAATGATGTACATAGTGTTTAGCATGCACTAACCTCTTTGTTTGCAGCCATATATTGCATTCTTGATGGTTCGCATGATTGTTATGTGGATTTGGATGTTTTTTCATTAGTTGGAAAGTGTACGATTGCGCATTTAGCAATCATAGGAAGTTGTAATTCTTTCCTTACTTTTATTCCAACTAGAAGGTTGCTAGTAACCGGGTTCCTTAGTGGTGGAGGAGACAAGGCTTCTTGGTGCAAGATGAGATCTATTTTTGATGTCCTAAGTTCGATAAGGATTTGAAGTCCGAAGAGCAGGGAGCCATCAAGGATTGCATACTTTTATTTGCTTTTATATATGGAATGCATGGTTGAATGCTTTATATAATTGCTATAATTGTCACCTAGAAACATGGCCACCATTAAGTTCTAAAATTGGTATCTTTCTATATTAGATTGTTTTTAGTTTGGCTAATTGTTTTTAAACGGAACTTAGACCAGCACCTTCTATTTTGTCTAAGGTTTAAGATTGGATAGGGTTTAGTTTATCTTGGTACCCTTGGTTTCCAAAAGAGGCTGAACTAAAATCTAATTAGATGCTACCTATGGGTTCCCATAACCCAAGATAGGTTTTTGATTCTTTAAAGGGATTTGCTCAAATGTTTTAAAGCAAAGGTTATTTATTTTTAAGATGACTCAAGTCATTGAGTCATAAATTCAATTAACCAAGCTTGCTAGATTTGAAAGAGCTTTTGAGTAAACAATGTAAAGGTCAAAAGTTTTTAAACCCTAGTGATAAATAATCAAGTGGGAGAGGGGTTTTGGAAAGACCCCACGGCCTTCCATTTTCGGTTCATGTTATCTCATTAAGGTGTTAGTAGGAGCGGCCATCCCTTCGGTGGAGTTCTTTACTAAAGACCTCTTTGATGGGTTAATGGGTGAACTAATGTGAATATTCATAATGAGGTGTTAGTAGGAGCGGCCATCCCTTCGGTGGAGTTCTTTACTAAAGATCACTTCTATAGAATGTCAATGAAGTGTTGGTGGGAGCGGCCATCCTTTCGGTGGAGCTCTTTACTAAAGTTCACTTCTAGGATGGATAAAAGTCACTTCCTTTCGGAGAACTTAATCATAGACATTCTGGGAAATTTTCATAAGAGATGGTTATACACTTGGCATAAGACGGTAATGACCTCTTTTAAGAGTTAAGGGTTATTTGTCATATGAGGCCAAACCAATCAGTGATTGGACTACCACTGGATATGTGTATCCAGATAGTGATAATCCAAATAAGTATGCCTTAATTCAACGTGACTGTAGGCTCGGCCATCCCTTCGATGGAGGGTCTATGAGGAGGTTGAAATACTGATACATTATGATTGGGGTTAAATAATGTAAAAAGTTTTGTGCATGTTTTTCCTTTTTATAACAAGCACCATATGCATATTACATATATACAGCCTGTCTAATTATAAGCCATTTCATATCCAGAAAGAGATGACTAAGGATTCTTTAGCCCGTTGATGAGTATTCTTCGTGAGAACAAACTGACTGGCCCTAATTACGTAGATTGGAAGAGAAATCTTGACATAGTACTCACTGCTGAGGAGTACAAGTATGTCTTGTCGGAACCCTGTCCTGAGATTTATGCAGATTCTACTAATGACCAGCTAGAGGCTGAAAGGAAATGGAAGAAAGCGAATAGCATGGCTAAATGCTACATGCTCGCATCCATGTCCAACGTGTTGCAAACACAGCACGAGCAAATGGACACAGCTTCTGACATCATGATGTCCTTGTCTGAGATGTTCGCAGACAAAAGCAGGCCAGCTAGGCAAGCTGCTATAAGGACAATCATGAATACTAGGATGGCTGAGGGAACACCTGTCAGAGAGCATATGCTCAAGATGATGGATTGTTTCAATGTGGCTGAGATTCTAGGGGCTGAGATTGATGCAGAGAGTCAAACTGACATGATTCTCGAAACCCTGCCGGACTCTTTCACTCAGTTCAAGCTTAATTTCAATATGAGCAAGATGGACATGACTCTATCTGAGTTAATGAAAGAACTCCAGGCGGCAGAGGCTATCATGAAGCCCAAAGCCCAAGCTCACTTTTTCCAGTCTTCCTCTAAACTGAACCCGAAAGGGAAGAAGTTCAAGAAGAAGCAGGATAAGGGAAAGGGACAGAAAAAGGGCAATACTGGTAAAAAGAAGGACAAGGGTACAGGTGAGAAGCCTAAAGGGAAATGCTTCAAATGTGGCCTTAAAGGTCATTGGAAGAAAGATTGTCCCAAGTTCCTAGCCTCTGCTAAGAAAGGTATATCTCTTTCTTATTACATTGAAACCTGTTTTGTGGTTGATTCTACTGATTCATGGATAGTAGACTCTGGAGCCACTAATCATATCTGCAATTCATTGCAAGGGTTTCAGATAATGCAGAAGTTTGAGAAAGGAGAGTTTGCCTTTAGAGTTGGAACTGGAACCAAAGTTTGGGCAGTTGCAGTAGGAGTTGTCTCCTTACATTTTTCATGTGATAGGATATTAGTTTTAAATAATGTTTTCTATGTTCCGGACATGAGGAAGAATTTAATTTCAGTTTCCAGACTCATTGAATTTAATTATTCAGTTTCCTTCCATTCTGGTGTTGATATCAGTAGAGATGGAAGTGTTATATGTTCCGGTAGAATGCATGATAACTTATTTTATATATATCCTATGGCTCCCACACTGCATAATGTACAACTAGAAAGCTCAACTTACCTTAAAAGGAAGGTATCTTCAACCAATGACACTTATCTTTGGCACTTACGTTTGGGTCACATTAACCTAAAACGGATTCAGAGGTTGGTAGAAGATGGGCCTTTGAGCTCATTAGATTTCGAACCTTTTCCTCAGTGCGAATCTTGTCTCAAGGGAAAGATGACCAAAAGGTCATTCTCTGGAAAGGGACTAAGGTCAAAAGAGTTGTTAGGATTGGTTCACACTGATGTGTGTGGTCCTATGAACAAACCAGCTCGAGGAGGTTATGAGTATTTCATCACCTTCACTGATGATTACTCTAGGTATGGATATGTGTACTTAATGCGACGCAAGTCTGAGGCGTTTGATAAATTCAAGCAATTCAAGGCTGAGGCGGAGTTACAACTAGGGAAACATATCAAAGCCCTTCGATCCGATCGAGGTGGCGAGTACCTCCTGGGTGAGTTCAAAGAGTACCTCACGCAACATGGGATTGTGTCTCAGTTGTCTGCACCGGGTACACCCCAGCAAAATGGTGTAGCGGAGAGAAGAAACCGTACCCTTCTTGATATGGTAAGGTCCATGATGAGTTATGCAACCCTACCTATATCTTTTTGGGGATATGCCCTAGAAGCAGCAGCATACATTTTAAATCTGGTACCTTCTAAATCAGTGCCTAGGACACCGCAAGAAATGTGGACAGGTCGAAAACCCAGTTTAAGACATATTCACATTTGGGGTTGTCCAGCCTATGTACTGAATGATAAAGCTACCAAGCTGGAACCCAGATCGGAAATGTGCTACTTCATTGGGTATCCTAAGGGAACGAGAGGTGGCATCTTTTATCATCCAAAGGAGCAAAAATTGCTTATCAACACTCATGCTAGGTACTTGGAGGATGATTGTATGATGTACCAAGAGCTTAGTTGTAAAGAAACCCTTGAGGAGATTCTTCCAGGATCTCCTATAACATCTGTACCAAGTCCTGAGGTGGTAGATGAACAGGATATTCCTTTTAACACTCCGGAGCCTCGTCGTAGTGGGAGAATTTCTAGACAGCCAGAAAGATATCTAGGAATGTCTTTTAAGACAGACTCCGAAGATCTGGTTGAGGATCCTGCTAGTTACGATGAAGCAGTAACGGATATAGATGCTGACATGTGGCAGCAAGCGATGAAATCTGAAATGGATTCTTTGTATTCCAATCAAGTCTGGGAACTTGTAGATGCACCTAAAGGGATTAAACCCATAGGGTGCAAGTGGATCTACAAGAGGAAGAGAGGAGTGGATGGGAAGGTGGAAACCTTCAAAGCAAGACTGGTGGCGAAAGGATATACTCAGAAAGAGGGTATCGATTATGAGGAAACCTTTTCACCAGTGGCTATGCTTAAGTCCATAAGGATTCTCTTGGCCATCGCATGTCATTATGACTACGAGATATGGCAGATGGATGTCAAGACAGCTTTTCTTAATGGAAGTCTTGACGAATGCATCTATATGATGCAACCAGAGGGTTTTATTGCTAGTGGCCAAGATAACATGGTTTGTAAACTTAAGAAGTCCATTTATGGACTTAAGCAAGCATCTAGAGCATGGAACATCAAGTTTAATCTGGCAGTCAAATCTTTTGGCTTTGATCAAAACATTGATGAACCATGTGTGTATAAGAAAAGAAGTGGAAAAGCAGTTGCATTTTTGGTTCTGTATGTAGATGACATATTACTCATAGGAAATGATGTAGGATTATTGTCATCCACAAAGGTTTGGTTATCCTCTCAATTTCAGATGAAGGATTTGGGTGAGGCCAGCTATATCTTAGGGATCAAGCTTTTGCGAGATCGCAAGAATAAGATGTTAGCCTTGTCCCAATCTTCGTATATTGAGAAGATATTGGTCAAGTTTAATATGCATGACTCCAAGAAGGGCTTGCTACCTTCTAGACATGGAGTACCACTGTATCGAGATCAATGTCCAAAGACACCTGAAGAGATAGAGAACATGAGGAGAGTTCCATATGCGTCTGCTGTTGGAAGCCTCATGTATGCAATGTTATGTACTAGACCCGATATTTGCTTTGCCGTTGGCATGGTTAGCAGATATCAGTCAAACCCTGGACCTATGCATTGGACAGCTGTTAAGCATATATTCAAGTATCTACGGAGAACGAAAGATTATATGCTAACCTATCGAGCAGATGATCTAACGCCTTTGGCGTATACAGATTCTGATTTCCAATCTGATAGAGATGCCAGAAAGTCTACTTCAGGATACGTCTTTACTCTGTCAGGAGGGGCTATATCATGGAGGAGTGTCAAGCAATCCTGTACTGCTGACTCTACCATGGAAGCAGAGTATGTGGCGGCATCGGAAGCTGCAAAGGAAGCAGTATGGCTCAGAAAATTCCTATTGGAATTGGGAGTTGTTTCTGCAGTGCAAAAACCGATTGTCATGTACTGCGATAACACTGGTGCTGTAGCACAGTGCAAAGAACCCAGGAATCACAAGAAAGGCAAGCACATTCAGAGAAAGTACCACTTGATCCGGGAATTCATTCAGGATGGAGAAATAGTGGTTGAGCAGATTGCCTCAGCAAATAACTTAGCTGACCCATTCACTAAGACTCTTACTGAGAAAGTCTTTACTTCTCATGTTGAGTCTATGGGAGTTAGGTTAGGAAATAGTGATCTTTAGTGCAAGTGGGAGTTTGTTGGGATTGGTGTATGCCCTAAAGCCCACTAGCTGCACTCTCATCTTTTTGTCACTGGATATTTACTGGCTATTTAATGGAATGACTCTTTTCTCTATAAACATGTATATATGTATGGTTGTGTAAGGCCCATTGTTTCTAGTAAATGAATTAGGTGTGTAGTGGCTACACACAGATAGGTCTAATTCATGGACACTGGAAACAATAAATTTGTTCATAACTAAGAGATGGAGTTGGGCACTTCATCTTGGTGTAAGTTATAGTGAGATACTCTCCTGTATTCAGGGTGACTTACCTAGGTCACGGGAGGTCTTTTCCGGATTTATCTCATTAGTGCATATGTCATGCATTGAACAGGACCATTGTAGGTGTGATCTCTAAAATAGTACTATCACTGAGAGAGATCAAGTCACCTCATGCTACTGAGTGATCAGTGCTCTTAATCTTGAGCATTTGTGGATGAACTGACGAAGTCGAGTTCTTGTGCTTTAATTCACTATGGGTGAGATCCTTCAGATGGGTCAACAGCTCTGTGTTTTGGGTGCTCGGGCTTGATCAGTTGGGACGTGCAGATGCAATAAAGAATCTATGCCATCTAATGATGGAATGATCGTCCCCTTAGAATTATCCGATTAATCATCAAAATCTAAGATCTTAGTATATGGATGTTCCATATGGATATTGAACTTGTGGGTCGCTCCCTGGACCAAGAGAATGATATCCGGATGATGATTAAGTTAAGGATATGAAGTTCTAAGGTTTAGATGTAATCGAGAAGGTTGATAGTACATCGGATAACCTGACTTGATTATGGATGTTACATAGAGGGGCATTTAGATCATTTTACTTAGTAGGTCGAAGACAACTGTCATTTTATGACGAGCTCATTTTATAATTATTATTTGTCCCTGGAGTTCAACCATAACTCTATAGTGGAATGAGTTAAGGTTAAAATGATCTTAATGTTGCTATGGGTTTAGCATGGACATTTTTGGTCATTTTGGGAGCCAAGGTCAAATATGTCTTTTGGTCCCTTCTCTAGTCACTATCCTAGATTGGCATGGTTTCCTAATATGAGGTTGAACTATTTTGGAAAAGTTTTTGACTTGTGGGCCATGGTGTGGGCCAGCCATAAAGTGGGCCCCTTGTGTAAGGTTTACATTTTTACATAGGAATCTTTACTTGGTAAATTGGTTTACCTTAGGATAAGAAATCCTACTATTATAGTATTCTAATTATTTTGTAAACAAATCATTAGAATAAGTTGCACACCCATATTGGTTGGTTGTTGATGTTAAAGAAAGCATTCTTTGTTTTCCTTTTGAACAAAAGAGAGCACTAAGTAGTAGGTGGGAGTTCTTTTTCAAATTCTTCCTCATGGTTGTACAAGTTTTGTTTAGAAAAAAGAGCACTAAGAAAAGATAGGTTTTCTTTTTCAAAATCTCCATCATGGGTGTATATGATATGTTTAAATGTATCCTTAAGTTTTCTATATAAGGAGGAAGACACCATGGAAGTCTTACAGATCTCATATGCTATGACAATCCTATGTGAGAAAATCCCACATGTCTAGCTTTCTTCTCTTCTTCATTGATGAGAGTTTCAGGTCTGAGATTTTTCCATAGATTGAAAGTTCTCAAAACTCATCTAGAAATCTAGATTAAGATCCCACCATCTTAGCCAATCAGATTTGGAAGTGAAATAGAGAAGAAGATCAAAAACTATTTTACTGCAGAAAAATTCCAGCAAGGTGCTAGCTGATTGCAAATCTAAGTTCAGCCCATTGGATCATTTATTTCAGAGATTTGAAGTCTACATATCATCAAGGTAATAGTCTTCTTGTATCTCCTTTAATTATACACTTGTTGATCATGATTCGGTGGAGTTATAATGCGATTTATATGGCTGATTTATGCTGCGTATATGCTGAAATCAGATTTGTTTTAAAAATCTGTCATGTTCTAAATCAGCCATGGGCATCTTCTGGTAGTGTTTTCCAGATCTGAATCGCGGTTTCTTTCAGGCCTTACATAGGCAGCCTTAGAAAGTCCACACAATTAGCTTATGTATAATTCTATCTCTCCGAATAAGAAGAGTTTGTGGATTAAACATCAACCAAAAGTTATTTTAAAATACATTTTTTATCCAATCTAAATCCATGAAATGTTGATCAATATAAAAGAAAAGTTGTTATGTTATTATAATTGTTCTATGGTGGCTATAAAGTGCATGATCTATTTATAAAGGAGAGCTTCTAATTGAATGCCTACTTAATGTCCCTTGGATCAGATGACTAGTAGCACCATTAGACCTATTATTTAACAAATGGCTAACGCACCAATCTCCTTTATATTTAGTGGAATCAATGCCATGCGACAAATGTAATAGATATCTTGCAAACATTGTGATAGTACCACAAGTATTTTCATGCGAATTGAATGTTCTTTTCAGATAATGTCATGATAGTAAAGATTTCATTAAAAATAAAAAAAAATATAGCTGTTATCATGAATATATCATGGTGTTATTAGTAGGATACTCTTTCAATTAGGGCTATCAATCCGTTCTCCTACGAGGGTATCCGGCCCTATGGCCTGAAAAATGAGTGCTTTTATTTTTCTTAAAAGCCCAAGGGGCGAGTTTGGACAAATTCTTTGCAAGCCTAAGAACATGAAGTTAGGCTTGGACAATACCAAGCCCCGCCTTAGGCTTAATATTTTTCTTAGGGACAATTATAAAAAAAAAGGGTAAATTAGCCACAAGTCCCTCGGTACGGTCTTTTAAAGCATCAAGGACAATAACTTTTTCTTTAATGTCTCTAGTCCATACAGCTGGAGATATTTTGGTGAGAGTTCCCTAATATGCCACATCATATATTTTTTATGACTAATTTGCCCCTTTCAACAGTTTCAGAATAACAGTCTTCTTCTCTGTTCTCCTGGAGATCCCCTTCCGTCTTCTTCTCTAGGAACGAGGGATTTCACCAGAGAGCTCTGTAAATCGAAGTTGGCCATCTTCGGCTACACAATACACGATGGCGACGGCCCGGCGATGGAAACTCGATCAGTCCG
The DNA here is from genome assembly GCA_012931725.1 of Litsea cubeba. Lineage (NCBI taxonomy): Eukaryota > Viridiplantae > Streptophyta > Magnoliopsida > Laurales > Lauraceae > Litsea > Litsea cubeba. The sequence continues at coordinate 48,766,835 of CM022944.1, read as the reverse complement.
GGGCTTTTCTAGCGACGGATTCTTCATAACACAAAAACTCGATGTTGTCTTTGCCTTTTCTTTTCTTTTTCCATTTCATGTAAGTCTATCTCTTTTAATCATAGCAACCGGAATTTTTTTTGCGAAAACAACTCACACAGATTTGTTCAAAAACTCAATTAAAAATTTCAAAACAGAGATAAATTTTGTCAGAAACTTAGATAAATATTTTGGAAACTCTGATAAAGATAAATTTACAAAACCCAAAAAATTTATCTGACTTTCCGAAAAGTTTGCCAAAAACTCAGATAATTTATCTGAGTTTTTGGCAAATTTATCTGAGTTTCCGAAAAGTTTGCCAAAAACTCAGATAAATTATCTGAGTTTTTGACAAATTATCTGAATTTTTATCCAATTTATCAGAGTTTCTGTGAAATTTGTTTGGGTTCTTGATAAATTTATCTGAGTTTCAGTTTCAGTTTTTCACTGTTCTCTCGGCTACCTGCCTGACTTGACCTAGCAGCCACCACCAAACTTTCTCCCAGCAGCCATTGTTCTTCCAGCAAGCAGCTACAGCTGCCTCTATCTTCTCTCCAGTGGCCATGAAACAATTCCAACAGCCAACTCTTCCCCAGCCACTGCCTTTGGCCATCACCTACATGAAAGTCCAAGGGATCCTACCCTAGAGGAGGGGTGAATAGGGTGAGCTACAATTAGTGACCAACTATGACCAATTTTAACTTAATTAAATCAATTAGTCACATGTGATGATTAATCAAACAAAATGCGGAAGCTTAAACAAACACAATCACCACAATGCTATCAACACAACACAAGATTTATAGTGGTTCGGCCTCAATGCCTACATCCACTACCGGCTTGTGACTCAACACCCTACCGGATTTCCACTATTATGCTTTTCAAAAGGCTAAGCAATAACCTCTACAATATGCTTTCCAAGGATAAGCAATAACCTTACAATGTTGTTTTTCTAGGCTAAACAACAACCTATACACAATGCTTTTAAATGGCTAAGCAATAACCTTACAAGTAAATGATTTCTCTCAAAGAAAGTGTCTTCACAGAACACTCTAAGAGATTATAATTTAAGCTCAAATAAATTGCCTCTAAATAGGCGGATATGAAATTGTAAAACAAACTCACACAACACACTAAGAAATGCAAAGATGAATGCTCATGAGGTGTGTGTGTGTAGTACTTCAATCAAGTTAAAATTAAGTCCAATGAATTTTATGCTTAAAGCATTTCAAAGTTTAAAGCACATAAAAGATATGATTGAAGTCAAATGCAAATCACTTGAACAATTACAAACTTGTGAATGATATGAAAATCTAAAGATCACAAGTTGTATGAAAATGATTATGACTAATCAAGTGATGCATGTGCAATGTTGTTTTCAAAAAACAAAGGTTTAACTAAAGTTCAAGCGAGATTGAAAACAACAATGAAGATTCAAACAAGTAAATGAATCATGCCATAAAAGGAATCAAGGATTTTGCAAAGCATGATTAACAAAGTTTATAAAACAAACTTGGTTTGAATCATGAAGTAGAATCCAATACAAATAAATCAAAGATTAAATATGATAAGGATTCAAAACATCATTGTTATCATGTTAAAAATCATTTACCAAAGATTTAAAAGAAAGCATATAACAAATGATAAAGAGAGGTAAAGCTTACTTAGTGATTTAACTTCATTAATCCAAGCTTGAGCTTTACTAATGACCCCCTTGATCTCTCTTAGTTCATTACCCTTTCTTTTGTCTCCAAACACCTCAAGAAAGGCTTAGAAGTTCCTTCTTCCTTGGCCTCAAAACTCCTCAAAAGTTCTACATCTTTTCTCAAAGAAAATGTCCCTTTTTATAGCCAAAAAGGTTACTAACGGCTAGCCCAACGGTTATAAAACGGCTAGTGAATAGTGTTACTGTTCAAACGGCTAGTTAACAGTGAACAGTGAATAGTGATGTTACTGTTCAAACGGCTAGTGAACAGTGAATAGTGATGTTACTGTTCAAACGGCTAGTGAACAATGAATAGTGAATAGTGATGTTACTGTTTAAACGGCTAGTGAACAGTGAACAGTGAATAGTGATGTTACTGTTCAAACGGCTAGTGAACAGTGAATAGTGAATAGTGATGTTATTGTTCAAACGGCTAGTGAACAGTGAATAGTGATGTTACTATTCATGCGGCTAGCCGCGAGGTAACCGAAAAACCATTTTAAGAGAGATTTTCTTGTGGGGACTTTAAGCCATAGAATCAAGCTATGAAACATATTTTAAATCATTTTAAGAGTTTTAAAAACATGAACACTAAAATGCCTAAGATGATTTAAAACTTTTAAAACATTGGCTAACTTAAAAAAAATCCTTTTCAAACTAAATGCAACCAAGTTTAAAACACAAATATGCATGAAACATGAATTCTGAAAGTTTTAAAACCATACAAGTGAAAATTAAGATTTCAAGATATTATAAATCAATGCATGTGTGAAGATTCATGAGATGAATAAAATGATAATGCATCCATCAAATTGCAAATACACAAAATCCCTAACACTACACTTAGCCAGTGGCCTAAAGCCTAATGCTCCCATCTCGCCCGGCCAGAACTCTCCCAGCGGCCAATCCCTCATTCGTTCCCAGCGGCCATTACAAGCATAGCCAACAGCAGCCCCTCCATGATGTCAGCGGCCATCGCTCACCCCACCTGCACTCGGCCCTGTTGGCCACTCCTTCTCCCTGCACAGTACATTGGCCACTCCCTCTCCCTGTAAACCAGCCAGTCACCCTTCTCCCTGTTGCAGCCGGCCATGTCACGACCCCAGACCCGAGGGGCCATGAGAAATGATTGGGAGTTTAGTGATGATTTATTATTTCTCCCAAGATCCGCGTGTATGAGGATAACACGTTCCAACACATCCTGAATATTTTTGCGGAAGCTTTCATGGCGTTGCGACCCGAAGTCCGTGGCCATCGGATTCCGTGTCGCACTCAACCCAAGCATATAATTATCTTAACAATGAATATTTCAGACTAGAACAAACCATAACAAAATACAGAGCTGACAGTATCTGGATATTATATTCCCATATATATTCAAGTTACAATAACAATGTGCATTAATTACAATCCCAATAAACGGGCTAATCAAAGCCATACAAAAATAAGCTAATAATCTCTACCCCATATGTGACGTAGCTCCGATGTCAAGCTTAATGTCTACATGACATAGCTGACAAAATAACCTGCAAGCTCATGGCTCCATAGCCAACATGTACACTCTGATCGGGCTAGATATCTGAACCTGAGTACCAAAGTAGTGGGTCAGACACGACGGTCTGGCAGGTGGGTGAAAAGATAACACAAGTGCTGAAAAATAAAACATATGATAAATCATGGTATTTGACAAAATTCTGTATTCATATAAAACGGGTATAAAACATGAATATTTGACAAGACATGTATTCCTTTAAAGCATGTATAAAACATTAATATCTAGCAAAACATGTATTCATTTGAAACGGGTGTAAAACATGGATATTTGACAAATCGATAATTTATTTAAAACATGTACAAAGTATGAACATTTACAAATCAGGGATTCATTTAAAACAAGTACAAAGCATTAACATTTAACAAATCGGTATTTCATTTAAAGCATGTATGAAGCATGATATTTAAAACAGTAAGGGTATCAAGGATCGGGAACTGTCAAGATGGCAACCATACAAAGCTAGATCTTCTCTCACTAAAGTGAAGAGAGCACATACCCTACGGGATCATTGACCTCAGTCACACAAGGTGAGGAGGAACAACGATAAGATACTATAATATACATATATATATACTCTGCGGGACCACGGTAGCGAACCGGGTAAAAACTCTGCGGGCTCCAGACTGCAGCTGGCTATCGGGAGGGGAAGGATCTCCAAGTCGGTGGATCAAACCGACAAGGTTGTCCAAGCTCAGCGGTGCCGACTCATAGGTCAAATACGAGAAATCGAATCAAATGCATAGTAATGGAACGGGGTGCTCATAGGCACAAATACACACTCATATCAGGTCGGTCATATATAGGTTAGCAAAAGCTAAATAGACTTTCCAATACTTTCGGGACAAGTCAAAATCATAAGATATGATGTTTGAAAGGCACAATTAAAAATCGGATTAAGATGAACATGAATGGATTTCCAATATTCTCCTAGCTAAGAGTTGAAGGTCTAAGATTTGAATCAATGTGTATAGGGTTCCGTATGTTAGGTTTGATAAACATTTGGTACTCTTTAAGAATTAAAAACATTCCGGGACCTTACATACATTGACAAATCTAGAAATCCTTCACCGAATCTCCATGATGAGGTTTGTCTTTCCTCCGGACTTCATACAACGCCTGACAAGTCCTTACATAGCATTGGGGCTCCAAACAATACCTCCCCACTACATCACATCACAATTTACCCAAATCTTTCATGGGCTTCTATGCATCATTACAAGTCCAATGGCTTCAAATAAGAAGAGAAGGGATAGAGCTGAATTGGACTTGAATATGGGCTTGAAGTGAGTCTGGAGAACGGTCCAACAATCCCCTTTTGCAGCACTTCTCATTTCAGTCCGATCGATCGGACTCATTGGCCAATCGATCGGTCCTGAAATGCTCTCAGTTATTCTCAGTCCGATCGATCGGGCCTGAAATGCCCACAGTCCGATCGATCGGACAGCGGCGAATCTCAGCCTAAATGGTTGGGTTTCTCTTTTGTCCAATCCCTTTCCATTTCCTTCTTTCCCCTTCTTCCAAACACAACTCCATGAATATTTGGGCCCCTTCTTGACCTCCTCAACTCATCAAATCATCATTCCATAAAAATGGATCCACCCTCTTCATCCCATTCACATTTAACCAAAGAAATCCATTACTTGAAACAAGCCAAAACTTAATACAATCAAGATATCATTTTCAAGAAAGCAATTGCTAAAAAGATGCATTAATGAGTGTATTTCAAATCTCAATAAAGCATGTCATGAAGTGAAGCTTGAGTAATGAAAATCATTAATAAAAGCTAAGCATTTGCATAAAATATGATTAATGAAAATAAATCATTTCCTCCACTTGCCTTAGGTCCAAAGCTAAGCAAATCAACCTCTAATTACACTCCAAGCCAAGAAATCACAACCTATTCAAAAACCCCCAAAAACAAGCCCTAAAATGTCAAAACCAAGAAATACAAAGAGAAAGCTTCTAAAAATGGAGATGGAGAGTCTCATGGGCTAGGAAAACACAAATCTAGGAGATGGAGAAAATCACTTACCTAGAAAGTCTTCAAATAAGCAAGGTTAGCTCAAAGAGAAATTCGAAGTTGATGAATCCTTCTAAAAATGGTACCAATTGAAAGCTTTGACGAGGTGAACAAGATTGGTGAAGGTCTTTTCTTGATTTGAGCAAGGCTTGATGGTGATTTGTGAGGAAGAAAACAAGGGAAGAAGAAAGGGGTGGAAAATCCCCCATTTCTTGCACAAGCACTGCTGGGACGATTGGGAGAGAAGAGGGAGAGGAGATGGGCACTTATAATGGGTGGGTGTGGGCCCCACCACACTTAAAACACTCAAAACTTGCAAATTGAGACTTAGGAGGCTTTCTAGACATCGAATCAAGAAACTTAAAACATGAAAAGTGTCCTCCAAAATAAAATTATCTTTCCAACAAGGTTAATATTGACATAGTTCCGGGGTCCACAGAAAAAGTCAAGTGTTTGGTCAAAGGGATCAAAATAATGGATTCAAGTGTTAAGACATCGACTTATGGGCCTCGGATGTGATCGACCAAGAAGAGGGAAATGTTTCTCATAAAATCTAGTTTCCAAAAAGTATATATTTGGCAAGGTTCTGAGATCTCGGAATTTGGGTCCAGATTCAATGTGAAAAGACTGATTTTGCCCCCAGGGCTGGAAAAACTGATTTTCAGAGTTTCAAATGGGTACGGAATGAACACGAAAGTTGTAGGGAATGGCGAGATTAGTTAAACGAAGCTGAAATGAGAATTTTCAGAAATCAAAGAGAATCTCTCCAAAATGACCACACAAAACAAATAGGATCCTATGGTCACTGTCTAGGTTCACTGGCTTCCAAAACCAAAGAAAATATAATAAAACTCAGAAATTCGATCAAACAACTGGTAAACCCACTTGAGAAAACAAATTCATAATCAAAACACGCTAAACCAGGAAATCTGGGGTCGGGTTCTCACAGGCCACCCTTCTCCCTACACCCAGCGGCCAGCACCCCTTGCCCCAGCTTTCGGCCACTCCTACCTCTCCCTTGCACTCAGCCCAGCCAGACATCTTTCCTACATTCAGCCCGGCCATTCCCTCCCTGCACATCCAGTGGCCAGCTCCCCTACAGCCAGCTAGCTTCTTTTTCTTATTCTTGTTTAGCCTGCACAGCACTTCCAGCACCTGCACAGCACTTGTTTTCACCTGAACCCAGTAGCAGCACCTCCTCTTCCCAGCACCTGCGCAGCCCCCTTCCCAGCTGCCATTAAACCTGTAACAGCTCCTTCCCAGCTGCACTTCCAGACCTGCACCAGCCCCTTCTCAGCTGCATTTCCAACCTGTAGCTGCTCTGTACCACCTGCACAGCCCTACGAAGGGAGGGGCACTCAGCGGTTTCGAAGCTGACGTATAAAGGGGCATTTTTGTATTTTTGTCCGCATCAGTTTTAAATAAGGACTTCCGCCTCTATGAAAAAATATGATGGACCTTAGGCTATAAAAGCAAATAACGAGGGACCTACCACCAAAAGCCCAAAAAAAAGGGATTTTGACCAAAAAAGTTTCCTTGAAGTTGTATTATATGAATTTAACTACAAATACGTTCAAATGCACATTTTGGTGTTGGTACGTTAACTTTGGATGGTTTTACCCCTCCCTTTATCGAAACACATCGATTTCGTTCTCCTTTCTTCCCAAAAATCTTCCTCTCCCGCCATTTTCTCTCCTCCTCCACTACCTGCTCTCGCCTTCACTCCCCATTAAAAATTATAGTGTTTCATAATTTTTGAGTGGATTTCGAGCGAGGAGAAGGAAATCGAGCCTTACATGCAGCTCTACGCTTCAATCGGGTGGAATTCGCTCGTCTGCCATCCCCAATTCCATTATCTATAAGTCGAATCTCACACTCTATTGAGTTTTCCATTTTGATGCTGTGGGGATTTCATTTTTGTAAATGGGTTGCTTAGTTGGAGTTTTTGGAGGTTGGGGTTTGTGCTTCTTGGTGTTGTTTGGATGAGTTTTTGTTAAAGTTTGAATTTTTATCCATCTGGGTCGTGTTTGTGGGTGAAGGCAATTTATTCCATTGTGATTTTAATTTGTAAGGAGAACTGAAACTGAAGACTTCATTTTCTACGGTTTTTTTTTTGGCTGCTGTTGCAGTGGATAATGGTATTTGTGTATCTGTAACGCAGGTAATGGTTATTTACCTATTGGGTCCGGATTTGATTTCCAGAGAAACTACAAAAAATTATTTAACCCCAGAAAATGGAATCCATGGAACAATGTTAACATTGGGAACCATCGGGAAAGAATTTTCCCTTGGATACCTTTTTTCAGGCTGCACAGAATATGCTCAGCACATACACTTGGGAGTATCTTGATTCCTGGGAATTGTGACTGGAATATGTGGTGATGTTTGCTTCCTTCTTTCTTGGGGTAGAACTTGTATAGTCCACGAGCCATGATTCTAAGAGAGGGAAAAACATAACAATGTTTACCTTGCTTTTGGTGGAGTGGAATAATCCCCATCATTTTTTTTTGTATATTGGTTCCGGCTATGATCGGTGAAAACCATCCCACACAACATTCCATGTGAATTAGCACCTGTTAAAACCTTACACATTAATCCAACAATTATACACCATTGGACTGAATCAAGACAAGTATGTGCTTATAAAACCATTAAAATTTTAGGCCCTTAAAATGAAGGGTATAATCATCTCACTACAGTGGTATTTTTCCAACCCATTGTCCGCAAGATATCCTTTCTATCCTCTTATCCATGATAGGCATCCATCCAGCCGGATCTTTTCAACCTTAGAAATAGGGGGTATGCTTGTGCAAGAAGGATTGCTGGTTTTTTCCCCTTAGCACTCCCTTGTTACTATGGAATTTGATTTCAATTGGAACCAATTTACTTCAGATGAAGCATACCTATGTTTGTTATTGTATTCAAATGAAGCAAAATATGCAGCAAAGAGTCAAAACTGTGTTCCCTAACCATGATGATTGTATGCCTTTGATGAGCAAGGCATACAAATAATTACCACTGGTTTTGTGCTCCTTTGTATGATAAGAACACCATTTGTAAGGGCACACTCATAATAATCCACATATGTTATATCTTTGGTCCATCTGAATAAGTTGTGTGAAACCTACATAAAAATAGTATAAGTCCCTATAAAGAAAGAAAATTAAGAGGAAAAAAATAAAGCATATATTCTATTAAATAGCTCAATGCTTTTACATGAAAACATAGGGAGGAAGAGTCTCATACAGTATATAATCTTTCCTTATAGTTTTAACCATGGTTCACAAACACCAGGCAACTCATCTTACAGTTACGTGAGAGGGTTTCATTTGGAAGCATGAGGATAACGGGAGGTTAAGTGTAGTGACAATGTCGACTCATTATGGATATGATTCTGGGAAAAAACAATCCCATTCAGATCATTAAATCCATTGATTTTGTAACCTCAAAGTTTAAAAAGTTTTCTTTAGTCACATTTAAAGTTTTCTTTAGTCACATTATCATTAAAACCATTGAAATTCAGTCCAACAGTTAGTACAATTCCTATTAGTATCAAATTGTGGCGTACCAATTAATGGGGGGGGGGGGGGGGGGGGTTTGATCAATCATGGGTGGTCTGTCATTAGTGGTGGTAAAAAAGTTATCTCTCACCCATACCATCAGAGTTAATTCCCATAAAAAAGAAACCCTATTTAGATCCATAACAAATGATTGTTAGTACATTCAAAATACAAGTACTAAAAATTAAACAGAAGAAATAATGATTAAAAACAACTTAAATAAAACAAAAGGACCTGTTGTTGGTAGTCGATTCCCTTTGCAAGTGGACTTCTATCCAAACAGATCTGAAAAGTTTCCAGATGCTTTGTAAGATGCTACCATCCATAACAACTTCAGTATAGGATGAACTTTCTATCAAATCAACAGAGGACTTTCAAAGACTACTTAAATGCTCAGTTAGAACTAAGAAATTTTACAAGGAAAACCGAACAATTATACTAAGTTGAAATTAAGTAGATATATAGCATTTGATTCATTTCAACTGAAAAGCTACCAAAATTTTAAAAGATGAGAAACCACATTTAACACAAGAAGTTTCTAGTATCATAATTTGATTAGCGATTTATTTCAAACTAACCATTCGTAGCCCGTAGGTCGTAATTCTGCAGGCTACTGAAACGGGTTTTCAATGGGTTGGCAGGCCAATGGACCAGTAGACCTAAAGTCAAATCTGGGCTGCATTCGATGGTTCATGGTTTGGATTTGAGTTTGGAAATAAATCCAACTTAGATGCAGATCAAGTGGATCCCAATCAAGCAGCCCAGGTTCGAGCACTAAGCATTTTTTCCTTCCAATGGAAAGCTTAAGCTCTTTGATTTGTAACCGTATCGAAGTCAACTTGACAACCCTATGAGCTGATCCAACTCATTAAGATTCCTAAGATTTTGTCCTAATAATGCTGAAGTTCACTCTAAGAATTTATTTGTAGGTTATGAGTAGGGTTAAGGCAATAGTTAACCAATTTGTATTTAAAAGAACTCTGAAACCATATGCCCAAAGAAGAAAAACTTACTTCGCCAATTGCAGCAGCAGGTGTATCCTCAATGTACCTCCTTAGTGATTCCAGCCAGTTAGGAGATCTCCAAACAACATACCTAATACATTTATTATCTATTTGTTTTAGTAGAAATGGAGATTTCCTACTTTAATGATAAGTAACACTAAAACAATAACCGGTGCTAAGCATGGGCATATTTACTGATAATAGTTGCAGCAACATAAATAAAAATCAATTAAAAAATTCAAATCACATAGAATTATCCTCAAACACTTATACTGACAAAAAACAACAAAAAAAAAGATTGTGACGGTACCTCCTTTTATTTTATTTTATTCCAATAGTCTGTGGTGTATAAATGGAGTAAGAGAAGTTGGGTGGAAAGGAAAGAGTAGTATATGTAGAGTAAATGCATATGAGAAAGTGGGAAGAGAGTGGTTGCATGCGGAAGCGGGGGGAGAATGTGGGTTGGTTATAGAGAAGTGATATAACGGCCTGTCAGACCCCGACCCAGGTTTGGAATATTTAATTATATTTAATCGTGATTAGTTGATAAGTGGGGTTAGTGGACGATTAGCTTATTTTCTTAAGCTAGATTAGAATGTTTGATTAGCCTTGGGAACTTTTGAGAGTCATTGACTTAAGTTTAACGCGGGCCGGGGCGCCGTGGATTGTGTGTGAATTTGTGGAGTTTAACTTTGATGTTTGTAAAATCCCAATTTTGTGCATTTTGACTCATTTCATTTAGATTATCAACTTTCATGTTTTGACCATCTTGATTTAACGATCAGAAAATCGCGTTTTTCGAGAAAAATGGCAAAACTGACCTTTCACACAAAATCTGTACCCAAATTTCGAAAATTTTAGAAATTGACAAAAATATACTTTTTGGAAAGTAGAAATTTCTCTGATCGTTTTTGCCTTCTTCGTCGTTTTCATTCGGGGCCCGTAAATGCCACTTTCAGCCTTGTGAAGATCGAGGCCCACAAAACCCATCTTATAAGAAGGGGAACTCTCTTCTTCTCCTTCATTTCTTTTTCCTGCAAGGTCTTGAGCTAGGGCTCTTTCCCTCTCTTCCCACACTTTCTCTCTCATCTGAAACACCAATCTCTTGGAGTTTTCTTGGAGGATTGATCTCCTAAAGTTCTTCCTCTCCATTCAAGCTTCCCAAAGATGTCTTTTTCAAAGGTTTTGAGCTAGGGCAAGGCTCTCATTCAAGCTTCTCTTCTTCGTTTGGGCTTCTCAAGGTTAGCAATGGCTATCCAAACTTGAGATCCTTGTTTTCTCTTCATTTAGAGTGTTTTAATCCCACATGCAAGGGTTTTCCTTGGAGATTTACAAATGTTGATTTTTAGGGTTTTCTTTGGGAAAATTTTGGGGTTTTTTTTGTAGATTTGGAGCTTGAGGCACTAGAGCTTTGTTTGAGGAGTAATATTGCTCCCATCTTGACTTGAGGCAAGTAGATTTCACAATTAATATGATGATTTCTCTTATTTGGTTTCATTTCATGGCTTTTTTTTTTATTATGTTCTAATCCTTTATGATTTATGGATTTACTTTGAATGAATGAAGCAATGTTATGTTGATTTCCACTTATGTTATTGTCTTACAATGTATTGGAAGTTTGCTTTCACTTTAGTCATTCAGAAAATTTGCTTTCTTTGTGTTAAAGGTTGGTGTTCAAAGAAAGGGAGAAAACTTTGATTTTTTTTAAAAAGTGTTGTGTTTAATTTATTGGATTTCTAATGAATGGTGATTTGAAGGGTCCCAATGTTCTTGGAAATTTGTATGAAAGAAAAGAATGAAAAAGAATCAGAAAAAAAGAGGCAAAAAAATGAGAAAGATCCCCCTGCCGAGCCGGACTGGACAGAGCCCAGTCCGCTCGAGCGACCCAGGCTCTGTCTGGGCCCCGCTCGAGCGGACCTTGGGTCGCTCGAGCGAGCCCAGCCCAGCCTGGGGGCTTGGTTCAGGCCTGTTTGTGGGTCCATTTAGAAGTTGTTTTAGGCCTGTTTTCAGGGCTTCTTTGGGCCTGTTTCAAGGTCAGTTTTTGGGCTATTTTAAGACCTGATGATGGGCTGTTTTAAGACCTGATGTTGGGCTGTTTTATGACCTAAATTCTGGGCTACTTTAAGGACTGTTTTGGGCCTAATTGGTGGACTGTTTGAGCTTGGGTTAAGGCCAGGTTGTGGGCCTGATTAAAAAGGGTTTAAACCTGTGTTTAATGAGGACTTATTGGATATAATTTCAGGTCCACTTCAAGCCTATGTCCAAGCCCAATTCAGCCCAAACTCTTTTCTATAATTGAAGCCCATTCAGCCCTTTTACAATCCTGGAATTATTGTGAGAATTGGCTTGGACTATGATCAAGACCATTTGGTAAACCTTCAAGTCTAAATGTACCCTTCATCCCTTGTGATTGTCAAGGATCTTCTGTGGCACCAAATTACTTTCTATTGATGACAATAAAGGGGTCAAATGTATATCATGACGACCCGCATTAGACTGTTGAATCACCATACATTCATTCCATGTAAAAAGACGTTTGTTCGGATTCTTTCTCCAATCCTTTGAATGTTTTGAAGTGGTTTACCACATCTTTAGATATTGATAAGACTACTCACCTATTTTGCTCGGATTCGTCAATATGCATTTGTTCGGAGTAGTTTTCTTATCGATTTTGGAAATGTATCTTATAAACGGATTTGTATTACTTCGAGGTTTCGAACTATTATTCTAATGGCACCACTAAGCTTAGGTTACCTTGCCGGACTGATCATCCGGCTTGGAATCTTTAATCTGTTCACCAGCTGCAGTTTGGATTCTGTCTGTACCGACCATGGCAACGGTTATATCCGGTCCCACGTGTAGTGGCTACGGTTCTGTTTGATAACGACTATGTTCGTTCCAGTCCCACGAGTAGTGGCTACAGTTTTGTCTGCTCCAGTTACTTCGGTAACAGGAGAATTTAGCTTTACGTGGTCTGCCAATGTTTTTATACATTTAATGTTTATCTTATGGTATTTGTTTATTTCACTTATCATAACATTGGAATTGTAAGCCATTAAGATGTTATCTTCTATCTTTAGTTCGTCGTTTTTATTATTCGTGATTTGATCTTGGCTCTCATTTATTTAATGCTTTGCTTCTCTATCATCCTATTATTGTTATATTTGCTTGCCAGACCGTCGTGTCTGACCCTGTTTGCTTGGTGCCAGATGTCGAGCCCCTCGCGGTCGAGGCGCACTTCGAGGCGGAACCCATAGTCCTTGTGGAGGGCGAGTGGCAGCCCAATGATGTCGTTTAGACGTCGGGTTGTTTTCGGAGCTGCGATCACATTTTTGGGAATAGATACTATACATTTTGGGATTTTGTTGTGGCCATTGTTGGCTTATACTTTTTGGGGAAAAAAATTGTACTTAATGTCTAACTTTACTTTTGTATTAACTTTAAACAAACTTTGGGGCCCATCTATAGAATGTTTCTCTTTTTGATGCTAGTCTTGTGCGTTCTCATCTTATACCCGTATGTGAGAGACTTTTATGTTTGCTACAATGCTTCCGCGTAAGTTATTTGTTAGAAAGTGATTCTTATTTATCACTGTTGGATCGGATTTCGTGGATCCTTACCGCGGAAACCTGTGGGAAACTAACGTGTGCGGGCGGAATTTTCCGGCCCGTCGCGCCACGACCCCGGATTAAGGTCTCGTTTAACGGGCCCTCCGTCCGGGGGCGTGACACTGCCAGTCAAAAAAAGCAGTAGTTATGATCAAAATTAGCTTTAAAATGCTTGGCTTTAATATAGTATAACTGGGAATGTAAATGGGTCCCCATATACCTGAATGTCCAAATAAGTAAAAACCTAATAGGGGACCAATATTTGAATATGTTTTCATCTAGATCCAGGTTTGGCTCCACTTCATGGACTCGTAATAAAATTTAATTTGGGTTCAGGTCCATGATTTTCAAACCCAAATACCCTAATGCATATCATGTATGTGTGCGTGATTATATTTTTTATGTGACTGGGCATGGATCCAAGCCTTGCATTCAAATATTGGTCTGGTTTTAGGTCTTTAATCTGAATTCTGGTTATGGTACTTTAACCTGGACCTAATTCAGGTCTGGATTTTGGTACTTATTGATAAGTCGGGTTCAGGTTTGGGCATAATATGAACCCAACCTAAACCATAATTATCTATAGAGAAGAGTGGGCCACCTGAGAGCTTTCCATACAGGGGAAATGAGATTTATGGGGCCAAGTTTTGTAATCAGATGCCCTATGGATTGGGCTAAAAACTGAAATACATTTCTCCAGCCGAATCATTATTATTGGTGTATTAGCCATAGCAGTATGATTTAATTTTCATCAGAAGGTAAAACAATAGCTATATTGTCCTTGTTGGCTTCTATCAATGCATTGGTCATTGGTCATTCAGGTATGATTTAAGTGAGGTTTGAAGTGATTAGTCTTGTGTTTCATGTTTTCTTTGGTTGTGATAGAATTCTATTTGCTATCAAATAGGAAAACTAGTTTTGGCATTTATGACAACTGCTATGTTCAGGTCATTTCTTTGTTCTGTTTTAGGGATGAGCTAATACCATTTTTTGATTGCATAGATACCAGTTCATTGTTGAAGCTGAGAACTTCTTTTGCCTGCAGGTTTTTGGGAAGTGCTTATCCAAACTGCAGAAGGAATTGGTTGTTAATCCTTCTTTTAGGCAAACTAAGTATCATACTTTGTTAATAAATCACTTCTTCTACTGTTTTTTACTTTCTACCTACCCCAAGGATGTGATCCCTCATAATCATTTGTCTGGATTTACTCAGGCATGTATTATTTGATGTTTTTTTCTGTTTTTTGTTGTGCACAAACCAGTTTTAATGACTTAAGATGATCGTACAAATTCCTTGGCCTATCTCATATGGGACAGAAAGTTTTGTCCTCGTAAGAACATTTTCCCTATAATCAATGAAAGAAGGGAGACAACATGTTAACCATGGCATTTTGATACTCAAGCATTTTCCTGATTCCCCATTTCTTGGCCTGATCCTGTTTTTTCCTTGGGTACATAATTGTTGGGAATGAAAACAGGGTGACCCTTCAGAGTACCCGGTCCCATTGCCGCTTGCCAAATTATCTTCACCATCTCAAGTAAGTTTTGACATGTCATATGAATCCTTTTTCCCCCTTTATCTTTTTTTGTTTTTAGGTTAGTCTACATCCTAAGCTTGAATGTCAAGATAATTTGGTATGGATAATACAAAACGTTACTGGGTCTTCTTTTTGGTACTTCATTTCATTGTGGTTCACTTACTTCCTCTTTCTTCTTACCCATTTTATATGTCTGGCATCCCACAAATTGACATTGCAAAACTGAGTCTAAGTCAAAATAAAAGAAAGGAGTAATGCTCAATATACAATGGTTGTAGAGTACACAGAAATATGAAATGGTTATAAAATGGAAACAGTAAACATCCACCACAACAGGTTACCATGTCTTTGTCCTGTACACATTTAATTGCCAATCAGAACTATAAAATTTTGTAATCATGGATAAAACCGAATAGTTCTCTTACCATTATCGTTTATTACATTGAGTATCCATGCATTGTAGTTATTCAACTATTCATAGAAATTTCAATCTGAAACTCCTCCATGTGTTGATGCTTCTTGTACCTGTCCCAATCCTGGGTGAAGGATGGGTGGATTAGATCAGTAGTTGGCGTAGAAACTTGGAACCTTATAAGTTAATTATAGTTTATGACTGGAAAAGTTTATCTCACAATGTTGATCCCAGCTAGATGGGACAAAACTTCTGATGCAGAACAGACCCATGGGCCATGGTACCCATGGGTCAACCAGCCAATGGGCCCAGCCCATCTATTTTGACCAAACATTTGGGCCCAGCCCAACACCCAATGACTAACAGATCAGAGTGACAATGTTGTTTGTTAAATGAATGGAGAACAGGTCACCATGAAACAAGGGGAAGCCGAAATTACTAATGAACAATATAATATAAAAGATCACAAAATATCAAGCAGAATGATATAATGAAAACCTACGCTATTCTAAGTAGAAAACCTACCTTCCATTCGGTACACAAGCACACCAAGTTTTTCCAAAACCTTGGTGAGGTCTTCTACCACAAAGTTTACTCCCTCCATGATGTTAGAAAATATCTGCCCAGACAAGGGGGAAAACAAATTGGTTACATGCTGCAATTGTGATAAGGAGTCCTGGGATGGGTAAAAGCTGATTGGCTTGTTGAGAAAGTCTCTGAATGGGTTTCAGAAAGTATTTACACAGTGGTTTAGAACTGAAATGAGAGTTTTAACTTTTGATACTAACTATATTGGTCTTTACTCAAGCCATTTCCACTTTTAGTCCTTTGATTTGATTCAGCCCATCTGCAGAATATCAATTCAACACTATTATGCCAGAAAATTGTGGTTATATAATAAATAGCATTTGTAGAAGAATACTTGATATTGTTCCTTACTTATTATTGGTCTAATAAATCAGCAGCAGAAAAAAAAAACTATCAATTACAATGAATTTAGATATAGCTTCTGGTTTTTACTACTTGACAAAATGAGTTGTTCAACTCATTGAGTGCTGCAAAACTTAAGTTTTGGAACAGAGACAAAATGAATTTTGCAGAACCCAAATCTGTTTGGGGATTAATGGTTATTAATCATTTGAATGTTCTCATCGTCTGGTTTTATCCATACTACTTGACATTCATGAAAGAGAGTTTCTGTCCAAACCAATTCTATACTACTGAAGTATATCTTCTAATTGGGGAGATTCTAAGAAGTCCTTATGGAAGTGTATATAGTAATGAACGTATATGTCCATTTTCTGCTATGTACTGAATGTTCTATTTTTCTGCATGTATATAACATTGGAATGAGAAACTTTTATGCTCCAATAGAACTATGGAGACCCATAAATATTGGAATGAAGTTCTTTCTGTTAGAATTCAGTTGTTTCGTGGTGATACATCCTCATTCACCACAAAACTAATAACTATTCTATAGACATTTTAGCCCATTTTTTATTCGGGAGGTGCTTAGGTGAGAGACACTCTCACCAACTGTATGAGAGAGCTTAATCTCGACCCTCCATTTTCGTTTTAATTTCAACGGATGGATGCAAAAATAAAAAAAGCACCATTTTGGAGAGAGAAAGGTAAAAAAGACTCAAGTTTAAGTCTTCAGTTTTAGTTAAAAAAAGGCGCCCGAAACATAACATTCGTGGTTTTCAAAACAAATAGCCCTCTTTCTCCATTACATCACTCTCTCCATTTCCAAAAAAGGCCAGGTGAGTCCACTACTCTCTCGATCTCTCTCGTCTACACTTTTTTTATAGATTGTTGGTCTGTACATATAATTTTCAATACACAGTTTCTATCGATTTGCACTTTTTTGGTTAGTATCTCTCTTTCTAATAAACAATGTCTCTCTTGATTTACACCTTTTGGGTTAGCATAAACTCCTGAATCCCTAAATCCCAAAAAAATCCCTCACTCTGCCATTTCAGGTATACATTTGTAATAGTTAATCAATAATTTTAATGAATCATTATAATCCATCTTCTAATGTGTACTTCTCCTGCCATGTATTTTACTGATATTCACATCATAGACATGGAGTGATAGTGCATGGGAAAGAGTATCCCATGGAGAAAAAGGGTTTTGCGTGATGGGTTGAGACTAGATGTTGCAATTGCCATATACATGGGTGATTTGTATGAGAATGGTTGCTGCTGCACATGGAATGTTGTCATGTAAAAATATGTAAAGACATGTTGGGATGTTAGTGTTGGAATGTAATGATGTTATAATGATGTTGGGATGTTGGTGTGCTACATTTGTAATTGAAACTTGCACTAAAGAAAGGTTTCCTAAATTAAAGCAGTTGAATGTTGAAATGGTGGGTGGTGGAATGACAATTTCTTTTCCTGGATGTTGGATGGTGGAAAGACATTACGTATTGGATGTTCGACATGAAAAATGGGCATAGAAGCTATAAAAAGTCGTAACGATATCATTACCTAAAAATTAAAAAAAAAAAAACCTCAAATTTATCTCAATATTACGCAGCTCATATCTAAAGGCTAGGGATTCTTATATGTACACAACGCCTGAACCAAACCATTACAAATCAAAAGGCATTGGCATTATTTCAAATACTCCGGTTTCCACCATCCCCCATCACGTGGTATAAATACCCATATGAAGTTCCAAATATAATCTCCAACAACCAAATGGCAATGACTTTATAATAAGGTGCATAAAAAATGAAAAAGACTTACATACTTCGCCCAAAATTTTATTTTTAATGTTTTATGATAACGATATCATTACCATTATTTATAGATTCATGGTCCATTTTTTGTGTCGAACTACCAAATAACAATGACTTTATATTGAGAACCATAAACAAGGAGAAAGACTTACAAAACTCATCCTGAATTATATTTTCAAATTTTTTTGATAACTAAATCGTTACTATTATTTAGAGGTTCCTGTCTCTTGATCCATTTTTTGTGTCCAATGGCCAAATGGCAATGACTTTATGATGGGATATATAAACAATGTGAGAAAAACTCACGTAACACCTATCTTGGTAAAACTACCTTCACACAAGAGACTGTGAATTTAACTGTAAGAACATTTGCCCCCAATTTATGAAGTGTTGTGCTCAACTTTATTGCATATGGCCTCATATACTTTATGCATGTGCAAGTTTCAGCCAAAGATCTTGAATTGAACCTTTAAGAAGATCTGTCAGAATGAAATATGCGAAGAAGATCACTTGGAGTCTTTGTAAGGTGTTATATTTTAAGATTCACTGGGATCACTTGGAGTACTACCCCATTCACGTTGTTGTCACTTTAGATACATTTGTAGTTGTTGGATTTTGTTGAATGTCTTGCCTAGCCTAAATTAAGTCGTATGATTGCTGAGGTTACTGTCCTAACATGTAGACAGCACTCTATTTGGTGACTCTTTGTTGTTGCTTTGTATTTAAGTGGGTGTTTGGAAGACACAATTGCAATTTAGTTGCTGTTTGATTCAAGTTTCTTTTCGGAGGATGTATATTTGCTCTTTGTAGCATGAATAACATTGTGAATTCTCAATTGATAAGGCCATGTTGATTTTTTTGTTGTCTGGCCAATAGCAATTTTATCTATCAGTGGGGTTAGTACAAACTACAAAGGGTTCCATAAAAATAATCATGGACTGTTTGGGGAAGCCATGTTTCTGCATGTTTGTGTTAACCGGGTTAAAAAATTGCCCAAGTTGAAAACATCGTAAACGTGATCATAATTAACTGAAAAAAATAACATATTTTAAGTTCATAGTATGGACTTGGAAATCCTCAAGTCTCGGCCAAAAAATCCCTCGGGAAGTGGGCCAACAAGTGCCCTAAATAGGTGTACTCAGCCATGTTTCTGCATGTTTGTGTTAACCGGGTTGAAAAAGTGCCCGGGTTGAAACATCACAAATGTGATTGTAATTAACTGAAAAATAACAGATTTTAAGTTCATAGTATGGACTTGAAAATCTCCAAATCTCTGAAAAAACCCTTGGGAAGTGGGCCAACAAGTGACCTAATCAGGGGCACTCAGCCATGTTTCTGCATGTTTGTGTTAACCGGGCTGAAAAAGTGCCTAAGTTGAAAACTTCGCAAACGTGATCATAATTAAGTGAAAAATAACAGATTTTAAGTTCATGATATGGTCTTAGGAAATCGCCAAATCTCAGCAAAAAAAAAACCCTCGGGAAGTGGGCTAAAAAGTTTCCTAAATAGGGGTACTCAGCAAGGTTTCTGCAGATTTTCTTAATCGAGTTGCAAAAGTGCGTGATTTGAAACGCAAGCAACCGTGATCATAATTAAGTGAAAAATAGCATATTTTAAGTTCATGATATGGTCTTGGAAATAACCAAATCTCAGCAAAAAAAAAAAAAAAACCTCAGGAAGTCTGCTAAAAAGGTTCTTAAACAGGGGTACTCGGCAAGGTTTCTGCAGATCTTCTTAACTGAGTTGTAAAAGTGTGGTTTGAAACGCAGGCAACCGTGATCGTAATTAAGTGAAAAATATCAGATTTTAAGTTCATGATATGGTTTGGAAATCCCCAAATCTCAGCAAAAAAAAAAAAAAAACCCTTGGGAAGTGGGCTAAAAAGTGTCCTAAACAGGGGTACTCAGCAATTGTAGGGCTTTTCATATATGAAATCATTCTAGGTTTATCAATTACTTTCTAATAGTTCTATTTTTAATTTTCTCTTCAAATGGAATCGACGAGAATACTTGCCTCTTGGGCCTCTTTAGACAAAATCTCACAAGATTCAATATGCCATTAATCAAAGTTAAAAAAAAAAAAAAACAATACATTTGGAGTCTATCATTTCACCTATCAACCAACCCCTTACATAATAGTAGCACCCCATTATAAAGTCATTGTCATTTGGAGCCTTTCTCTTTGTTTATGCACCCCATTATAAAGTCATTCTCATTTTGTTGTTGGAGAGAAAAAATGGGGGAAGAATTAATAAAAAATTGTAACGATATCGTTATCAAAAGATTTTAAAAACTAGAATTTGAGTGAAATTGTGAGTCTTTCTTATTGTTTATACATCTCAATATAAAGTCACCATTATTTTCTTTTGCACACAAAAAATGGATGAAGAAACTATAGGTGATGGTAACGATATCGTTATCAAAAAAATAATTTTTAAAACAAAATCAAGTTCGTATAAGTTGGAATTCAAGTTCTTAAAGATTTCCCCCCTAAAAACCATCATAGATCATCCCAACTGCAATTATAAAATATTTTTTCTTATGTTTGTTGCTATTCTTAACCTTACTTATGGGAATTGAAGAACTTCTTTCCTATTTTTGAAACATAGTGGAAGATTTCGTGTTGAATATGTTCTTTTTTTACTGAATTCTCAGATGGGTTATTTTGCTTTTATTTGCAGGAGCTCCCTTTGCAGCAAAGTCTTCATCGGGACATGAATGTCTCTGATTAGTACTGATTAGTAGTGTCATTTTTACCTTTTAGTCTGGTGGCACATAGTAGAATGAGGAAACCTCAAGTGTGTTATAGTAGAACTAGTAAGATGCATATGAAGTGCAAGACGATGTTAGGTTCTATTTGTTCCACTCTGTGAAAGCCATGAACAGGTCTGCTCTTGGATTAGTTCCTAGTGAAGCAGAGCATAGCAAGTTAAGTTTGCACGTAGAGATTCATTCATGTTTGGAACTTGTAAATCTACTTCCACCGGAGGCGACATATGGAAGCAGATCAAGCGGTACTTATCGGGTATACTTTGTATGAGGGAGGAATTGCTCTCTGTTTGAAGCCAATCTACTTGTAAAGGGTGTATGACCTTTGTGTGCTAGAATAATTATTGGGTTCCAAACTTTCCATAGTTATGTAAGCATATTATCTAACAATTTGAAATGAAATAAAGTCCATTTGCGTTTACCCTCTTCAACTCCATGTTTCCAACCCATTTGTCATGTAGAAAAGCCTGTTTTAGTTTTGTTCTTTATCCCGAATCAGTTTTTCAATGCATTGTACTGAAATTGATGTTTGTGGAGCAATTGTGTTGTAGAGATTAGTGGTTTTTAAATTTTTTTTATAACGATATCATTCCAAGGAACCCACTGATTGGTCGGTTTCAAGTAACTACTCGATAGCCAATGAAACAGGTGTCTCTATGGTGCACTAAATTCATGATAAACGAGCTCTACATGATAAACGAGCTCACATATCTTACCAACCATAAAAAAAACATGACTAAGAAACAAAAGAAAAGGGGATAAATCAGCGTAGTAAGGTAAAATCATAAGCCTAACATTATATGAACTTGAATTCCTACTCATACGAACTTGAATTGCCCCAAAACCGTCAATTTACCTTATTTGACCTTACGTCGGTCCCACCTTTCCATGAAATCAAATCCTTTCTGCACTACATCACCACCATTAGATCTGATTTAGATCTGTACTCCCTCACACTTGGCCCTAGCTGAAAAGAAAACATTGATTGTTATGGCGAATCCCCAAGGTTCGAACCCTCGTTGCCATGGTTTGAACCTTCCATCTTGTGCATTTCTGGGCCAAAAACCAGAGAGGACGAAGGTTCGAACCCTCGTAACAAGGGTTCGAACCTTCCATCTTGTGCATTTATGGGCCAAAAACCAGAAAGGACGAAGGTTCAAACCCTCATTGCCAGGGTTCGAACCTTCCATTTTGTGTATTTCTGGGCCAAAAACCAGAGAGGATGAAGGTTCGAACACTTGTTGCCAGGGTTCGAACCTTCCATTTTGTGTATTTCTGAGCCAAAAACCAGAGAGGATGAAGGTTCGAACCCTCGTTGCCAGGGTTCGAACCTTCCATTTTGTACATTTCTGGGCCAAATTCCAGAGAGCACCAAGGTTCGAATCCACTTCACTGCCTTTCTATGCCAAAAACCAGAAAAGGAAGAAAATAAAAATAAAAACTCTAAATTGTATAATGCACTTAGATTATGAATCTTCCTACTTGAAATCTTTTTAAGCATCCCTAATAAGGACAATTAAAAATGGCAAAAGAGAGCTGACTTGAGAAACATTATTTAAATTGTATAATGTGTGGTGATTATTTATCAGAACTGGACAATGGGACTATTTTGATTTCATCATGGTTTAAATGTTATCTAGGCAAAGAGAGCTGGTTCAACGCTTAAGTATCGAACCGTTGCAGCTAAGTGGTGTCAAATAATTGAACAAATGGAAAATGAATTTCTGAGCCAAATCTGTGAGCCTTATTTATTGTTTATGCACCCCATTATAAATTCATTGTCATTTTGTTGTTAGAGACAAAAAATGGGCGAAGAACCAATAAATAATTGTAACGATATCGTTATCAGAAAATTTTAAAAATATGATTTTTAGTGAAATCGTGAGTCTTTCTTATTATTTATGCATCTCAATATAAAGTCACCATTATTTTCTAGTTGGACACAAAAAATGGATGAAGAAACTATAAATGATGGTAACGATATCGTTATAAAAAAACAATGTCGGGTACAAAATTCAGGTTCATATGAGTAGGAATTCAAGTTCTTAAAGATTTTCCCCCCTAAAAACCATCTATAGACATCCCATCTAAAATTATAAAATGTTTTTTCTTATGTTTGTTGCTATTATTAACCTTATGGGATCTATGAATTGATTGGGTTCATCGTTAATGCTGCACTGCTAAAATATTTTTATATTTGTTGCACCCATTATGTCTTTGTAATTTTGTACTATAATGCTCCACCTTTTTTTACTAATCTGAAAGCCTAAAATTATGCATCACCCAAGCTAAGCGTCTCAAAAGTTTTAAGTGAGTTTTGGCCAAAAATCATGTTTTGGACAAGTAAAGGTGAGAAGGCAGGAGCTTGTGTCTTCAGACCATGCATCATGCAAGCTTGAAACCTTTAAGAGCCATAGGCAAGTGGGTTTTGGCGTAAAAACCATATTTTTGACAAGTGCACGTGGAAAGTCCTAAACTTGTAAATTTTTCGTATTTAACCAATTCTTCTCACAACTCATGTCCAAAAAATCCATAACCAAGCGAATATTGGCCTAAAACTTGTATTTTGGACAAGTCTAGGTCTAAACCGTGAACATACAAATTTTGGACTTCAAACCACGCATCATACAAGCTTAGGCTAGAATGGCCACACACAAATGAATTTTGGCTTACAAACCATATTTTGAACTAGTTGAGGAAAAACAACCCATGAGCTTTTGGTTTTTTGTCTCAAACCAAGCATCACACAATCTCAGTATAGAAAGGTCATAAATTAACAAGGTAGTGGAATTTACAAAAATCCAAATCAAAAACAAAAAAATATTAGAAAAGGCAGAAATCTTTATTATTTAATTCAATTTCTCACATTTGTATTACATGGAATCGAGTGCTTTGGCCTTTGTGGGTGCAAGTTGCAGGGATTTGTGGGTTAGTGCTTAGGTGACCTCAGACTGACTAATTTTACAAAAGAAAACATATAACTGAAAACTAACTGCAAATTATAGGGGTAATAGCCGATTGTTGCAATTGCAGTCGGTTAGTGCTTGGAACAGACTAAATTTTCTCCTTCATTCTTCTTGAAATGGTTGCCAATGGTTTTGAAGTCCCTCTCCTTGTGATTTTGCATGGTTTATCCCAGTAGTTTTCTGTATGAGATTTGATTTTGGCCAATTAGGCATCTTTGAGATCATCACTTATTTTACAATGCTCGATGCTCAGTCGCCTTCTCTTCTCTGCAACGTGTCCCCTTCTCTTCGATGCCCAGATGGTCAATGTAAATCTGATGCAACGACACAACACCCAGATCAAGAAAACTAATAACATGAAGAGAAATCACCCGATTTCATCCATTAAATCAAGCTGATATAAGGAAGATGGTGATAACAGGGGAAGAAGAAAGAGCAAAGAAATGATCTCAATTGAATCTTAAGTTTCAACAAGGAAGAAAAAACACCCATCAACTAAAACTATGCCTATGTAATAAAACAACATCTGAAACAACGATTGGAGAGAACGCTCCAACACTTTCCTAGTTTTCATTGAACTAAATAAACATTTGCAAGACTGCATTCTTGCCCAAATCAGGAAAACAAGTTCGACTTAAAAAACAGTTGCAAGTACTGCATTGGGTACAAAAAACATTTAACTTAATAAACGTTTGCAAGTTCTGCATTTAGATACATTTAACCCAACTCTAGTAAACAATTTCAACTTAATAAACATTTGATAGGACTAAATAAAGTCTCCATTTCCAACTCCAAGTTTTGTGGATGTCCGGTTGTCCATTTTTTTCACCTTAGTCTTCTCCTGAAAAGGAATTGTATAAAACTGCAACTCATCATACATGTCTGAATAGTTGAGATTGAGGCTATATGCAGGAATTTACAAGTAATGCAGGAATTTACAAGTTACAATTTTAAACAATTTACTTTCCTAACTGATGCCCAAAAGAAAGCTAAAATGTTAGTGGAAATTATAGTTGCTTAGAGGGAGTACAATAAACAGACCCAACATAGAGTGTTGGAGTTATGTAGCCCCACAATTTCCCATTTGTTACTGTTGCAGCATGAAGTTTCACAGCATGGGGTTTTGAAGCATGAAGTTTGTTGAAAAGAGAGATGGTATGGGTTGCAACCTCAATGGAATTTTCAGCAAAAATATTTCCATCTTCAAAACAGAATCTTTTAACACCTGTACCTCAAATTTCCACAGCTGTGACCGGCAAACTCTAACTCAAACAATATAAAAAAAATCAACTTGAAGCATGTGTCTCATCACATGTAACCCATACCTGAACAGTTAATGAATGATACTTAGAGCATATATCTCATTAAATGCCCATAGTAAACATGAGAAATCCACATTAAGTATAAAAAAAAATATAATCAAGTACTTGCCTTTAAAAAAAAAAAACATTTAAGTAGAAAAATGATTCAGCCTTAATATCCATTCAACATGCAAGCAACTTTAAACATAAGAATACATCAAATCTCAATACCACACATACATTCCACCAATACATCAAATCCCAACACCACCAATACGTTCCACCAAAACATCAAGCCTCAATACCACCAATACATTGCACTAGTACACGAAGAATCCAAAACAGCTATTTCACACAAGACATAGTATAATCCGCATAAAAAGAAACCACAGCAAATCACAAACATTAAAATATGTTACATGTCCAAAATCTCAGTGCTCCTTTATACTTCCTTTCAACGCCGACCCTACACATAGCAAAACATTATGAAAACCAAGACATGCCATTGTGTATACTAACATTAGAATCAATGTATAGGATAGTTATTACCATTGTTGTTAAAATAAGAGCAAGTATTTGAACAGAACATTATTCTTTCTACTGAAGCTACACCATGAACAATTTAGCATTCGTTTGAACATAATTATGAGGTAGGCATTCTAGTACAGAAATGACAACTAAAGCTGGCCATCTTTCTCTATATGAGGTTAGAATTTCTAGTCCAATAAAATCCCCTTAAAAAAAATTTTAAGATAAATATGCAGAGTAAGACTTATGGATTTGAGAAGGAAAATTGGAGGATGGCATGCAATGGAGTGGAGGTTCTATCTACATGCAAATAAAAATAGAGTTGTTGAAAGAGGATAAGCCATAAACACTGATGGTACCAAATATTTGGTGGGAAGCATATATAATATCATTAGAATGAGGTATGAACAAACCAGTCTGCCACTGCACCACCAGATTTCACACTCAAGCTTTTGGTAGTAAACATGTGAATTTCAGCACCATCATCTAGATTTTAATGCAGAAAGACCCCAACAACCACAACATCCAGTTATAAAGATGCAAGTAATTGATAGGTATGTACATTTATGGGAAAAAAAACTGATAAGGTATGTACAAACAAATGAGAAAAAGGCAAAAAAATTAAGGGTTGCTAGTGTAATAACCCTAGACATATCCAAAATATTAAATCTTTTGATGTAACTCTTCATCAAAATCATATGCAACAGTGATACAGAGCAATTGACCCAGGAAAACATCTTATTTCCAAATGCAAATCAGAGTAATAACAAGAAACAAATATAATGCAGGAGCTTAAACCATACCATGTAAAAAAAAAGGAAGAAGGGCTTATGCATACCTTAGTACAAGGTGAAAAGCAACCAGATCAACAAAGAGAATGCAAATAAACATCCTACCACCTGAAAAAGACCAGACCGAACGTGGAAGCTGCGAATAATATAAGATAATCAGATTTAACACTAATACTATGCTTCAAAGTTCAAACACTGCATAAAAACTCCAATTCATGTCAAAGGAATTCAGTGACCTATCAGATGAAGAAGGGTTGTGCCTTGAAAATCCCCAATTGCCATTTTGAATGTAGATTCATTTAATTTTCTTTTTCTTTTTCCTTTTCCTTTTTTTTTTTTATAGATTAACAACCATTCAGAATTTGAGATTCTTCAATCTTGACATGCAAACTCTTCTAAACGCAACCCCAAAGCGTATGATGGGATTTAATTAAAGCAAATTCATATAAAAACATTCCCTTGAAAAAGTAGGATGACACTTACCTCATGCTTGCAGACTTTTTGGCTTCTCCAACATCCATTGACGAGGCAATTTGTGGCCTTTCAAGTCCATTCTCGTGTTGAGAGCGGAGATGGGGAACATCTTCAGGAACCCATTCCTCCTCTTTTGGGAAAATATTTAGAACGCTTGGGATGTGCTGAACCATTTTCTGCACTTCACTTCCATCCTTTCTCAGTTGCTTTATTAACTCCTCAGGCATTTCCTTCGGATGCAACTCTCGTAGGCCACTAAGATCTTCAATGCTGCTCTATTAACATGACTTCCATGACATTCCATTTCCTGACGCCACCACTTGTGGATCCAACAAATGTGTCCCACATCCAAGCCATGCATCAGAGTACATCACTTTGCTAAGGTCAAGCGATGCCCTTTACAGACAGGCCCTAAATGTACACGAATCACGAATGCTTTCCAGAAAGGGGAAGATTTTTATCAAGAATCCTCATTTTTTGTACATGTGGGACCTACCAGGTGACAGACCAGCTGGTGTTGTAACTCTGTGGATCCATTTTTCGGATTTAACACACATATGACAAGAAAATCTGCATGGAAAGAGCATGTTAAAAGACATGAAACTAATAAACAGCCAACAATACCTGGACCAAGATTGTATATGTGATGGGTGATTACATCCATTGAATTTGGCGATGTTCTATCAATGAGTTCCTTGAACCAGTTCGCCTCGAAGAACCCTCCTGGTGCCAGTATGAGTGGCTTCACTTCAATAGCCCTGTAGTTATCATTCACTATGGAGTGGAGGGAAATCACATCAGCAGCATATTGATCTGCTCCAATTCTTGCTCCAACACCATTCCCACTCAATTCGTTCCCTGACAGCAACAGGCCTTTTACTGTCTAAAGACTGCTAAATTAATGGAGACGCAATCCTAGATATTTGATTTCATTCAAGGCTTTCAATTAAAAAGTTTCAGCAAAAATACAACCATGAGTTGGAAAATGATGGATGGCTAGGAGAGTGGTATCTCGGTGTACTTTAAAGCATCTATGCAGTAGGGGCGAAAATAAATGGTCTGGATCACTGAAGTAGAGAAGCCTTGATAACGGAGTACTGGTCTAGTCTCATCTCACATCACTAAAGAGAATTTGGCTTGGGGAAACTTTAGAGTTTATACTATAACTAGTATCATGTTGTAACCAACTGGAAATGCCCCCCTTTAAGAAATCCGTACATCCCTTTAAATCACTACAAACAGATTCATTTGGATAAAACGGAAGTGTATATAAGCTTCTTGTATGTAACATTTTTTTACAGAGCATTACCCCCCACTGCATAAAGCATTATCTAGAGCTTTTCCATCATCTCTATAATCATGTGTTAAAATGGTTGATTTGAGTTTTGTTTAAGTCGAATGTGGTAAGAGTGAAAAATTGTTATCGAGTTCCCAGCCATGGATGGTGTAGCCCTTGCTGACAGTGTAACAAATAAGTGAAGCGGCATTGGTGTAGTCCCAAGGTCCTCCTAATGAACCATCTAGCAAGGGCACCCTCCCATTCAGTGCATTTAACCCGAAAATAACCTTGGCACTGAAGAAAAAATGCAATGGTGGAAATGAATGTTGTCTATAGAAACAAGCATTTATACAACAGAAAAAGGCCCATGGTCCATGGATTGTGGTCTGCATACTCCCATTGGTGGCAAGTGATGGATGGACCTGTGATTTCGGAACTTCCATTGGAGAAGTGCTCAAACCATCCCATGTAATATGTTTCAATCTCCCAAATGTATAACCAACGAGAGGGTACAACTACAAAGTCTCATGGAGGACCAAAAGATCACAAAATCACAATCACAATCAGAAAAAGAAGACAGAAGTTACAGTGATAAATCTGAACCTTTTGGGCACAATAGAAACAAAATCTCAAGTTAAGATCAAAGCATTCTTAAATTAATTTGGTGACAAAATGAACCCATTGCTTTTGCAATACATAAATCTATATTGAAGAGATAGTACCAATCGAAAGGAAAAAATGAAGAGATAGTATAGCATACTTGGTCTTTTGGAAGAAACCATTGAGTTCGTCCCATCTAAACATGGGCAAACAACCTTTTGTAAAACCAAACATCTCAGAGGTGTTTCTTATGAATGAATTACAAGGTTGTGGAGGATCACCAGTATCATAAATGACCTTATCTTGCAGAGTCCCTCCTAATCGAATTTTGAGAGGAGAAATGGCTGCAAAACCATCAAAGTTTTCAGAGTTAATAAAATAACAAAAAAAGAATTCTAATCCAAGTTATTTTATCAAGGAACAAAACCAAGGACTGGTGGTGCTGAATTAATGGAGCAATATAACAAAAATGTCCAAACCTTTGACTGCATTTATAAAAATGGGATTGTTAAGATCCTGAATGAATGAAAGATTGAAATATGTGAGTTCAAAACAGAACATTCAATATTTTTCATTAAGTCTCCAACCGTCGCATGTTAATATTAAGAAAAATAACAATTACTCATATCAGAGCAATAAATATTCAACAAGAACTGTAATTTGATCCTACAGATCAACTCCAACAATCTAATTCCAAAGAAACATTTCTCAAAGCAGAAAATCAAGCAAACCCTGAACAAGAGGTGGAAAAAACATTTGAAAAAGAGACCCAAAGGAGAGCATTCAAATTTTAAAATGTTTTGATATTTTTCATCATACAAATTCTGCGGAGTGATAAATCTTAAACCGTAGAAGCAAATTAACAGAGTGAAAAAGTGACACTATCAAGGTAGTAGCAAATCAAACCACCCAAAAATACAAACATAATCCATGATTTTCTTATTCCACAATTATAATTCAGTGCTATCGATATCATAAAACATAAATGAAAAATTGAGAGAAATAATTAAAATGAAAAGCATAAATTCATCAGTTAAACTGCCTTCAATAATTAAACACACAGCCAGAACAAAAACAATTAAGAAAAAAAATTGGAAGAATGAACTAGTTTAAGTAGGGGACTCTTTCGAATAATAAATAATACATTGCGAAAATCAACAGTATTCATGACCCTCATCAACCAAATTCCAGACTCGTCTTATGTATGATGCATCCAAAATTAAAATGCCTCTGAAAACTGTGGTTAGAACAGAACCTAACTTATTCTTTTGAGCATTTGGGTAACATGGAAATCAATCATTCAAAAAAAAAAAGAAAGAAAGAAATGGAAGTGGAAATTGGAAAAAGCCTCTGGTTGGTTGCAGCTATACCCAACTCTTCCATTATCAATTAATTAGTTCCGGCTAATAGTCAGGGGAGGAAAAAGGCAGAAAAAATATCCCAGAAAATGAGACCCTTTTCCTTCTGATTGAGATGCATTCTGTCATGGGTAGCAATTCATTTTACTGATAAATACCACCTGCCATTTGGGCTACATGCAAATGAGCCCTCAGACCAATAAATCCAACACTAAAAAAAAACCCTAGATTTTCTTGAGGGGTAGAAGGAGAGGGACGCCGGAGAGAGGAAAAGAGAGAGCAAGAGCGACGGAGAAAGAAAGAAAGGGCGGGAGAGGTTCGATTTTGGGGAAGAACGAAATCGATTGAGGTATAAGGATCGTTCGCACAGCATGGGGTAAAAGCGTCCAAAAATGCTGTACGAACACCAAAATGGATATATTGATGTATTTTTATTTAAAATGGGCGTATACCTGTTTAGAAACACTTTTTTTTAGTAAAAATCTCTAAGAAAATTCACTTTTCTGTAAACAGTCACTGAGTTTTCTATAAAATTAAATTATGCGGTTTTTTGCGGAATTGGATTACACAAACATGCTATTGGGTTCCAACTGATGAAGAGAATCATCAATAGACGATTTCATCCCATTTACCAAATCCCCCCTAAAACACTTTTAATTATGTTACCGCTGAGACGTCAGCTAGGATTATCTTTTATCCGTCTCAATATCTGTATTTTCTCAAAATGAAAAATAAAAAATACCAATCTCTCGTTCAAACACTCTCCACTCTCGTTTTCTCCTCCCCAAAACCCTAATCCTGAAACAATCACTAGCCTCTCTTCCCAAACCCCAAACCCCAAACCCCAAACCACCCTAGATTCCAAAACCAGATTCTCGAGGAGCGCGGTCTCGAATTCTCGACCTCCCCCCAGATCTCGCCTCCATCTCCTCCACCTGCAAATCCATCACCACCCAACGTTAACGTTCCTGAGACGCTTCTAGATCCCTCGAGAACCACCACCCCATCCCCTTCCTCAACACCCTCGACACCCATCTCTACTCCTGTTTCATCTACTTCCCATCCTCAATTATCGGCTTTCCCTCTTCAATCCCCTTACAACAGTCATGTCATGGGGTTGATAACCCCAATCCCTCATCTGGTACCCCTCCATCGCCCATTCTCCAACCAAAACCGACCGATTTTCCATCTCTAACGGACGAAAACGCTTCTGGGTGTCGCTGCAGCGACTGCTCTGAGGAGATTGATGTGGAATTTCAGTGCCCTTGTGCGAGGCCGAGGCCTGGGCTTCTCTGAGGATGTTGGGGGGATTACGGAACAGGGTTTTGGTGGAGAGCTATCTCCATGGGATTTCTTTGATCTGGTGGAAGTGGATTCTTCTGGACGCGATTCTGAGTTTGGCGGTGGAGCGTTTCTGGGAGCGTTTCTTGGATCTGGTGGAAGCAGATTCTTCATGGTAATTTTATTTTATTATGATTTTTTATGTTGCCTTTGTTTGATTTGATGTAATTTCATTATTATTTTTTAGTTTGTTTTTTATCCACTCTGGTGTTTGGGTGTTCTTGCAAATGTATAGAACAGTGAAACTATCTGGATCTCACCCCACCCCCATTTATGGTCTTTGCTTTTTTTCATTATGGAAGGTGAACCAGGTAGTAAATGGTTGGGATTGGGGTATCTTCCCTGAATTATTTTTTGTTGGGTTATGAACCCCCTCTTACCAGTTTAGACCACCCATTACGATCCCCATATCCCCTCTCTCTGTTTCTCCAATCTCTCTCTATCTACCTATTTGGTCGGTCCCCTACCCATCTGTTTCC
Organism: Litsea cubeba; assembly: GCA_012931725.1. NCBI lineage: Eukaryota > Viridiplantae > Streptophyta > Magnoliopsida > Laurales > Lauraceae > Litsea > Litsea cubeba. The sequence continues at coordinate 48,734,781 of CM022944.1, read as the reverse complement.
GGAACCAACCGGCACCCGCACGGTGCCTGTTGTGTGATGACCCCCCTCCCCTCTCTCGCTCTCTGTTGTGATGCCGTCCAAGGGAGTGTGGATTTTCATTCCAGATAAGATGATAGAGAGTTTAGTTGGGAGAATGTTGCAGGTAGGCTGGCTGGTTGGGAGAGTGAAGGTGGATGTTATTCTTTTCCATTGAGTTCACTTTCACCACCATATTATTTATTTTATACTTTCCTTCAGATATACTGCAGTTTTGTGAAGATGTGTGTTCCCTCCATCACAGATTTCAAAAATCTCTTTGTGAAATGTTGCATATGTCCATTTATCTTTTTATGTGCAATGCTTGTAAATGATGTTTGTATTGGTTGTGTGTTCTTTAATAAAGTGTGGTATTGTAGCGATAGAACATAACTTACCCTTATAAATTACATGTGCTTGCAAAAATAATATTAATAGTGTCTAAAGGCAATCATAAATCAATCATTTAGTATTCAACAAGTTGTTGCAATTATAGTTTGGTGGTGTCCTTGTGAAAGAGCTATGATGTTGGCATTTGCTAGTTATATTATAGTTTGATCCATTTTCACTTTTTTTTTTAATTTCTTTTTCTGGGCCTTACAGCATGGAAATTGGAATCTCATATGGCATGGGTTTGTTTATTTGACTTATCCACTTGAAATAAATACAGCAAGTATCCAAATGTTGATTTAAGATGGAAAGTAGAAACAATGTTCTTCTTCTTCTTCTTCTTTCCTTAATAGTAGAAAAGAAAAAGTATACCATCTGATGTGATTTCAAACTCACATCCAAAATGCAGGTAGAATAGATGACCACCATTTTCTAGTTATTCAATATCACAGCTGATACTGGGGTCGGAACTGTGGTTCCCACTATCAAGTACTAATCGGATATGTGGGCCAAGGCCTCTACAGCCATCTGGTACATTTCCTACACGGACTTTTAGGTACCATGGATCAATTGTCTTGCATTCTCAGAATTCTTAACCATATATGCTACTGTTCGACATTTTTTTCATCATTTTTTTTTGAATATCAATTTATTTTTCTTTCATCAATTTGTTTGACATAGTATTGTTGGTTTTCGCCTGTCAATCACTTTGCTAACTAATAGAGAAAATAGAGAAAAAATGAACATGTTTTCAAATGTGAGCAATGAATATTTATGTTTGACATGTAGACTGCCATGATGGCCTCTTTAGTTGATGATTTTGAATTGTTTTCTAAACCCAACTGGTTGCATTGTACTACTTGACTTTTGGCAGTACGCTTGAACTTGAATATTCTTGGGTTGTTCTTCTTTGTCTTGTTTTTTTACTTTCTAATTAAGAATATTACAATTGGGGGATTTTTTTTATTTACTTAATGGTTTTTGTCTTTATAAGGAGTTTTTTATTTTTTAATTCATGGACTTACATTGGGCTATTCACCATTTCTGAGGTGAGGGATTACAGAATGTAGGATGTTGATGGATTTTAGATCAATTCTATGCAAGCTTTTAGAATGAAAGAAAAAATAATGAAGAAAAAAATGGATTTCCTTTAGTTTTTCCAATCATTGATTGGTTATTTTTGGCAAGCATTTCTTCAAAATGAGGTGAACAGCCGGGGACAAATAAATAATTTCACTTATTTTTTTTGAATGGTTAAATAATAAAAAAGGCAATTTTCGGTTTTAAAATTACGTAAAAAACGACGGCCTTGGCAGTCGTTCAATTTTCGACGGCTTTCAACCGTCGATCCCTTTGTATGCGATTTGGTCCCCTTCATGATAGTGTGGTCCAAGAAACTATAAGTTGAACCGCTTTACAATAATCCCGGAAATGAATACATGGCATACCATAACCATAAATGCTTTTTTAAGAGCAGCTCAAAAAGCAGATTCTATGTTGACGTTGTCTTGACACATAGAGGGTAAGCTATCCAGAAATGCATCCACCACGCTTGTCACAACCCGATTTCCGGGGCCTTGTCGGATTCCGGATCGCGATTCTTTAGCAATATTCATATTCACTGAGCATAAATTAAATAATTCCCTCAAGGAATTAGGCATTTAATACAATCTAATATTCCAATTAGAATTTATGAAAGTCAATAAAACATCAATTGTCTCTAACTAAATAAAAAATTCACTAAAAGGGCTAATCCCACTATCAGTTGTTTTAGTATTTCCCTTTCTCTCTTTAGCCCCACATGCCAAAATCTATGGGCTGAATGTCGTTCTGCTTTGGTCCTCCCACATTGTGATTTCCTGAAGCGGGCAACACAACATCAGTAACACTGGTGAATGAATTTTCCCAATTACCAACACAACACAAAACATAATGTCAAATAAGATACACAAGACTAGAATAGCATATAAAGTGCAATTCAAAGTTAATCCCGCCACCACCCCCATAATGCAACTCATGAACTACATCCTCGCACTCTATCCACATTACCATGCCTCCAAGGCTATACACACATATCCACATGCCACTCTGTCATTGTCTCATTATCCGCGTCCACCAAGGACCTGTCAACACAACGTCCACCAAGGACTCAATAACACAACGTCCACCAAGGACCAAATAACACGACTTCCACCAAGGACCAAATAACACATTGTCCACCAAGGACTAAATAACACAACGGCCTCCATGGCCCTCATCCATAATACAACCTGAACCCAAAGTTCCAAAATTTCCATAACCACAAAGGACCCGTATACTAGTCCACCATCACATGCGTGCTAGTAGTTCAGAGTGCAATATTTTTCTTATCAAATCCGATTCCATTAGACATTCCATTAATATCATACGACCAAGAACCCAACAATAAAATTTAGCATTCATAATACATGACAGTGTGGCCCGCCCCATACACAGTTTGTTTGCCTTTGCCCCACTTCTAATCATAATAGGTGATTGTATGTGTAGGGGTGGCCCACCCTGTCCATCATCAGCATGTATCTTAGAGAGAATAATTTACATCATGTCCAAACTTAACAAAATTAATCCATATACTATACATAACACCTACAGTCCATGCTTCCTAAGGAAAAAATAAATTTATTAATGTAACATGTCTCTTTTTGTAATTCTCATAAGGACTTTGGACCTTTGCATAATTCCCAGAATTTCCTAAGCGTAAACTGAACCCATCTCTGAGTTCCTCACAGAAACCAATTCTGTCAAATTCCGGGGTCCACTCCAAGTGGGACCAGCACTACAGTGGTTGCCCCTGGGCCCTCTTGCGGATGTATGGTCTTGATCCAGCGTCCAGTGGGCCATGGGGGTCCCACTATCCCAAACGTCAATTTCCCCATTGATGCCCAGGTTCCCGAAAGTTGCTCCCAGATCTGATTCCAGCCACACCTCTAAGAGCAATTTCTTGTAGAAAAGGTTCCCCAACACCTCTATAATTCATCCCACATGGTTTGCATGAATCCTCCATCCGAGAGGACATGATTTTAACTCCGTTGATGGGTTTCATGGGTCAACAGTTATTGTCGCAATTATATATATATATATATATATAACAGTCACACAAAATCTGAGTTCATAAAGCATCTAGTTCATCGTTTGGAATCATCAAGGAAGATTCACTCGATGGGTTTCATGGGTCAACAGTTACTGTAGCAGTTATATTTATAACAGTCACAAAATCTGAGTTCATCAAGCATCTAGTTCATCGTTTGGAATCATCAAGGAAGATTCACTCACCTTCGATAGACGATTGCTGCGTTCACAATGTGAGGGCGCAAGTAAGGCATCCGCTAGTGGTGCCTCTGCTGGTTTGCCTTCTTCTTCCTCACAAGATCCTGAATTTCCAGCTAACAAAACTCTCTCTCTCAGATTTTCTCTCAAGAAGGAGAAGAAAAATTGAATACCAGTACTAGGGGTCGATGGTCTATATATATACACACTGGATAAGATAAGAGTCCTTCCTAAACAGAACATAGAGTCCTTCCCAAATACATCCTACACAAGCCATTCGTAGTTTGAGTTGACGTACAACTCTTTCCTCATCCTAATACTAACTCACGAGTGTCCCTCTCCAATCCCATAATAATTAGAATAAGCAAGGGTCTAAGGGTCTCACCTGGGGCCCTATTAATTACTCCCAATCTTAGAGCCCTCAAAGATCCGGGATATTACAACGCTTCTTGATTCTGACAAGTTGACAAGAAGATCATCTGGCAAAGGTACAAATATGTCATCTAGGTCTCCAACCACTATCATTGAGGTTGTGTCAAAGATGACTGTTACAGAAAGACAAGCTTTGTATCAGTAATTAATCTGTTTTATTGAAGTAAATAATTTCACTTATTGCACCATGAACATTTAAATTCTTAAAATGAGATGATTCTACTACTGTTTCTTTCATTTTACATCTCAATGAGTTGAAACATCAGATATGCGAAAGTGGGACCTGGTTAACGCAGTCATCATTTGAAATCGCAAACTAAACTAGTGTTGAATGCTATGGAATTGAAAATATGGTTTTCTTTGCAATTTGATTTTGGTTGAACTTGATTTGGGATGGATGTAATGTATGCATAAAACAAGTTTAGAAGCACATAATTTTTTCAAAAAAAAAAGAAAAAAAAGAAGCAGAGAACTATAGAAAAAGTATATATAAAAAAAAAACACATTAGAGCTATACAAAAAGCATACAAGCATTAATAAATTTGATGGTAAAAGATAAATTAATTTTTCTTCCATGGACTATCATTAAATGTCACATACTTTTAAAAAAAAAAAAAATCGTCAACATCTTTCCATAGCAAGTGGTGAACTCAATTGTTGGAGACGGTAGTTTTTCAGAAAAATGGAATGCCGTCATAGATAATTTTAAACACTTGATCACTCACTCAGTAGTAACAAGTGTTTCAGTTTTGAGCCATATATCAAATGAAGCTTTGAATGCCTTTGCTATTTGATTTTTATTGAGCTTGGTTCAGACTGGATGTCCTTGACATAAATTTACTTAATACATTCTGATGTTGGTTTCACTTAAATTTACTAAATACATTTTTTACTAAAATCTGATAGTATCAAGTGTAGGAATGCCTGCTTAAGTACCAAATTCGAAGAACTTTGATACTCGGATTGGAAAGGGTGATGTACATTAGGAGCACATTTGTATTTGTTTTCCTCTTCCCCTGTTAGTGTGTTAAGTGAGGGCACTTCATGTAATACGCATGGACTATTGATAGCAACACTTCAACAGCAGTTGCCTTTTGTTTTTATTTTTTTGCTCTAAAATCCTCTCTCTGATAGGAATAGAACTAATGAAGAGTAGGCATTTCACAACTTTGGGGTTAGGAACAGAACTTGGGATCATCATAGCGTGCATAGGTGGAAAATGTCCATGGTTTGGGAACTAGTTGTGAAGTGTGGTTTTGGGGCAGTAAGTTGGAATTTAAAGAATCCTATAATAGTAAGATTTTGGAAGGTAATGGATTCCTTTTAGTTCAACCTTTTCTATGTACATCTGATGTCTGTGCTAGCATATTTCTTTTATGTACATCTGGCATCTGTGCTAGCAGGACATTCAAAGCTCATGTGCCATCTGTACTCTTCTTCTTATTGTCATTTCATTCTGCCATTAGCGTTAATATTGAAATGGGAAAAAATCTATACCATAATATAAAATCAGCAGTTTCACCTGCCTGTCTCCGGACCTTCGTTCCTCCACTCGCGGGCCCCACTTATATTTATCCTTTTGCTTAGGGTTTCTCGTCCTACTTAAAAGATGTCATCCTTTTGCTGTCCTCTTCAGCTGCCATCGGTTTCTCATCGTCTTTCTACATTTTTCTACATCGTTCCATGTGGCAAAATCTCTCCATTCTTCCTCTCCTCTCGATTCTTCCTCTCAAAGCACGGTAGCCATACAAGAAAAGGACTGCATCACCTCTTCACTGCTTCCTCTTACTGTTCCTCTTTGTTTCCCCCTCGGCGAAATGCCCAATGAAAAGGAGACCATAACCTCTTCCTCTTCGTCAAACGCCCAAGGAAAACAAATCTTCTTCTTCTCTTGTTCCATCTTTGTAAGACGTGGGGAGGTAACGAATCCCTCTTTGTAATTTGTTAAATTCCGTTGTAATTTTGTTTTTGTTTTCTTCTCTGATGTGTATATACTATATAGTCATATCTACTTTTGAAGCCCATTTTCATTTTCTATTCATGAAGGATTTAAATGAGAAGATGGAAATTCCTTTACCTGATCCGGTCTCAAAGTTATTTGTCTTTATTTATTTCTTTTGTATGGTAACTAAGTAGCCTAATTGGGTTGACCAACATGTGTATTTTCTACCATTTGGGTCTGAATGTGTTTGGGTAAAAATTTCCTATGAAAGGGTATGCATTGGTTTGAGTAATGTGTACAACAAGTGTGCGTGAATGGTATGCCAATTGTTGAGTATAAAATGAAAAGCTGGATCTCTTTTGTAACTTGCGTTTTACTCAACATTTGAATACTTGGACGTTGGAATGCCTTTATAGTTTATAGGTCCTAAGTTTGTTTGGAAACTTAGATTGAATAATTACGAGAAGCCTGTGCTGAACATTGGATGCTATTATAAATAGGTCCTAATTTTGTTTGGAAACTCAGATTGAGTAATTACTAGAAACTAGTGTTGAATGCTAGAAAAATGAAAATATGGTTTTCTTAGCAATTTGATTTTGGTTGAACTTGATTTGGGATGGATGTAATATACACATAAAACAAGTTTAGAAGCACATAATTTTTTCAAAAAAAAAAAAAAAAGCAGCATTAGAACTATACAAAAAGTATATAAAAAAGCTCATTAGACCTATAGAAAAAGCATGCAAGCATTAATAAATCTGATGGTAAAAGATAAATTAAGTTTTCTCCCATGACCTATCAGTAAATGTCACATACTTCAAAAGAAATTTTTTTTTTTCAAGATCTTTCCATTGCAAGTGATAAACTGAATTTTTGGACACCATAGTTTTTCAGAAAATGGAATGCTGTCCATACACAGTTTTGAGCACTTGATCATGTACTCAGTAGTAACAGATGTTTCAGTTTTGAGCTATATATCAAATGAAGCTCAAGCCTTTGCTATTTATTTGTTTTTTATTGAGCTTGGTTGAGACTGGATGTCTTTGACATAAATTTACTTAATACATTCTGATGTTGGTTTCACTTAAATTTAGTAAATGCTTTTTTTTACTAAAATCTGATAGTATCAAGTGTAGGAATGCATTCCCATCTCTTGTTCTATCTTGTTTTTAGTGAATAACCATTCAAAAAAAAGAAGAAGAAGAGTAGGAATGCATGCTTAAGTACCAAATTCGAAGAACTTTGATACTTGGATTGGAAAGGGTGATGTACATTAGGAGCACATATGTATTTGTTTTCCTCTTCCCCTGTTAGTGTTTTAAGTGAGGGCACTTCATGTAATATGTATGGACTATTGATAGTAGCACTTCAACAGCAAGTGTCTTTTATTTTCTTCTTTTTCTTTTTTTTTTTTTCCTCCAAAATTCTCTCCAATAGGAATAGAACTAATGAAGAACATGCATTTCACAACTTTGGGGTTAGGAACAGAACTTGGGATCATCATATCTTCTTTTTAACTAGTAGCTTAACTAGAACCTGTGGCCTAGTGGTTGGGCATTTTCCAACTGTGCTGGATGCACTTTTTTTTTTTTTTTGCTCGTCTTTGCTTACTGCTGTTTGTGTGTTTTTTCTTTTTAGGAGACACTAGATCCTAGTAGTATAAACCTAAGATTTGTGTATGTTGCCGGGCTATTCTATAGAGTAACTGCTACATCAGTTCTCCTAACCGGTATTTTGGTGTTTAACAGTTTCTATTTTCATCATATCTTCTTTTTAACTATTAGCTTAACTAGAACCTGTGGCCTAGTGGTTGGGCATTTTCCAACGGGGCTGCATGCTCTTTTTTTTTTTGTTTGTCTTTGCTTACTGCTGTTTATGTGTTTTTTCTTTTTAGGAGACGCTAGATCCTAGTAGTATAATCCTAAGATTTGTGTATGCTGCCGGGCTGTTCTATAGAGTAACTGCTACATCAGTTCTCCTGACCGGTATTTTGGTGTTGAACAGTTTCTATTTTCTTAATTTCTTTCATCGTTGCTTTTGACATCTTTATGCTCATTCGCATCTATAAATATTTCTAACATGATTCTTTTAAAAAGCGTTTGTTATTTTGGTTTAGATGCTTTATATATTATTGCTATAGTTCATCTTATATTGGTGGAGCATTATATTTTGGGCATCTTTTTTAAATTAAAAGTCTGTAGTGTGTTTTTTTTATTGTCTTTATTTCAGGCTTCTATTATACTTCTATTCCCATTTTTATGCCTGTTCGAGTTTTATTGATTTGTGAGCACAATTTCTTTTGTTTCTTTTCTTATTTTAGGTACTTAACAGAGCGAAAGATACTTAATGGATATCTTTTGTTATATCAGCGGGAAGTAGTGTTGCTATTGTTGGTACTTGTGGCAGCGGGAAGTAGTGTTGCCTTTAAGAGTCCTTTCTTTCCCACTCTCGATCTTCAGGCCTCGACATCTCCACCATCTGATCTCCCATTAGGCTGATGTTTGGACTACCCCTTATCCATGCATAGACCTTTCAAATTCGTAAACATTCCCTCCTCCCCCACCATCCACACAACAACAGTAAAAAAAAAAAAAAAAACCCACAAAACAACTATCTGTCAGGTGGCTTCCACTTATTTGATGCCCATATTTCACACACTAGCCATTTTTTTCCACTTTGAAATGGTAAATTAGAGTCTCCACCAAATCCAAAACGGCCGCAACAAGGGGCTGAAGAACCCTGAATGGCCAACCTCAAGCCATGCCCCATCAAAGAACACATTGCTAAAATTACAGAGGTTAGTATTAACCGTTCTAAACTAATACAGACCCTTCTCCCATTTTTTTTTACCTTTTACTCGCGATGTGAAGATTCTGGAGTTTGCATATACACTCCCCTTTTGATTCCTGTTGTAGACTTTCCCTCCCCATCTTTATCCCAGAAGCATTCACTTGTCATCTTTAGACCCAAACGAGACCCACTGGTTTTCCACCCAAATGAGACCCACTGGTTTTCCAATCTCTATCATCCTATTAACATACCCACCCACCAGTTTTCCAATCTCTGTTATCCTATTAATATCAGATTCTATATAGCCTGGCTCTTCAGTTGAATGCTGATAATAAGCTTGATCTTGGCTTCTCCACTCCTAACCTGACTAGCTGCCCATCTGACATGGGCTTCAGATGATCCCTCTTGTCTCAGCTAACTGCTCAACCAACTCTGCCCCTTATCACACCTATTACATAATCTTGATTTATAGGACAACCATCATTGCGGACATGAATCATATGATTTGAAGTATTATTCCCATAAGAAATTGGTTTCTCATATGTCAAAATCACATTCTTCTTACTAGCCAAAGAATATCCCAAAATCCTGCCCGTTTCAAGTTATTTTTCTCTCTCTCTCTCTCTCTCTATTCTACTCACGACAGTCTTCTGCTCCAAAGAATCACTACAGAGGTCATTGGAATTAATACTACCAGATACGCGGAAGTTTCTAATTGATCCCAGGTGGGCCCTGTAGAGCTTGTAAATGTCACTGTATATAGTACATTAACAAGTAATTTTCTTGCTTTGTAACAAAAATATTTGGATGTTTTGTTTCTAAAAAAACTTGATTCCTTTTTTGTTGTAACTTGTTTATGGGATAACAAGCTTCAATTCCATTATGCTTGTAAAAAAAAATAATAAGATTAATAAGATTTCAAAGTTCATATTTTCTGTCAAATTCCATTATACTTGTCCTGATTGCATGGTTACTTCATAGGTTAAATTGGTGAACATGTTCCAGCCAATGAATGATCCGTGCTGCTGTAGGTAAGATGAGATTTCATTCGGGTTGATCATGTATAAAGAATTATAACTATATGTTTCAAATATGATGAATCTGTTGGTGTGTATCTCTTCGACTGGAGTGAAATATGGGCTAGTGCTTATATTGATGAATGCATGTGATATGAATGCATGGAACCAAATAAATGCAGGAGCCACAGTTTTAATCACATTTTTGCTGCTCTCACTACCATATGTACAACAGCAATTCACCATTTTTCTTCGTATTTACCACCCACCATCTTCAGATTCTATTTTTTCCCCTCCGCATACATGAACATATATACTTAACTTAAAGAAATTTGAACAGATATGATCGTCAAGAGAATGGATTCGATTCTATTTTAAGAATGGAATTAGGAATTATAGTAATTTTTGATTAAATTTTATTATTGAATGTCACATCTTTATGGGTTGATTTTATGTTATGGTTCAATGTTCTGAGATAGGAAAGAAAACATAGAAATAGAGAATTTGAGAAATAGAGTTCACTTCGAGGGGAACCGCCCTCCTTTCTTCACACAGAAGTGAAGTTGAATAGAATAATACTAGCTGCCCTTTTTCTCATTGCATTCAAATACATTTAAAGCATTACAGAGAACTACCTATTCCATCAATCTAATACATAAATGACATGTGCGCTTAACTTTCTAACCAGCTCAATAATTGGACAATGATTTAGTGACGGACAAAATAAGTATAGTCAAACAGTAGCAATAACTAACCCATACTACAATGTATCTCCCCATGCCAGCATGCATATTCAACATGTGTGCACCACAGAAGAACGTATGCATAATTTTATTTTTAAATATATCTCATTGATTTGAACTTTGGCTACCGAACTCTTTAGGAAATTCATTTGTATTTTTTCTGATTTTGTGTTATTCATTCCCGTTTGGAAGTCACTTATGAGGCACCAAGAAGAGCATTTCGGATACTTGGAATAGATAAAATTGCTGATACAAGTCCAGCAACATGCCCACTTGTTGTGGAGACCCTTGCATCACAATCTGCTAAAGCAAAGGACCTCTTCTATGCTCTGATAGTCAATAGCATTCTGAGATGTTCGATTGACGCGAGTGCTTTTGAGGTAACCTTTCATCTGACACATAACAAGTTCATGCCAATGTTGCAATTCATTTGTATATAGTATAAATCTTTGTCGGTAGTTTGCTGCAACAATTCTGATTATACTATTTCTTTGAAGGGCCTTGGTTCCAAACTCCAGTCTGTTTTGAAGGATGCAAGGTCACTGCCTGACTGTTACTACTCTATTGGAGGCTTGGTTCTCATTAAGGTAAGTGCTTAACTAGACCACCGTATTAAATATTTCATTGTTTTTATTTGCCTACCATTTTTTTTTCTCCAGCAAGTAGCATTCTCTTATAGAGGAATTCTTTTCACCTCTTCAAAAGCATTGGCTTTTTAATATCACTTGAGTTGTTTTCCAAGCATGTGATTGGAGCTTCCAATTTTGACATGCCTTTAGTCTGAAACCGTTTGCTGCTTGATTTAGGGAATAATATCCCAAGCATGTGACCTGAATCTTATGATTCAGGTGTGAATATTACATTTTTCTTATACTTATTCTATTAGAACTTATGATTTAGATGGATTCATTTGAGAGAGAATACTCACAACACAATTGATTGGTTAATATTTTTTTCTATTGTTTTTAATTTTAAAAGGTAATCCAGTTTTTAATTAATCTGCTTAATTTTTTTGTATATTTGGAGGTTATCTAGTTATAATTCTCAATCTCTTGATTTAATTCTTCAATTTCTTCTTTTTTCCTTAAATTCCTCCCGTGCATCATCACATGAGATCCAGATGTTGCTTCATCTAATTTCTCTATGAAATCGTGTATCATGATCTTTCTTTTCTAGTTTACGATATTCATGCTATCATAATTACTAAATACCAATGAAAAAAAATGAAACTTTAGAGAGTTATATTATAATGAGAATGAACTTAAAAAAAAAAAAGAAACACAGCGAATCATAGAAGATTCTGCACTCGGAGTTCTTATCTTGTAGATTCTTATCCCTTGTTTTCTTGTGACTTCCTACTTGTACTTTCGTTTGTACTAACTTCTGCTTAGAGAGATATCTGTTCCCATTTTTTAAAGTTCCCATAATAGGAAAGGAAGTTATGCAATGGAAATTACTCCCTCTCCAAGTAATATTGGCGTCCTTTTTGTGGGGGTTATGAACCCCTAAGAGCTACTTGTATGATGAGCCACATAGCTGGTTTTGTGAAATTGGCTTGAACCTCCACTTTGGGCTTGGTTTGGGTCAAGATCATGCAGCTCCAATCCATGGCATTGTTATCCATTAAATTCTGCATCATTTGGCTCTTTTGATTTAAATCAGGACTGTCCAATGGAATGAATTGTTCCTTTAATTTTCTGATTTGTTCTCCACTTAGTGTAGAATATTTTGGATTTTATTTGGAATACAGTTTACATTCATCTTGGCCCTTCATTTTATGGTTTGTTCCAAATTTATTGATATTTCCTCAATATGGTTCTTGAATTTCTTTGATTGATCAAGTAGATCTGGATAATCAAAGTCTAGGCCCATGTTTGGCACTTCTATTTTTTTGTCTCTAATCCTCTAATTCTTTAAAATTAGTAGAGATTTTACAATTAGAGGTGTTTGGTAGTATTTTGTAGCCTCTGTGCACTTTAGAGTTAAAGAGGCAAAGCCTCTAAAAAGCAAATGCCCCAAATTCGGGCATCTGGAATTAAGAGGCAATGCCTCTTGAAATGGTAGAGGCGGAGCTCAATTTTGATGACAAAATTGCCCCTAAACGGACTTTTATTGCCAACGAAAATCCTTTAAATAAAAGCCCTTTTCTCGTTCTTTCTGCAACAATGCAACTTGAAACCACCAAGCCCTTTTTCTCTTTCTGCAAAAACGATGGAGACTTCCTCCTCCTATGCGATCCTCATACGGCGATGGAGACTTGCGGCGTTGATGGTCGCAACAGAACCCTTCTTCCCCGGCGATGTGGGGCCTAGCCGAACACAAAAAAACCTAAATCGCCATGTTGTTTCTCCTTCTCCGGTCAAGTGACGATAGCAGAAACAGTCGTACAAGCAATGAACGACGATGCCGCTGCTAGCAAGCTATAAGCTTCACCACTCAACCCTCTCTCTTTCTCTCTCTCTCTCTCTCTCTCTCTCTCTCTCTCGATCAAACTGTATGATCTGGAGTTCTTCATATCCCCACCATTCAATTATGGTTTTTTATATATATAGTTATATCTTTTGCATCGATTTCTCTGAGTTTGGACCCATCAGGGTTGCATATATTTTATGTGAATTTTGGCTTCAACATCCAATCATGGGATTCTTCGCATTCGCATCTGCTCATGTGCAATTACAACATGTGTCTTCCATTCTATGCAATTATAACATTTGGGTTGTTTTTATGTGCAAATTGTGATTCTGTTGTTATTTCATGTGTCTGATGGTGTTAATGTTGCTGTTGTTGTTTTTTATTCTAAAGGTCTTGTGTTAACAAGGGATATATGAAAGATGACGTCCACCTGTTTGTGAGAAAGCCTGGGAGAAGATCGCCAATAATAAACCGAATAGAGACATAAACTACCCTTCTAAAAAGAAACAAATCTCTCTAAAAAGAGGCAAATAGAGAGTATACCAAACGCTCTATTTAAAATAGATTTATGCATTACCAAACATATTCTTTGTTTTAGCCTCTTCTTTGTATGACTCATTTTTTAATGGCTCTATTTTTACTGGATCTGCCAGAAGAAGAGTAGAGCTACCAAACATAACCTAGATCTATCATATATCCCTGTGGGTTTGAACTATAAGATCCTAAATCAGACTCCCCCACTTGAGAAGGCTTCGACATCTTGTAAACATCCTCTTCACATTGTTGTCTTCTCTGTCATTTTCTCTTCTTTTGCTTCCATTGCAACTCTTTCACATGAATCACTTGTCTTTTGAGTTGCATTTGTCTTTGGGTAGCGTACATGTAAGAGTTGTGTACCTTATCTACCCAATGTGGTCCAATGGGATGCAATCCAATGTCGTACAAGCAAATCACGAATCAATTGTAACTAACGTCGCCTTTGGTAATCTGCATGATACACCTCTCACCGCCGCCACCACCACCACCATCAAGCTATGTTGGGGTTAGCTACATGAATTCTTTTTCTACATTCCGATCTAAATCACACTTTTCACCAATCACCATAATTCTCATCTAGATGTCATGTCGTTCATGTATAGTTTAACCCTCAAATTCTATATGCATACACTAAAATTTTGAGTTTCTTGTTCGTAATCTCGATTCGCATCAAAATCGATTGTATCATTGGTTCGTTTATTTGGATGTGTGTCGTAGACTTGATCACTAACAACATCACCAACTTCATAGGTATCTAATTTCAATGAGTCATCCGCATCTCGATGTTCGTTGTAGATCGGACCATCTACAACATCATTGCCTTTGTACACAATAATATTTTGATGATCACAAATACAAGAAGATGAATTGAGTAGTGGCTGCTATTATCTTCTCTATTTTGGTCCCTGTGTGACTTGCCCGTTCTATGAAGTCTCGAATTAGGAGAGGTTCCTATAGGATTAAAACTACTACTCTCCAAATTGTATTGGGCATCACGTGAGCGTGTTTGTGGATCCTCGGAAGTGGGAAGCGCCCACATGGCTGATTTTGTGAAAAAAAGTTTCAGCGTCTGATATGGGCCTAGTTTGGGTCTTGTTCATATGGGTCCATTATGGGCCTATTTTGGGTCATGACATTGCCATCCGTTTATTTCTGCTTTATTGGGCCCCTTTGGATAAAAATGAGGATTGATGGATGGCATGGATTGGTCCATTAATTTGTTGATTTCCTTGCATAATTTGGTATCTTTTAGACCTAATGAGGAGATCCAATTTACAGCTATCTTTGCACTTCATTCGATGTTTTGACCAAAATTTTCTTTTATCTTGCCATACCATGTATGTTGAAATCCTTTGTTCTATCCAGTAAATCCTGGTAATTATATGCCAGATCTGTCACATATAAGTATAGGTCTAATTTGTTGGATGCTACAACGACTCCCCCATTCATTTGAGCATTGTCTACCATTATAATAACCAATATGGTCGACATAATTAACTTCCCAGCAATGAAAGAAACAAGTTGATTGAAGGCTGTTCACTTAAAGTTATTATCTTGTTGATTTTGGTCCCTTGTTTCTTTCTCGTGAATTGGCCATTTTATTAATTTTCTAATCATTAGAGGTTCCCATACGATTGAAGTTAGTTCGTCTCCAAAGAGTACCGGGCATCCCATTAGAGGGTTTTTGGAGCCCAAAAGTGGTACTTGTAAGACCCACCACATGGTTGATCTTGTGGCAGACGTTTGGGCGGCCAGTATGGGCCTAGTTCGGGTCATGTTCACTTGGGTCCAATTAATGACATTGCTGCACATTTATTTATTTAATATTTGCCCCCTTCGATACAAAATGGGGATTGATGGATGTAATCAAATGATCAACTAATTTTCTTATTTGCATCCCTTATAATTTAGAATCTTTTGGATCTAATACGGAAATCCAAACTGTGGTAATGGTTTTATATATATATATATATATATATATTTAAATGAATCTGCAGCGATGTTGATACTTCATACCATGTCTTGACCAAAATTTATTAATCTTGGCTTAACATGGATGTTTAATTCCTTTGATCTATCAATTTTAGGCCAAATCTTTCACATATCCCTTTAGGTCTTGTCTATTGGCAGCTTGAAAGACTTCCCCTTTGAATTGAGCAATCTCTAGGCCATTATAATGACAAATATGGTCCACATAATTAACTTCCCAAGATAAGAAAGAAACAAATCGATCGAAGATTCTTTTCTTGTTGATTTTGGTCCATTCGTTCTTTGCCGTGACTTGCCCATTCTATTAAGTCTCCAATTAGGAGAGGTTTATAAATACGATTTAAATTACTTCATCTCCAAATAGTATTGGACATCCCATTAGCGGGGTTGTAGACCCCCGGAATTGTTCCACGTAAGACCAGCCACATGGCTGATTTTGTGAGCGGACTTTGGACAACCAATATGGCGTAGTGTGGGTCATGTTCAGGTGGGTCAAATACATGAAATTGCCTGCATTGTTGGGCCCATTCGATAAGAAATGGGGATCTATCGATGAAATCAATTGATCCACTCATTTTCTGATTTAGATCCCTTGAAAATCTAGAGCCTTTTGGTTCTAATAGGGTAATCCAATCTATAATGACCTTGGCACTTGATTCCATGTTTTGAACTAAATTTATCTCCTGCCTCAATATGGACTATGAATTCTTTTGATATATTTCAAGTGGATCGAGGTAATTAATGGCAAAGTTTGTCACATATCCTTATAAGTCTGAACTAGTGGCTGCTGCAAATACGACTCCGTTGAATTGAGCAGTGGCTGCTATTATCTTGTTGGCTTCGGTCCCTTTGTGACTTGCCCGTTCTATGAAGTCTCGAATTACAGGTTCATATAACTTAATAAATCACTATCTATTTAAGGCTCCATAAATTAATGGTTTTATACATGAAGGTTATTGCAATATTGCGATAAAAAAAAGGTGGCGGATATCAGTTGGATTGGTGGTGGTAATTTTGGTAGATTTGGTAGAATGGAAATAATATTGCATTCAAGCGCTCTTGGGGTTTATTTGGGTGTCGGGCTGTCTATTTTTTTTTTCTTTTTTCCTTTCTGTTGATTTACATAAGGATGCTTGGAGGATTTAGATTCTTTCGGCTTTTGTCGTTTAATTTTTTTTGTGAGGTTACAAGCCCCATGGGTTATTTCTACTTCAATTATCCAAATTAAACCGATTGATGTTTGAGGGTACTCTTTAAAAAAAAAATGCTTTTCTTCATTTATATAAGAATTATGTTAATTCTTTGCAAGTGATGGTTGATGGTAGTCGGCGTGGATCTGTTCTTCTCTTTAATATCTACCTATTCAACATTTTATTAGACTGTATTATATATTTGTTTTATATTTTTTAGATTTCATGGCATGACCTGCTTGTTTCATGTAATTGAATACATAAGATCATGGATAAAAATAGCGGCCTAAGATTTCAGTGAGCTTGTCTATGTTGTTGCTTTATTTATATATTTTTATTTCTAATTCATTTGTACAAGGAGTGATATCTCAACTTAGGATGAGGGATGGATCCCTGGTCCGTACTGTGAGGCTAAGGTGCCTTACGACTGATTTACGAGTGGTTCAACATTTTTCTGCATTTCTTCTCAACTAGTACTGCGTAGTGTTTCGAGGACACCCCCCATGTTCACAAATTTGGACTTTTGGAAGACCACCTGCTGTTTTCCCATTGTCATATTACTGGGCAGTAGTTTCTGTTAATACCGTCTTTTCAGCCATGCTTATTTTCTGAAACCGCTGAATCTCCTTACTGCTTTTTAGTAAAGGTTCTAATTATGGCCAAGCGTCCTTGGATGTGCAGTTCACTGGATAAGCATATTTAAAATTCAAATGTTATTTCACGAGTCGTAATTTTTTTTATTGAAATCACTGGATAAGCATAGTATGAGTCTGTGACTTTTTTTTATTGAAATCAATGAACGTAACTATCATTAGAATTTATGTTTTAAAAGTTGAATCTTGGCATGTAATTTTTGGTGTTTTTTGTGTTTGTTAAGCAACGACCGTGAACTATTGATTTTTTTTTTTCAATGTACTTCTGATTAGCTGTTTAGAGGTTTTTAATAGTCTTCTTTATGGATTTGTACAATCAGGTTAATCGACAATTTGGATCTGCTTGATATAGAGCCACATGCATGATTAGAGACGTGGGTGAGTGTATTCTTTAGGAGAGATGATTTAGCCCTTGCTTTACATTCCATGTTCTCAATTTTCACTACTTCTGAACGAAAATATGTTCAAATGCTGTCAGAGGGTACCTTCAAAAGTATGTTTTGGATGAATCACGATTCCTTTTATTTATTACAATATTTTTATTTGAATCAGGTTATAGATTTTGATGTTAATTTGGTCTTAATTATTGTAAATTTTTTAAAAGTGCAGTGTAATTGGGTGGTATCAAGAAGCAAGGAAATGGAATCAGGTAATGATAATTTTTGAAGAAATAGCTCCTTTTTATGTTTAGCAGCATCTCATACAGCCAAAATGCATTAATTAATTAGGAACCTCTCTCTCTTTTTCGTTCTCATTTTTTAAAATTTTATAGGATAAAAAAGAAATTCCTTGGATTGTAAGTTGTGTTTCTTATGTTTTTTTTTCTTCCTATTTTATTGAATTCTGTCTCATAGAGGGGGACCAAGACGATAAGAATATTGTAAGGGATGGATTGGAGTGAAGCATGCGGGATTTGGAAGTTCCTTGTGAGTTGGGTGTTCATGGAGCATATCCATAATTCCTAATATCTATTATTTAATTAAAAAAAATATAGACACGTGCCTTGTCAATAGACCCATCTCTCAAATCGGAAGACTAATGCAACACAAGATAACCTAGATCCGAAAGCATTTCCTCATCTTGATAAATTTATCTAAAAGAAGTCCTTGGTTTTCATTAGGCCCAATGGTACCTTCAATCAAATTAACTTGTTATTGGTCAACATTAAAAATGAGTAGCACCTAATTAACAATGAAAAAAGCTTCCAAGAAGGCTTCTAAATAAGTAGTAATTAATGAACAGTGCACATTCTGTATAAACAAATTATAAGGGATTATTTTATTTATTCCTTAAAGAGAATCAACATTATATTTAACCACAATAAAAAATATACCGGACTGATTTTATTTGCTATTAATAATGACTCTTGACCAGGTCAAACATGGCTAAAGACAATGTTTTTGTAGGAAATTTTTTTTGAATGGTATCTTTTCATAAGAGTTGAATAGTTTGAGTGAAAGAAAGTTCTATAGCAGATTCCAAGATCAAAATAAAAAAGAAAGAAGAGAATTATTCTCTATAGTGCAATATCGGTAATCAAACAAACATTTCTAATCAGGATAAAATAACACCGATATTAACATTGACCTAACAAGGGAACTGCGTTCTCCCTTTATTCCGAAGACGATGATTCAACTTCAAGCTTCTCAGTTTTCCCTCCCTTTTTGTACATATATTTTCTTTTTGTTTTGTTTTTGAATATTTTTTTTCTAACCATGGACAGGAAGCGGATTGGATCACATAGTCAGGTACCTTCTTCCACTTTACCCTTTGTTATTTTCTTTCCTCGCATGTTACATTTTCATATGTACTGCATTGCATGCATAACATCGAGGATGATGTTCATCTTAGGTTGTGGGGTGGGGACAAGCACACCTGTCCTATGTTAGATAGAATTTTTACACATTTTTGCTTTCTAGAAAAAAAATTGCTTGCTAGGATTTTTATTTTTTTTTGTTTTTACAAACTTTATTTTGGTTTCACAGAGAGAAAATTTTCACAGTTATTTTTATGAAATGAAGATATTGAAAATCTTGGAAATTTTGAAAAAGTAGGCGAAATTAGATTTGGTTTGCCATTTTATTTATGGAAAGGTTTTTCGAAAAAGTGCTAAATTTTGATCCCTTCACCAAAAACACAACCATATATATATGTATATATTCAAAAGTTTTAAATGCGAAGCTATGATGTTTCACAAAAACACAATTGTATATATTTTCAAATGTTTTAAATGCGAAGCTATGATTTGCTGTTTTTTTGACGATTTGATTGAAAATCAGAACTTAGTTTTACTAGTTTCCTAGCTCATCTGGGTGGATTTTTCCACATACTAGTGAATCAATTCGGGCACATGAAAATGGCTGCCTATTGTTGGGGACCGTGAACGAAGTTACGTAAGATTTGGATATGCTCCCCAATATCTCAATGTAACCGAGTCTAGAAATGAAAATTTCCGGTTTTTTTAAAAACAGTAGTGTGAAACCGTCGTGGTCGCCTTGAGAGGAAACCTGTTTTTTTGCTTATTCAATAGAGAGTCGTATATATTTTCTAAAGTTTTAAATGCAAAGCTATTATTTGCTAATTTTTGGACGATTGATTAAAAATATGAAAGTAAACAAAAACTTAGTTTTACTAGTTTTTGGTTCATCTGAGTGGATTTTTTCCACATACCAGTGAATCAATTCGGGCGCATGAAAAGGGCTGTCTATTGTTGGGGACCGTGAACGAAGTTACGTAAGATTTGGGTATGCTCCCCAATATCTATGTAACCGAGTCTAGAAATGAAAATTTCTGGCCTTTTGAAAAATAGTAGTGCGAAAGCCGTCATGGCATGAAAAGGGCTGCCTGTTGTTGGGGATCGTGAACGAAGTTACGTAAGATTTGGGTATGCTCCCCAATATTTATGTAACCGAGTTCCGGCCTTTTAAAAAACAGTAGTGCGAAAGCCGTCATGGTCGCCTTGAGTGGAAACCTGCTTTTTTTCTAAGTCTAGGTGGACCAGATTATTCGATAGAGAATTCTATATATTTTCTGAAGTTTTAAATGTAAAGCTATTATTTGCTAATTTTTTGGATGATTTGATTGAAAATATTAAAGAAAACAAAAACTTAGTTTTACTAGTTTCCTGGTTCATTCGGGCGCATGAAAAGGGCTGTCAATTGTTTGGGACCGTGAACGAAGTTACGTAAGATTTGGATATGCTCCCCAATATCTATGTAACCGAGTCTAGAAATGAAAATTTTCGGCCTTTTGAAAAACAGTAGTGCGAAAGCCATAATGGCATGAAAATGGCTGCATGTTGTTGGGGATCGTGAACGAAGTTACGTAAGATTTGGGTATGCTCCCCAATATTTATGTAACCGAGTTCCGGCCTTTTAAAAAACAGCAGTGCGAAAGCTGTCATGGTCGCCTTGAGTGGAAACCTGCTTTTTTTCTAAGTCTAGGTGGACCAGATTATTCGATAGAGAATTCTATATATTTTCTAACTATCCAGAAGGCTATAAAACTCAATCCAGGATCTATGTCCTCAATCTCAGCCATCATGATCAGTAAATACAATCTATCTAGATGGATCAGCAACTTATAAGCATCCATAATAATCTACAACATGCAAGGAAGTGGATTATACCTTTGGAGCTCGGTTGTGCTCTAATGAAGAAGTTGCGTCTTCCTTTGATGATGAAACGCTTTCACTAATCAAATAGGGATCTCCAAGACCTCTTGATCTTCCACGCTATGACCCGTATCAGATTCTCCTTTTTCTCAAGAAGATGGTGGGATCTCCAAGAGAAAACTACTAGGAACTCTAGGGAGGAACTAGAAAGAGAACTAGAAGAGGGAAGAGAGAAAGAACTCGTGCAACTTTTGCACTAGAGAGGGCTGGGCGTGAATCCCTATGTATGGAATTATTCATGGACGTCCTGCCCTCTTCTCCTCTATTTATAGCTTTTGCAAGTTGCCTCCTCTTTACAAATTACAATAGAAGTCTTACTTCCATTAATTAGTAACTTAACATATCATAATTAGAAGTCTCACTTCAAATATGATTAGTAACTTTCCAATTCCTTTCTAATTAAAATAGAAGTCCAATTTCTACTAAAATTAGTAAGTCTATTATTACCACTATTAGAAGTCTCACTTCAAATAGAAATAATAACTTTTCTTTTAGAGTTCAACTAGAATTAGATACTTTCTAATAATTGGGCTAGCGTGGGGACCACTAGGGATTCCTTAGAAAGCTGGCTCCAACTGGGACACGCGACCCCACATCTCATGTGTAATCCGGGCCCACAGTTAATTGCAAATAACTCCACTATCAATATCCAAGGATCAATTGGACCTGTCTTCTAAATTAGATCCATATCTTATTATCCTTGAGCCCCAATTAATTATAATGATCATAGGTACCTTTCCAATTAACTCTTAATCGGAATGGGTGCGCACTTACCAATGATAAATCCATTAATTGGCACAAGGGGATATTTAGAGATAAAATTCATCTTGACCATTGAATGTTCCCACAGCTCTACTACCATGTACCCAAATCGCCGAGGTGTTGACCTACAGTTGGCCTCACTCATTGGTGACTCAAAGTAAATGAATAGATAGAAACTTGAGTTCATTAATGTCTCAGGATTGAGAGTCTATTGCTAGAGAATTATGAGAGCAGACCTTAAAGTAAAGATAGTGTTTATAAGGTGCTTCTCATGGTCCTTCAATACATCCAATGTACCAGCACTATGATCCAGAATCTTCCATTCTGATGATCGAGACAAATCACACTATCTCATAGTGATCAAAGTGCTGCAACCTTGTCAGTATGAGATGTCCAGTCTCATCACTGGTTGTGAAGATATTTAAGTATAAGATTTGTCACACATGTCTCCCGTATGTGGATCTCATCCATACACATGTGTTACATCTAATATACTTGTGGACTCCGGTTCATCTCATGAACCATCATGTCATTCGTATTAGTTATGTGCAAGTATATAATAAATCACCATTTATCTCATGAAAGGAAAGCATGAATATACTGATAAATAAAGAAATTAATCAATTTATTATATCATCTACTGGATTGAGTCCATAAAACTAACAACTCTACCCTCGAGGGAAGTGCTCGTGCTGGTTTCGATTTTTTCGGGGGCCGTTTCCCATTTCTGGACCCCCGGTGGGCCGTTTTGGAGCCTAAGTGTTGGAAAATCTCACTTTTTGCTCGTAATTCTCTAATCGGGAGTCCTATTTATGAAAAGTCAGTTCCTACAAGTTACTCTACCCTCAAGCAAAGTGCTCGTGCCGGTTTTTTAATTTTGTCCGGCGGCCGTTTCCCGTTCCGGACCCCCGGCGGGCAGTTTTCGAGCCTTAAGTGTTGAAAAATCCCATCTTTCAGTCGTAATTCTTTAACCGGGAGTCCTATTCGCGACCCGTCAGTTCTAACAAGTTACTCTACCCTCGAGGGAAGTGCTCGTGCCGGTTTTCAATATTTCCGGGGGCCGTTTCCCGTTCCGGACCCCCGACGGGCCGTTTTCTAGCCAATGTGTTGGAAAATCTCATGTTTCACTCGTATTTCTCTAATTGAGAGTCCTATTTGCGAACCGTCAGTTCCTATAACTTACTCTACCCTCAAGCGAAGTGCTCGTGCTAGTTTCCGATTTTTCCCGCAGCCGTTTACCGTTCCAGGCCCCAGACGGGCCTTTTTCGAGCCAAAGTGTTGGAAAATCCCATGTTTCGCTCGTAATTCTCTAATCGGGAGTCCTATTTGCGAACTACCAGTTCCTACAAGTTAATCTACCCTCAAGGGAAGTGCTTGTGCCGGTTTTCGTTATTTCCTTTGGCCGATTCCGGTTCCAGACCCCGGCAAGCCGTTTTTGAGCCTAAGTTTTGGAAAATCAAATGTTTCGCTCGTAATTCTCTAACCGGGAGTCCTATTTGCGAACCATCAGTCCCTATAAGTTACTCTACCCACGAACGAAGTGCTCGTGCCGGTTTCTAATTTCTTCGACGGGCTGTTATCGAGCCTAAGTGTTGGAAAATCCCATGTTTCAGTCGTAATTCTCTAACCGGGAGTCCTATTCGTGACCCGTCAGTTCCTACAAGTTACTCTACCCTCGAGGGAAGTGCTCGTGCTGGTTTTCGATTTTTTCGGGGGCCGTTTCCCATTTCTGGACCCTCGGTGGGCCGTTTTGGAGCCTAAGTGTTGGAAGATCCCACTTTTCGCTCGTAATTCTCTAATCTGGAGTCCTATTTATGAAAAGTCAGTTCCTACAAGTTACTCTACCCTCGAGCAAAGTGCTTTTGCTGGTTTTCGATTTTTCCGATGGCCGTTTACCATTTCGGGACCCCGACGAGCCGTTTTCGAGCCAAAGTGTTGGAAAATTCCATGTTTCAGTCGTAATTCTCTAACCGGGAGTCCTATTTCCGAACCGTCAATTACTACAAGTTACTCTACCTTCGAGGGAAGTGCTCGTGCCGGTTTTTTATTTTTTCGGATGCCGTTTGCAGTTCCGGACAACCGGTGGGTCGTTTTGGAGCCCAAGTGTTGGAAAATCCAATATTTCACTCGTAATTCTCTAATCGGGAGTCGTATTTGCGAACCGTCAGTGCCTACAAGTTACTCTACCCACGAGTAAAGTGCTCGTGCCGGTTTTCGATTTTGTCCGGCGGCCGTTTCCGGGTCCGGACCCCCGGCGGATAGTTTTTGAGCCTCAAGTGTTGGAAAATCCAATCTTTCTGTCGTAATTCTCTAACCGGGAGTCTTATTCGCGACCTATCAGTTTCAACAAGTTACTCTACCCTCGAGGGAAGTGCTCGTGCCGGTTTTTGATTTTTCCGGATGCCGTTTCTTGTTCCGGAACCCCGGCGGGCTGTTTTCGAGCCTTAAGTTTTGGAAAATCCCATCTTTCAGGCGTAATTCTCTAATCGGGAGTCCTATTCGCGACCCGTCAGTTCCAACAAGTTACTCTACCCTCGAAGGAAGTGCTCGTGCCGGTTTTCATTATTTTCTGAGGCTGTTTCCCATTCCAGACCCCGGCGGGCCGTTTTCTAGCCAAAGTGTTGGAAAATCTCATGTTTCGCTTGTAATTCCCTAACCGAGAGTCCTATTTGTGAACCGTCAGTTCCTATAACTTACTGTACCCTCGAGCGAAGTGCTCGTGCTGGTTTCCGATTTTTCCCGCAGCTGTTTACCGTTCTAGGCCCCCGACGGGCCTTTTTCGAGCCATAGTGTTGGAAAATCCCATGTTTCAGTTGTAATTCTCTAACCGGGAGTCCTATTTGCGAACATTCAGTTCCTACAAGTTACTCTATCCTCGAAGGAAGTGGTCGTGCCAGTCTTTGATTTTTTCGGGGTACATTTCCTGCTTCTGGACCCTCGGTGGGCCGTTTTGGAGCCTAAGTGTTGGAAAATCCCATGTTTCGCTCGTAATTCTCTAAACGGGAGTCCTATTTGCGAACTGTCAGTTCCTACAAGTTACTCTATCATCAAGGGAAGTGCTCGTGCCGGTTTTCATTTTTTCCTTCGGCCGATTCCCGTGCCAGACCCCGGCAGGCCGTTTTTGAGCCTAAGTTTTGGAAAATCACATGTTTCACTCGTAATTCTCTAACCGGGAGTCCTATTTGCGAACCATCAGCGTCTACAAGTTACTCTACCTACGAACGAAGTGCTCGTGCCGGTTTCCAATTTCTCCCGCGGCCGTTTCTCATTCCAGGCCACCGCCGGGCTGTTTTCGAGCATAAGTGTTGGAAAATCCCATGTTTCAGTCGTAATGCTCTATCCGGGAGTCCTATTCGTGACCCGTCAGTTCCAACAAGTTACTCTACCCTCGAGGGAAGTGCTCGTGACGGTTTTCAAACTTTTTAGGGGCAGTTTTCCGTTCCAGACCCCCGGCGGGCTGTTTTCGAGCCTAAGTGTTGGAAAATCCCATGTTTCGCTCATAATTCTCAAACCGAGGGTCCCACTTCCGAACCCTCTGTTCCTACAAGTTACTCTACCCTCGAGGGAAGTGCTCGTGCCGGTTTTCGATTTTACCTTGGGCCGTTTTTCGTTCCCCGTTTCAGTTCCTACAAGTTACTCTACCCTCGAGGGAAGTGATCGTGCCGGTTTTCGATTTTTCCGGTGGCCATTTCCTATTTCGGGATCCCCGGTGGGCCGTTTTCGAGCCAAAGTGTTGGAAAATCTCATGTTTCCCTCGTAATTCTCTAATCGAGAGTCCTATTTGCGAACCGTTAGTTCCTCTAACTTACTCTACCCATGAGTGAAGTGCTCGTGCTGGTTTTCGATTTTTCCCGCGGCCGTTTACCGTTACAGGTCCCAGACGGGACTTTTTCGAGCGAAAGTGTTGGAAAATCTCATGTTTCAGTCGTAATTCTCTAATCGAGAGTCCTATTTGCGAACCTTCTGTTACTACAAGTTACTCTACTCTCGAGGGAAGTGATCGTGCCGGTTCTCGATTTTTCAGGCGGCCATTTCCTGTTTCTGGACCCCCGGTGGGCCGTTTTAAAGCCTAAGTGTTGGAAAATCTCATGTTTCGATCGTAATTCTCTAATCGTGAGTCTTATTTGCGAACCAACAGTGCCTACAAGTTACTCTACCCACGAACGAAGTGCTCGTGCCGGTTTCCAATTTCTCCCGCGGCCGTTTCCCATTCCAGGCCACCGACGGGCTGTTTTCGAGCCTAAGTGTTGGAAAATCCCATGTTTCAGTCGTAATTCTCTAACCGGAAGTCCTATTCGTGACCCGTCAGTTCCAACAAGTTACTCTACCCTCGAGGGAAGTGCTCGTGACGGTTTTCGAAGTTTCCAGGGGCAGTTTCCTGTTTCGGACCCCCGCGGGCCTTTTTCGAGCCTAATTGTTGGAAAATCCCATGTTTCGCTCGTAATTCTCAAACCGAGGGTCCTACTTCCGAACCATCTGTTCCTATAAGTTATTCTACCCTCGAGGGAAGTGCTATTGCCGGTTTTCGATTTTACCTTAGGCCGTTTCCCGTTTCAGTTCCTACAAGTTACTCTACCCTCGAGGGAAGTGATCGAGCCGGTTTTCGATTTTTTCGGGGCCATTTCCTGTTTCTGGACACCCGGCGGGCCGTTTTCTAGTCAAAGTGTTGGAAAATCTCATGTTTCCCTCGTAATTCTGTAATCGAGAGTCCTATTTGCGAACCGTCAGTTCCTATAAATTACTCTACCTTCGAGCGAAGTGCTCGTGCTGGTTTCCGATTTTTCCCGCAGCCGTTTACCGTTCCATGCCCCGGACGGTCCTTTTTCGAGCGAAAGTGTTCGAAAATCTCATGTTTCAGTCGTAATTCTCTAATCGAGAGTCCTATTTGCGAACCTACAGTTCCTACAAGTTACTCTACCCTCGAGGGAAGTGATCGTGCCGGTTTTCGATTCTTCAGGAGGCCATTTCCTATTTCTAGACCCCCGGTGGGCCGTTTTAGAGCCTAAGTGTTGGAAGATCTCATGTTTTGCTCGTAATTCTCTAATCGGGAGTCCTATTTGCGAACTGTCAGTTCCTACAAGTTACTCTACCCTCAAGGGAAGTGCTCTTGCCGGTTTTCATTTTTTTCCTTGTGCCGATTCCCGTTCTAGACCTCGGCAGGCCGTTTTCGAGCCTAAGTTTTGGAAAATAATATGTTTTGCTCGTAATTCTCTAACCAGGAGTCCTATTTGCGAACCATCAGTGCCTACAAGTTACTCTACCCACGAACGAGATGCTCGTGCCGTTTTGCGATTTCACCCGCGACCGTTTCCCGTTCCAGGCCACCGACGGGCTATTTTCGAGCCTAAGTGTTGGAAAATCCCATATTTCAGTCGTAATTCTCTAACCGGGAGTCCTATTCGTGACCCGTCAGTTTGAACAAGGTACTCTACCCCCAAGGAAAGTGCTCGTGACGGTTTTCGAACTTACCAGGGGCAGTTTCCTGTTACGAACCCCCGGCGGGCCGTTTTTCAGCCTAAGTCTTGGAAAATCCCATGTTTTGCTCGGAATTCACTAATCGGGAGTCCTATTTGCGAACTGTCAGTTCCTATAAGTTACTCTACCCTCAAGGGAAGTGCTCGTGCCAGTTTCTGATTTTACCTTGGGCCGTTTTCGAGCTAGAGTGTTGGAAAATCTTATGTTTCAGTCGTAATTCTCTAACCGGGAGTCATATTTTCGAACAAGTTACTCTACCTTCGAAGGAAGTGCTCGTGCTAATTTTCAATTTTTCTGGGGGTCATTTTCCGTTTCTGGACCCCCGGCGGGCCGTTTTGGAGCCTAAGTGAAGGAAAATCCCATGTTTCGCTCGTAATTCTCTAATCGGGAGTCCTATTTATGAAAAGTCAGTTCCTACAAGTTACTCTACCCTCGAGCAAAGTGCTTCTGCTGGTTTCCGATTTTTCCGGTCGCCGTTTACTGTTTCGGGACCCCGACGGGCCGTTTTCGAGCCAAAGTGTTGGAAAACCCCATGTTTCAGTCGTAATTCTCTAATCGGGAGTCCTATTTGCGAACTGTCAGTACCTAAAAGTTACTCTACCCACGAGTAAAGTGCTCGTGCCGGTTTTTGATTTTGTCCGGCGGCCGTTTCCAGTTCTGGACCCCCGGCGGGCAGTTTTTGAGTTTTAAGTGTTGGAAAATCCCATGTTTCATTCGTAATTCTCTAACCGAGAGTCCTATTTCCGAACCGTCAGTTACTACAAGTTACTCTACCTTCGAGGGAAGTGCTCGTGCCTGGTTTTTGATTTTCTCGGATGCCGTTTCCCGTTCCAGACACCCGGTGGGCCGTTTTGGAGCTCAAGTGTTGGAAAATCCAATGTTTCACTCGTAATTCTCCAATCGGGAGTCCTATTTGCGAACTGTCAGTACCTAAAAGTTACTCTACCCACGAGTAAAGTGCTCGTGCTCGTGCCAGTTTTTGATTTTGTCCGGCGGCCGTTTCCAGTTCCAGACCCCCGGCGGGCAGTTTTTGAGTTTTAAGTGTTGGAAAATGCCATCTTTCTGTCGTAATTCTCTAACCGGGAGTCTTATTCGCGACCTGTCAGTTCTTATGACTTACTCTACCCTCGAGGGAAGTGGTCGTGCCGGTTTTTGATTTTTTTGGATGCCGTTTCTTGTTCTGGACCCCCGGCGGGCAATTTTCGAGCCTTAAGTTTCGGAAAATCCCATCTTTCAGTCGTAATTCTCTAACCGGGAGTCTTATTCGCGACCAGTCAGTTCCAACAAGTTACTCTACCCTCGAGGGAGGTGCTCGTGCCGTTTTTCAATATTTTCTGGGGCCGTTTCCTGTTCCAGACCCCCGGCGGCCGTTTTCGAGCTAAAGTGTTAGAAAATCTCATGTTTCGCTCGTAATTCTTTAATCGAGAGTCCTATTTGCGAACCGTCAGTTTCTATAACTTACTCTACCCTCGAGCGAAGTGCTCGTGCTGGTTTCTGATTTTTCCCGCAGCGGTTTACCGTTCTAGGCCCCTGATGGGCCTTTTTCGAGCCAAAGTGTTGGAAAATCCCATGTTTCAGTCGTAATTCTCTAACCGAGAGTCCTATTTGCGAACCTTCAGTTCCTACAAGTAACTCTACCCTCGAGGGAAGTGATCGTGCCGATTTTCGATTTTTCTGAGGGCCATTTCCAATTTCTGGACCCCCAGTGGGCCGTTTTGGAGCCTAAGTGTTGGAAAATCCCATGTTTCGCTCGTAATTCTCTAATCAGGAGTTCTATTTGGGAATTGTCAGTTCCTACAATTTACTCTACCCTCAAGGGAAGTGCTCGTGCCGGTTTTCATTTTTTCCTTAGGCCGATTCCCGTTCCAAACCCCGGCAGGCCGTTTTCGAGCCTAAGTTTTGGAAAATCACATGTTTCGCTCGTAATTCTCTAACCGGGAGTCCTATTTACGAACCATCAGTGCCTACAAGTTACTCTACCCACGAACAAAGTGCTCGTGCCGGTTTTCAATTTCTCCCCCGACCGTTTCTCATTCCAGGCCACCGACGGGCTGTTTTCGAGCATAAGTGTTGGAAAATCCCATGTTTCAGTCGTAATTCTCCAACCGGGAGTCCTATTCGTGACCCGTTAGTTCCAACAAGTTACTTTACCCTCGAGGGAAGTGCTCGTGACGGTTTTCAAACTTTTCAGGGGCAGTTTCGCGTTCCGGACACCCGGCGGGCCGTTTTCGAGCCTAAGTGTTGGAAAATCCCATGTTTCGCTCGTATTTCTCAAACCGAGGGTCCTACTTCCGAACCATCTGTTCCTACAAGTTACTCTAGCCTCGAGGGAAGTGCTCGTGCCGGTTTTCGATTTTACCTTGGGCTGTTTCCCGTTTCAGTTCCTACAAGTTACTCTACCCTCGAGGGAAGTGATCGTGCTGGTTTTTGATTTTTCCCGGGGCCATTTCCTGTTTCGGGATCCCAGGCGGGCCGTTTTCGAGCCAAAGTGTTGGAAAATCTCATGTTTCGCTCGTAATTCTCTAATCGAGAGTCCTATTTGCGAACCGTCAGTTCCTATAACTTACTCTACACATGAGCGAATTGCTCGTGCTGGTTTTCAATTTTTCCCACAACTGTTTACCGTTCCAGGCCCCCGACTGGCCTTTTTCGAGCCAAAGTGTTGGAAAATCCCCTGTTTCAGTCGTAATTCTCTAACCGGGAGTCCTATTTGCGAACCTTCAGTTCCTACAAGTTACTCTACCCTAAAGTGAAGTGATCGTGCCGGTTTTCGATTTTTCAGGGGGCCATTTCCTATTTCTAGACCCCCGGTGGGCCGTTTTAGAGCCTAAGTGTTGGAAAATCTCATGTTTCGCTCGTAATTCTCTAATCGGGAGTCGTATTTGCGAACTGTCAGTTCCTACAAGTTACTCTATCCTCAAGGGAAGTGCTCTTGCCGGTTTTCGTTTTTTCCTTGTGCCTATTCCCGTTCCAGACCCCGGCAGGCCGTTTTCGAGCCTAAGTTTTGGAAAATCACATGTTTCGCTCGTAATTCTCTAACCGGGAGTCCTATTTGCGAACCATTAGTGCCTACAAGGTACTCTACCCACGAACGAAGTGCTCGTGCCATTTTTCGATTTCACCCACGGCCGTTTCCCATTCCAGGTTATCGACGGACTGTTTTCGGGCCTAAGTACTGGAAAATCCGATGTTTCAGTCGTAATTCTAACCGGGAGTCCTATTCGTGACCCATCAGTTCTACCAAGTTACTCTACCCTCGAGGAAGTGCTCGTGACGGTTTTCGAACTTTCGAGGGGCAATTTCCCATTCCGGACCCCCGGCGGGCCGTTTTTGAGCATAAGTGTTGGAAAATCCCTTGTTTCACTCGTAATTCACTAATCGGGAGTCCTATTTGCGAACTGTCAGTTCCTACAAGTTACTCTACCCTCAAGGGAAGTGCTCATGCCGGTTTCTGATTTTACCTTAGGTCGTTTCCCGTTCCAGGCCCCCGGCGGGCCGTTTTCGAGCCAAAGTGTTGGAAAATCTTATGTTTCAGTCTTAATTCTCTAACCGGGATTCATATTTTCGAACCGTCAGTTCCTACAAGTTACTCTACCCTCGAGGGATGTGCTCGTGCTGGTTCTCAATTTATTTGGGGGCCGTTTTCTGTTTCTGGACCCCCGGCGGGCCGTTTTGGAGCCTAAGTGTTGGAAAATCCCATGTTTCGCTCGTAATTCTCTAATCAGAAGTCTTATTTATGAAAAGCCAGTTCCTACAAGTTACTCTACCCTCGAGCGGAGTCCTTGTGCCAGTTTCCGATTTTTCCTGCAGTCGTTTGCCGTTCCGGGCCCCCGACGGGCCGTTTTCGTGCCGAAGTGTTGGAAAATCCCATGTTTCAATCGTAATTCTCTAACCAGGAGTCCTATTTCCGAACCGTCAGTTCCTACATGTTACACTTCCTTCGAGGGAAGTGCTCGTGCCGGTTTTTGATTTTTCCAGATGTCGTTTCCTGTTCCGGACCCCTGGTGGGCCATTTTGGAGCCCAAGTGTTGAAAATCCAATGTTTCACTCGTAATTCTCTAATCGGGAGTCCTATTTGCGAACCGTCATTGCCTACAATTTGCTCTACCCTCGAGGGAAGTGCTCGTGCCGGTTTTCAATATTTCCAGGGGCCGTTTCCCGTTCCGGACCCCCGGCGGGCCGTTTTCGAGCCTAAGTGTTGAAAAATCCCATGCTTCGCTCGTAATTCTCTAACCGAGAGTCCTACTTGCGAACCATCTATTCCTACAAGTTACTCTACCCTCGAGGGTAGTGCTCGTGCCGGTTTCCGATTTTACCTTGTGCCGTTTCCCGTTCCAGGCCCCCGGCGGGCCATTTTCGAGCCAAGTGTTGGAAAATGTCATGTTTAAGTCGAAATTCTCTAACCGGGAGTCCTATTTGCGAACCATCAGTTCCTACAAGTTACTCTACCCTCGAGGGAAGTGCTCTTACTGGTTTTCGATTTTTCCGGGGGCCGTTTCCCGTTTCGGGACCCCCGGTGTGCCGTTCTGGAGCCTAAGTGTTGGAAAATCCCATGTTTCGCTCGTAATTCTCATATCGGGAGTCCTATTTATGAAAAGTCAGTTCCTACAAGTTACTCGACCCTCGAGCAAAGTGCTTGTACTGATTTTTGATTTTTCCTGTGGCCGTTTACCGTTCCAGGCCCCAGATGGGCCTATTTCGAGCCAAAGTGTTGGAAAATCCCATGTTTCAGTCGTAATTCTCTAACCTGGAGTCCTATCTGCGAATCTTCAGTTCCTACAAGTTACTCTACCCTCGAGGGAAGTGATCGTGCCGGTTTTCGATTTTTCCGGATGCCATTTCCCGTTCCGGACCCCCGGTGGGCCGTTTTGGAGCCCAAGTGTTGGAAGATCCAATGTTTCACTCGTAATTCTCTAATCGGGAGTCCTAGTTGCGAACCGTCAGTGCCTACAAGTTACTCTACCCATGAGTAAAGTGCTCGTGCCGGTTTTTGATTTTTTCCGGCGGGCTGTTTTCGAGCGTTAAGTGTTGGAAAACCCCATCTTTCAGTCGTAATTCTCTAACCGGGAGTCCTATTCGCGACCCGTCAGTTCTAACAATTTACTCTACCCTCAAGGGAAGTGTTCGTGCCGGTTTTCAATATTTCCGGGGGCCGTTTCCCGTTTTGGACCCACGACGGGCCGTTTTCTAGCCAATGTGTTGGAAAATCTCATGTTTTGCTCGTATTTCTCTAATTGAAAGTCCTATTTGTGAACAGTCAGTTCCTATAACTTACTGCACCCTCAAGCGAAGTGCTCGTGCTGGTTTCCGATTTTTCCCGCAGCCATTTACCTTTCCAGGCCCCAGACGGGCCTTTTTCGAGCCGAAGTGTTGGAAAATCCCATGTTTCAGTCGTAATTCTCTAACCCGGAGTCTTATTTGCTAACCTTCAGTTCTTACAAGTTACTCTACCCTCGAGGGAATGGATCATGCCCGTTTTCGATTTTTTCGGGGGCCATTTCCTGTTTCTGGACCCCCGGTGGGCCGTTTTTCAGCCTAAGTGTTGGAAAATCCTATGTTTCGCTCGTAATTCTCTAATTGGGAGTCTTATTTACGAACTACCAGTTCCTACAAGTTACTCTACCCTCAAGGGAAGTGCTCGTGCCAATTTTCGTTTTTCCTAGGGCTGATTCCCGGTCCAGACCCCGGCAGGCCGTTTTCGAGCCTAAGTTTTGGAAAATCACATGTTTCGCTCGTAATTCTCTAACCGGGAGTCCTATTTGCGAACCATCAGTGCCTACAAGTTACTCTACCCACGAACGAAGTGCTCGTGCCGGTTTCCATTTTCTCCTGCGGCCGTTTCCCATTCCAGGTCACCGAAGGGATGTTTTCAAGCTCAAGTGTTGGAAAATCCCATGTTTCAGTCGTAATTCTCTAACCGGGAGTCTGATTCGTGACCCGTCAGTTCCTACAAGTTACTCTACCCTCGAAGGAAGTGCTTGTGCTAGTTTTCAATTTTTTCGGGGGCCGTTTCCTATTATTGGACCCCCGGTGGGCCGTTTTGGAGCCTAAGAGTTGGAAAATCCCACTTTTCGCTCGTAATTCTCTAATCGGGAGTCCTATTTATGAAAAATCAGTTCCTATAAGTTACTCTACCTCGAGCAAAGTGCTTGTGCTGGTTTTTGATTTTTCCTATGGCCGTTTACCGTTTCGGGCCCCCGACGGGCCGTTTTAGGGCCAAAGTGTTGGAAAATTCCATGTTTCAGTCGTAATTCTCTAACTTGGAGTCCTATTTCCGAACCATCAGTTACTACCAGTTACTCTACCCTCGAGGGAAGTGCTCGTGCCGATTTTTGATTTTTCTGGATGCCGTTTCCCCGTTCCGGACCCCCGATGGGCCGTTTTGGAGCCCAAGTGTTGGAAAATCCAATGTTTCACTCGTAATTCTCTAATCGGGAGTCCTATTTGCGAACCGTCAGTGCCTACAAGTTACTCTACCCACGAGTAAAGTGCTCGTCCCGGTTTTCGATTTTGTCCGGTGGCTGTTTCCCGTTCCGGACCCCCGGCGGGCAGTTTTCGAGCCTTAAGTGTTGGAAAATCCCATCTTTCAGTCGTAATTCTCTAACCGGGAGTCCTATTCGCGTCCCGTCAGTTCCAACAAGTTACTCTACCCTCGAAGGAAGTGATCGTGCCGGTTTTCGATTATTCCGGGGGCCATTTCTTATTTCTGGACTCCCGGTGGGCCGTTTTGGAGCCTAAGTGTTGGAAAATACCATGTTTTGCTCATAATTCTCTAATCGGGAGTCCTATTTGAGAATTGTCAGTTCCTACAAGTTACTCTACCCTCAAGGGAAGTGCTCGTGCCGGTTTTCATTTTTTCCTTCAGCCGATTCCCGTTCCAAACCCCGGCACGCCGTTTTCGAGCCTAAGTTTTGGAAAATCACATGTTTTCGCTCGTAATTCTCTAACCGGGAGTCCTATTTGCGAACCATCAGTGCCTACAGGTTACTCTACCCATGAACGAAGTGCTCGTGCCGGTTTCCATTTTCTCCCGCGGCTGTTTCCCATTCAAGGCCACCGAAGGGCTGTTTTCGAGCCCAAGTGTTGGAAAATCCCATGTTTCAGTTGTAATTCTCTAACCGGGAGTCCTATTCGTGACCCGTCAGTTCCAACTAGTTACTCTACCCTCGAGGGAAGTGCTCGTGACAGTCTTCGAACTATTTAGGGGCAGTTTCCCGTTCCGGACCCCCGGCGGGCCGTTTTCGAGCCTATGTGTTGGAAAATCCCATGTTTCACTCGTAATTCTCAAACCAAGGGTCCTACTTCCGAACGATTTGTTCCTACAAGTTACTCTGCCCTCGAGGGAAGTGCAAGTGCCGGTTTCCGATTTTACCTTGGGCCGTTTCCCTTTTCAGTTCCTACAAGTTACTCTACCCTCGAGGGAAGTGATCGTGCCGGTTTTCGATTTTTCCGGGGGCCATTTCCTGTTTCTGGACCACCGGCGGGCTGTTTTCGATCCAAAGTGTTGGAAAATCTCATGTTTCGTTTGTAATTCTCTATTCGAGAGTCCTATTTGCAAACTGTTAGTTCCTATAACTTACTCTACCCTCGAGCGAAGCGCTCGTGCTGGTTTCCAATTTTTCCCGCAGCCGTTTGCCGTTCCAGTCCCCCGACGGGCCTTTTTCGAGCGAAAGTGTTGGAAAATCTCATGTTTCAGTCGTAATTCTCTATTCGAGAGTCCTATTTGGGAACCATCAGTTCCCACAAGTTACTCTACCCTCGAGGGAAGTGATCGTGCCGGTTTTCAATTTTTCCGGGGGCCATTTCTTGTTTCTGGACTCCCGGTGGGCCGTTTTGGAGCCTAAGTGTTGGAAAATACCATGTTTTGCTCATAATTCTCTAATCGGGAGTCCTATTTGCGAACTATCAGTTCCTACAAGTTACTCTATCCTCAAGGCAAGTGCTCGTGCCGGTTATCATTTTTTCCTTGTGCCGATTCCCGTTCCAGACTCGGGCAGGCCGTTTTCGAGCCTAAGTTTTGGAAAATCACATGTTTCGCTCGTAATTCTCTAACCGGGAGTCCTATTTGGGAACCATCTGTGCCTGCAAGTTACTCTACCCACGAACGAAGTGCTCGTGCCGTTTCCCGATTTCACCAGCGGCCGTTTCCTGTTCCAGGCCACCGATGGATTGTTTTCGAGCCTAAGTATTGGAAAATCCCATGTTTCAGTCGTAATTCTCTAACCGAAAGTCCTATTCGTGACCCGTCAGTTCCAACAAGTTACTCTACCCTCGAAGGAAGTGCTCGTGACGGTTTCCAAACTTCTCAGGGGCAGTTTCCCGTTTCGGACCCCCGGCGGGCCGTTTTCGAGCCTAAGTGTTGGAAAATCCCATGTTTCACTCGTAATTCACTAATCTGGAGTCCTACTTGCGAACTTTCAGTTCCTACAAGTTACTCTACCCTCAAGTGAAGTGTTCGTGCTGGTTTCTGATTTTACCTTTGGCCGTTTCCCATTCCAGGCCCCCGGCGGGCCGTTTTCGAGCCAAAGTGTTGGAAAATCTCATGTTTCAGTCGTTATTCTCTAACCCGGGAGTCTTTTTTTTCGAACCGTCAGTTCCTACAAGTTACTCTACCCTCGATGGATGTGCTCATGCTGGTTTTCGATTTTTCTGGAGGCCGTTTTCCGTTTATGGACCCCCGGCGGGCCATTTTGGAGCCTAAGTGTTGGAAAATCCCATGTTTCGCTTGTAATTCACTAATCGGAAGTCCTAATTATGAAAAGCCAGTTTCTACAAGTTACCCTACCCTCGAGCGAAGTACTTGTGCTGGCTTTCGATTTTTCATGCAGTCGTTTTCCATTCCGGGCCCCCGACGGGCCGTTTTCATGCCAAAGTGTTGGAAAATCCCATGTTTCAATCGTAATTCTCTAACCGGGAGTCTTATTTCCGAACCGTCAGTTCCTACATGTTACTCTACCCTCGAGGGAAGTGCTAGTGCCGATTTTTGATTTTCCGGATGCCGTTTCCCGTTCCGGACCGCCGGTGGGCCGTTTTGGAGCCCAAGTGTTGGAAAATCCAATGTTTCACTCGAAATTCTCTAATCGGGAGTCCTATTTGCAAACCGTCAGTACCTACAATTTACTCTACCCTCGAGGGAAGTGCTCGTGCTGGTTTTCAATATTTCCGGGGGCCGTTTTCCGTTCCAGGACCCCCGGCGGGCCGTTTTCGAGCGAAAGTGCTGGAAAATCTCATGTTTCGCTCGTAATTCTCTAATCGAGAGTCCTATTTGCGAATCGTCAGTTCCTATAACTTACTCTACCCTCAAGCAAAGTGCTCGTGCTGGTTTCTAATTTTTCCCGCAGCCGTTTACCTTTCCACGCCCCCGACGGGTCTTTTTCGAGCCAAAGTGTTGGAAAATCCCATGTTTCAGTCGTAATTCTCTAACCGGGAGTCCTATTTGCAAAGCTTCAGTTCCTAGAAGTTACTCTACCCTCGAAGGAAGTGATCGTGCCGGTTTTCAATTTTTTCGGGGGCCATTTCCTGTTTCTGGGCCCCCGGTGGGCCGTTTTGGAGTCTAAGTGTTGGAAAATCCCATGTTTCGCTCGTAATTCTCTAATCGTGAGTCCTATTTGCGAACTGTCATTTCCTAGAAGTTACTCAACCCTCTAGGGAAGTGCTCGTGCCGGTTTTCATTTTTTCCTTTGGCCGATTCTCTTTCCAGACACCGGCAGGCCGTTTTCGAGCCTAAGTTTTGGAAAATCACATGTTTCGCTCGTATTTCTCTAGCCGGGAGTCCTATTTGTGAACTATCAGTGCCTACAAGTTACTATACCCACGGACAAAGTGCTCGTGCCGGTTTCCAATTTCTCCCGCGTCCGTTTCCCATTTCAGGCCACCGACGAGCTGTTTTCGAGCCTAAGTGTTGGAAAATCCCATGTTTCAGTCGTAATTCTCTAACCGGGAGTCCTATTTGCGAAGCTTCAGTTCCAACAAGTTACTCTACCCTCGAGGGAAGTGATCGTGCCGGTTTTCGATTTTTCCGGGGGCCATTTCCTGTTTCTGGACCCCCGGTGGGCCGTTTTGGAGCCTAAGTGTTGGAAAATCCCATGTTTCGCTGGTAATTCTCTAATCGGGAGTCCGATTTGTGAACTGTCAGTTCCTACAAGTTACTCTACCCTCAAGGGAAGTGCTCGTGCCGGTTATCATTTTTTCCTTGAGCCGATTCCCGTTCCAGACCCCGGCAGGTCGTTTTCGAGCCTAAGTTTTGGAAAATCTCATGTTTTGCTCGTAATTCTCTAACCGGGAGTCCCATTTGGGAACCATCAGTGCCTACAAGTTACTCTACCCACGTTCCAAGCCACCGACGAGCTGTTTTCGAGCCAAAGTGTTGGAAAATCCCATGTTTCAGTCGTAATTCTCTAACCGGGAGTCCTATTCGTGACCCATCAGTTCCAACAAGTTACTTTGCCCTCGATGGAAGTGCTCGTGATGGTTTTCGAGCTTACCAGGGGCAGTGTCCCGTTCTGGACCCCTGACGGGCCGTTCTCGAGCCTAAGTGTTGGAAAATCCCATGTTTCGCTCGTATATCACTAATTGGAAGTCCTAATTATGAAAAGCCAGTTGCTACAAGTTACCCTACCCTCGAGCGAAGTACTTGTGCTGGTTTCCGATTTTTCTCGCAGTCGTTTGCCGTTCCGGGCCCCCGACGGGCCGTTTTCGTGCCAAAGTGTTGGAAAATCCCATATTTCATTCGTAATTCTCTAACCAGGAGTCCTATTTCCGAACCGTCAGTTCCTACAAGTTACTCTACCTTCTTGGGAAGTGCTCGTGCCGGTTTTTTATTTTTCCGGATGCCGTTTCCTGTTCCGGACCCCCGGTGGGCCGTTTTGGAGCCCAAGTGTTGGAAAATCCCATCTTTCAGTCGTAATTCTCTAACCGAGAATCCTATTTGCGACCCGTCAGTTCTAACAAGTTACTCTACCCTCGAGTGAAGTGCTCGTGCCGGTTTTCAATATTTCCGGGGGCCATTTTGTTAGTTTTATGGACTCAATCCAGTAGATGATATAATAAATTGATTAATTTCTTTATTTATCAGTATATTCATGCTTTCCTTTCATGAGATGAATGGTGATTTATTATATACTTGCACATAACCAATACGAATGACATGATGGTTCATGAGATGAACCGGGGTCCACAAGTATATTAGATGTAACACATGTGTATGGATGAGATCCACATACGGGAGACATGTGTGGCAAATCTTATACTTAAATATTATCACAACCAGTGATGAGACTGGACATCTCATACTGATAAGGTTGCAGTACTTTGATCACTATGAGATAGTGTGATTTGTCTCAATCATCAGAATGGAAGATTCTGGATCATAGTGCTGGTACATTTGATGTATTGAAGGACCATGAGAAGCACCTTATAAACACTGTCTTTATTTTAAGGTCTGCTCTCATAATTCTCTAGCAATAGGCTCTCAATCCTGAGACATTAATGAACTCAAGTTTCTATCTATTCATTTGCTTTGAGTCACCAATGAGTGAGGCCAAATGTAGGTCAATACCTCGGTGATTTGGGTACATGGTAGTAGAGCTGTGGAAACATTCAATAGTCAAGAAGGAATCTATCTCTAATATCCTCTTCTGCCAATTAATGGATTTATCATTGGTAAGTGCGCACTCATTCTGATTAAGAGTTAATTGGAAAGGTACCTATGATCATTATAATTAATTGGGGCTCAAGGATAATAAGATATGGATCTATTTTGGAAGACAGGTCCAATTGATCCATGGATATTGATAGAGGGGTCTACTTGTGGTAATGTGGAAGTTTAGGGTCTTCTATGTAATATTCCTAAGACTGGAGTTCAATTGCATTTATATAGTGGAGTTATTTGCAATTAACTGTGGGCCCGGATTACACATGAGATGTGGGGTCGCGAGTCCCAGTTGGAGCCAGCTTTCTAAGGAATCCCTAGTGGTCCCCACGCTAGCCAAATTATTAGAAAGTATCTAATTCTAGTTGAACTCTAAAAGGAAAGTTACTATTTCTATTTGAAGTGAGACTTCTAATAGTGGTAATAGTGGACTTACTAATTTTAGTAGAAGTGAGACTTCTATTTTAATTAGAAAAGAATTGGAAAGTTACTAATCATACTTGAAGTGAGACTTCTAATTATGATATGGTAAATTACTAATTAATGGAAGTAAGACTTCTATTGTAATTAGTAAAGAGGAGGCAACTTGCAAAAGCTATAAATAAGAGGAGAAGAGGCCTTGGACGTCCATGCACTCTCCATACATTGGGATTCACGTCCAAGCCTCCCTAGTGCAAGTGTTGCACGAGTTCTTCCTCCTCTCCCTCTTCTAGTTCTCTTTCTAGTTCCTCCCTAGAGTTCCTAGTAGTTTTCTCTTGGAGATCCCACCATCTTCTTGAGAAAAGGAGAATCTAATACGGGTCATAGCGTGGAAGATCAAGAGGTCTTGGAGATTCCTATTTGATTAGTGAAAGCGTTTCATCATCAAAGAAAGACGCAACTTCTCCATTAGAGCACAACCGAGCTGCACAGGTATAATCTACTTCCTTGCGTGTTGTAGATTTATTTGTAGCTTATACGTTGCTGGTTCTATCTTCTAGATAGATTACATTTATTGATCATGATGGCTGAGATTGAGGACATAGATCTTGGATTGAGTTTTATAGCCTTCTGGATAGTTGATCCCTGCGTCAAGTGGGTCAAAAGTTTTTGAAACCTATCCTAGAGGCCCACCCTATTTCTAACAATTGGTATCAGAGCCTTACCTCATCTCTTATCATGTTAGATCAGTAAGCTTGATCTAATCTTTACATGAGATGCGAAGAGGATAGATCAAGGGCTATGTACGGATCAGTTTGATGGTTTTGCTTGGACAATTAGTAAATCCATATTTGGATAGTCACATAAGGGTCTAACAATGATGGAATGATAGTAGGAAGCCATTGGAAATCTTCAGAAGAGTTTTGGAGATGGTTGGACACGAAATTGAAAAACCCAACTTGCAGATTTCCGTCAGGCAGGTCGACCGAGCCCTCTGGTCGGTCGACCGAAGACACTGAGGCCGGTCGACCGAACCCTCTAATAGGTCGACCGAACAGACTGACATATGAGATCTCAATTTTTATTTTTGTTTCGGGGGACACCCCCGGACCCCCTCTGCATAGGGGGCATGAATCATAGTAGTGGCAATATTTGGCATCCTGTCTTTCCATTATTGTTTGGTAACCCGGCTTTGTGAGTTGCTTTGCTAGTATGAGATACTAACATGCAGGTTATCATGTTCTCTCCATATGGCCCACAACTCTTTTTACTTTCTTTTATGGTTGAATGTTTATTTTTGGCAAGTTGTAAAGGGCATCATGGTTTCCTTGTTTTCCCGGTTTAGGGCAAGGCATGGTGAAATTTCCTATGAGCCTTTTATTTCCATTAATAGATTATCATGTAAGTCTCATCGTAGAGACATAGGAATTTATGTAATTTTCTTAATTTGTAAATTCTGGCGATGTCCGAGACTAAGAAGGAAAGTGAAGTTGGACTCCTAATCAAAGAGTTTGAAGATTACCAAAGGTGTTTTGGAGTTTCCCAAAGTGTTTGAGGAATTCCAAATTTTGAAAAGTCTAGAAGTCCAAGAAGTCTATTCCGCTTGGGCCATGTGGAGGAGAGGACTAGTTTCTAATTTTAGCGTTTTCTATTTATAGTTGAATACTTTATTTAGAATGTTTCCAAATCTGATCTAAACATAGCAAGTTAATAATATTGGTCAAATCAAATTAATTTTTGGAAATAGTTCTAATTAGTGTTGATGTCCCATGAGATGGACACATTGGTAACACTAATTTATGAAACTGGACTTTCCTTAAAATAACTTGACTTGGAACCAATCTTAGATCATATCATGAGATGATTTGATGATTCATATATTTATATATGTGGGCCCTCATACCTTAAAAGGAAATCCTCAATTCAAAATATTAAGTGGGAGCGGGGCATTTAAATTGATAAATCCCCATGGTTTTCCACCATAGGTCCATTGTAAGGAAAGTATTAGCCTCGCGCCACCAAGAGTGTGGCCATTTCTTCGGAGGGCTTTTACTTGTCTGGTTACTAGATATGGATCTCCTATGGATAGTATTGGTGAGACGGGGTGGGGGCTCACTCCCTTAGGAGGAGCTGCTCACAACGGTTGTCATGCAATGCTAGTTGGTGGGTCACACTTAACTAAAATAATGATGTAGTATCCCCTAGGATTTGCCTCATGTATTTTAGAAACCAAAGCAAATCGGGAGTCATACATTATATGGTATGAGATACCTAGATGATAATGAATGATGGGGATCATGGATAGTTAGTCTTAATTCTAATTTTGACGAACTTTGATCCGCACCAATCCAAGGACATTTGCACTCCCCTAGGAGGCATGCCCTAAGGGATTGGGATTCCGATGTATTCTGAATTCAGTGCTTATGAGGATTCCCATATGAATTTGGTAGTATACTAAACCCTAATGTCATTTATATTCTTTCATTGAATGTATGGTTATGTGCTTTAATTTATACAGCATGAATTCGAATACTTTCAATCCACTTGAGACCATCCTCAACCAGAAAAGTTGATGGGATCCAACTATGTAGACTGGAAAAGGAACCTGGATATTATCTTGACATCTTCAAGTTGCAAATATGTCCTTCTAATACCCTCCCTTCCTGAGCCTGAGCCTGATGCACCACAGATTGTGAAAAACTTTTACACCAAGTGGACCAAAGACAATGAGAAGGCCAGATGTTTTATTCAGGCATCCATGTCTACTGTTTTGCAAGAACAACATCAATCCTATAAGTCAGCATACGATATTATATCGAACTTAAAGGAGATGTTTGCAGACCAGGTCAGGCTTGCTAGGCAGGCTGCTGTAAAAGTGCTGATGGAGACAAAGTTGGCTGAGGGAACCCCAGTACAAAAACATTTGTTACAAATGAAGTTGGCATTGAATGAGTTAGATGTACTGGGGACTACGTTTGATACAGAAACGCAGATCCACATGATCATTCAATCACTACCAGACTCATTCAAACATTTCGAGACCAATTATAGTAAATTGGAAATGACCATAGCTGAGCTGTCTCGGCAGCTGGTAGTGTTTGAGGAAATCATGAAGAAAAGACCAACTGCCCTCATGACAGAAAAGTCATTTGCTAAGTCTAAACCGAAAGGCAAAGACCGGGATAGCAAGAAGAAATTAGTCATCAAAGGTCCTAAGGTGGAGTATGGTTCCACTAGTGGTATGGCCAAGGTCAAGGGTACGGGAGCAATGGGAAAGTGTTTCCACTGTGGTATGACAGGACATTGGAAGAGGAATTATCCACGATTTCTGTCAAAGGAAAAGACCTCAGGTATGATTGAGTCACTTATTTCTGAAGTTGGTTTTGCAACTAGTACTTCAGAATCCCGGTATGTAGACTTCGGTGCAACTAATTACATCAGTAATATGTTGTAGGAGTTACAGGTAACTAGGAGGATTAATGACGGAGAAATCATTGTTAACCTGGGATTGGAAGCCAAGGCAGAAGCAGTGTCAGAAGGAGTAGTAACTTAGTTATTTTCAGATATTAATTTGATTTTGTCAGATACATTATATGTACCGTTTTAAGACGGAATTTTAATTTCTAGTATGATGAATAAGAGTTATTGAGTTACTTTTGGTAATTAAATCGTCTTAAAGAGGAGCAGTACTCTTATATATTCTGACAAGGTAATCAATGACTTTTATTTGTTAACTCCCACAATGTATGAGATACATGACACTGATGTTAATGATAGACCATCATTAAAGAGGTAGTCACCTTCATCTAATCCAACAAATTTTGGCACCTAAGAGGCTAGGTCATATAAACCTAAACAGGATTGACAGGCTAGTGAAAGATGGTATCTTGCCATCATTAGTGGTAGAACCAATGCTTATCTGCAAATCCTGTTTGGAAAGCAAATGACCAATAGACCCTTATTCATATAAGGGCAGTAGGGCCAAAGATTTATTGGAGTTAGTGTTTACTGATGTGTATGGACCCATAATATTAGAACGAGAGATTGATATGGGTATTTCATCACTTTCACTGATGATTACTCGAGATATGAATACATATACCTTATGCACCGCAAGTTCGAGATTTTTTGAATAGTTCAAAGAGTTTTCAAGCGGAAGCGGAAAAGCAATTAGGTAAAAGTATAAATACTTTTCGATAAGATCGATAAGGCGAATATTTCTCCACTAATTTTATGGGATACTTATCAGATTTTGGGATTTGATCCCAGTAGTCTGCTCCTGGTTTGCCTCAACAAAACGGAGTAGCAGAAAGAAGGAACAAGACTCTTTTAGCTATGATCAAGTCTATGATTGAATTTCTACGGATTACCTATATTTTGGGATATGGAAACTGAAATATATATACTAAACCTCATTCCATCTAAGTCTATACTTGAGACTCCCAGGGAGTTATGGACAAGGCGAATGCCTAGTCTATGACTTTTTCAGGGTTGTCCACCACACGTGCTGAAGGATAAGACGGATTAGTTGGAATCGAAGTTGGAAGTATATATGTTTATATTCTATCCCAAAAAGGAACTAAAGGTTGGTTGCTCTATAATCCCAGAGAGCAAAAAGTGCTTCACAGCACCAATGCGGTTTTCTTGAGGGAGATTATAAGATTAATTGGAAATCTTTAGTAATGGTTATCTTGGAAGAAATTTAAGAAAGAACAATTCCAATTCCAAGAATAACCAAACTTTAAGAAAATCCGCCCATACTTGACCCAGTAGTTACACCAGTGCCTTGTCGTAGTGGGAGTATTGTCAGGACCCTTGACAAGTTCTCGGTTTTGGGAAAGTCTTACAAGGCAATCCCGGTGTAACCGGAACAAGATCCCTGGAACTATGATAAAGCAGTTAATGACATAGTTTTTGGGACGTTGGTTAGATGCTATGAAAGCTGAGGTGGAGTCTTTGTACTCTAATTAGGTCTGGATACTTGTGGACTTGCCTGCCAATAGCAAACCTATTTGGTGCAAGTGAGTCTACAAGAGAAAAAGAAAGCCAGATGGAAGAGTTCCATCTGGGTACTCTTATCCATTGTGGTTCATCTCGGTGACGAGATTTGGCAAATGGATG
The DNA here is from genome assembly GCA_012931725.1 of Litsea cubeba. Lineage (NCBI taxonomy): Eukaryota > Viridiplantae > Streptophyta > Magnoliopsida > Laurales > Lauraceae > Litsea > Litsea cubeba. Next base: position 48,690,265 of record CM022944.1, on the reverse strand, counting down.
TCAAGACAGTGTCTCACGACGACAATCTTGAGGAAAACATCTATATGATGCAGCCAGGTGGTTCTATAGCTAATAACAAAATGCAAAGAGTTTGCAGGCTGCATAAGTCCATTTATGGATTAAAGCAGGTATACAGAAACAGGAACATCCGTGTTCACTAAGGAAATCAAGTCACTTGATTTTTATCAGAATCCGGATAAGTCATGTGTAAATGAAAAGTCAAGAATGCAGGGTAGTTTTTCTGGTATTATATGTCAACGACATCCTTCTCCCATGGAGTAACATAAGGATATCGTCAACAGAAAAAGTTTTGGTTGGCTAAGACTTTTGATAATAAAGGACTTTGGAAAAGCCAGGTACATCCTAGGAATCAATTTCCATTGAGACCGGAAAAATAGGATGATAGGCTTATCCCAATGATGTGTACATAGATAAGGTTCTGGTACGGTAAGCTATGCTTTGTACTAGACCGGACATCCGTCACGCAATACGCCTAGTTAGCAGATATAAGTCTAGCCCAGGTTTTTATCATTGACTGTTGTAAGATGTGTTCTCGAATACTTGAGAAGGACTAGAGATCACATGTTGAGTTATAGTAGTGATGAGTTGATTTCAGTCGGTTACATAGATACTGACTTCTAGTCAGATCAGGATTCCAGGAAATCAACTTCTGGGTATGTGCTTATGTTGTAGCAGCTTGAGAAGTAGTTAAGGTAGCAGATTGACTCAAAAGATTCCTTATGGAACTTGGAGTGATATTTTTGGCATGACAGCCGATCACAGTTTACTGTGATGACAGCAGGGCAGTCACTAAGTCCAAATAACCCAAGAGCCAAAAAGCATGTACAAATGAAGTTATACATGGTCAGATAGATTGTGCAGAGAGGTGATGTACGATCACCAAGATAGCCTCTGTAGACAATCTAGTAGATCCATTTACTAAGCCTTTGACTACCAAAGTCTTTGAGCTATATGTAAAAGGGATGTGCATGAGATGCAACTCTAACTGGCATTGAGCCCAAGTGGGAGATTGTTAGTTTTATGGACTCAATCCAGTAGATGATATAATAAATTGATTAATTTCTTTATTTATCAGTATATTCATGCTTTCCTTTCATGAGATGAATGGTGATTTATTATATACTTGCACATAACCAATACGAATGACATGATGGTTCATGAGATGAACCGGGGTCCACAAGTATATTAGATGTAACACATGTGTATGGATGAAATCCACATACGGGAGACATGTGTGGCAAATCTTATACTTAAATATTATCACAACCAGTGATGAGACTGGACATCTCATACGGATAAAGTTGCAGTACTTTGATCACTATGAGATAGTGTGATTTGTCTCAATCATCAGAATGGAAGATTCTGGATCATAGTGTTGGTACATTTGATGTATTGAAGGGCCATGAGAAGCACCTTATAAACACTGTCTTTATTTTAAGGTCTGCTCTCATAATTCCCTAGCAATAGGCTCTCAATCCTGAGACATTAATGAACTCAAGTTTCTATCTATTCATTTGCTTTGAGTCACCAATGAGTGAGGCCAAATGTAGGTCAACACCTCGGTGATTTGGGTACATGGTAGTAGAGCTGTGGAAACATTCAATAGTCAAGAATGAATCTATCTCTAATATCCCCTTCTGCCAATTAATGGATTTATCATTGGTAAGTGCGCACCCATTCGGATTAAGAGTTAATTGGAAAGGTACCTATGATCATTGTAATTAATTGGGGCTCAAGGATAATAAGATATGGATCTATTTTGGAAGACAGGTCCAATTGATCCATGGATATTGATAGAGGGGTCTACTTGTGGTAATGTGGAAGTTTAGGGTCTTCTATATAATATTCCTAAGACTGGAGTTCAATTGCATTTATATAGTGGAGTTATTTGCAATTAACTATGGGCCCGGATTACACATGAGATGTGGGGTCGCGAGTCCCAGTTGGAGCCAGCTTTCTAAGGAATCCCTAGTGGTCCCCACGCTAGCCCAATTATTATAAAGTATCTAATTCTAGTTGAACTTTAAAAGGAAGTTACTATTTCTATTTGAAGTGAGACTTCTAATAGTGGTAATAGTGGACTTACTAATTTTAGTAGAAGTGAGACTTCTATTTTAATTAGAAAAGAATTGGAAAGTTACTAATCATATTTGAAGTGAGACTTCTAATTATGATATGGTAAATTACTAATTAATGGAAGTAAGACTTCTATTGTAATTAGTAAAGAGGAGGCAACTTGCAAAAGCTATAAATAAGAGGAGAAGAGGCCTTGGACGTCCATGCACTCTCCATACATTGGGATTCATGTCCAAGCCTCCCTAGTGCAAGTGTTGCACGAGTTCTTCCTCCTCTCCCTCTTCTAGTTCTCTTTCTAGTTCCTCCCTAGAGTTCCTAGTAGTTTTCTCTTGGAGATCCCACCATCTTCTTGAGAAAAGGAGAATCTAATACGGGTCATAGCGTGGAAGATCAATAGGTCTTGGAGATTTCTATTTGATTAGTGAAAGCGTTTCATCATCAAAGAAAGACACAACTTCTCCATTAGAGCACAACCGAGCTCCAAAGGTATAATCTACTTCCTTGCATGTTGTAGATTTATTTGTAGCTTATACGTTGCTGGTTCTATCTTCTAGATAGATTATATTTACTGATCATGATGGCTGAGATTGAGGACATAGATCTTGGATTGGGTTTTATAGCCTTCTGGATAGTTGATCCCTGCTGATGGACCGCGCTCCTGCTCGGTTCCTACCGAGGTCGGCGGACGTGGGAGTCCGTTCGGTTCCGACCCTTTCGTAACCGGGGGGCAGGGGCGTGCATCAACTTTTTTTTTTTTTGTGAGGGTGTGCCAGATTTTCTATTTACTTGGAATTGCAAGTGGTGATCCGAGATCAACCTTCGCAAGTAAAAAGGAAATCAACTTCTTTCAAGTTTTCCATTGCACATATATTTAAGAAAAGAGACATTTTCTTGGTTTGCCGTGAAAGGCGATTTTTTGGCATTTATAGCCGATTTTGGCGTTTATAGCCGATTTTTGGCGTTTATAGCCGATTTTGGCGTTTATAGCCGATTTACAATCCTTATCAATAATGAAAGACAAGAGTTGTGATTTTTGTCTCTTTTGAAAAAATACAAACTACAATGAAAAGCAAGAAAAGGAGGATCTAACTTCTTAGGAGATTGTGGGGGACCTGTTTAGATTGACGGTCGTAAGCCATATGTGGGCTTCGCCATCATCCATGCAGATGAGAACAGAGGATGCTATTGATTCGCTTGGCTTGGCTATAACCTCAGGTTTTTAGAGAGCAAAGACCAAAAGAAGGTCCTATGTCCAATAAAAAGCCGAGTAGACGGGCTGAAAAGCCACGTCTAAGCCATTGGAGGCAGAAGGAGAAGGCAAGGACCTTGGGGGGGAGTACCCCCCAAGGGCTTTTGTCACCTTGTTGCGGTGGTTGGTGTAGAACTTCCGTAGAGTTTTCTCTCTTTTTTCTTTCTCTGGATTTCTGTGCTTTGTTTGTCTGTGTGTTTGTGCTTTTTTCTGATGATCCTTTCTTCTTGGAGAGCTCTCCTATTTATAGGCTTTTAGGTAGCCATTTAGGAGGGTTTATGAGCTTTGATTGTCATAAAGCTACATAAAGGGAGGAGTTACAGAATTGAATTCTTTATTTTGTAACTCCTTTTTCTTGGCTTCTGATTGGCCGGAGGAGATTGAGGGCATTTAATCGCCTTTAATCGCCATGATGGGAGGAGTTTCATGGGTTAAATGCCATGAATCTCTTGACTTGTAACTCCCGGATGCTTGCTTCTGATTGGTCCGTCCAAAGAAATGGATTAATGACTGTAATAAAGCTAGTCAATTAATCGCATTAAGTGGTCGCCGAGCAGTTGAAGAGTCGCAGGCCGTGCCGTGTCTTTTGGGATTCTTCTGGCGATGATCATCGATGAATCTTCATGTAGATCGACATCAGATGACCATGTAATTTCAGGTGTTTGTTGCCAACAGCGGGTCGGTGCCATCTGTCCTGTCGATTTCTCGATCGGTTGGGTAGAAAGCACACTTTTTTTGGTTGACCGGGTGGCGATCAATATTGTTTTCGATACTCTTGATGATTGACCCGTGTTTTGGATGGATGTCAGAGGATTTGGTGTCTCAAAAGCATGAATTTTGGAAAGTACCAGAGGCTGGGCGCTTCGAATCGCGAAAAAACGGCGAAAATCGGGGTTTCCGGGGCCTTCCCGGTAACCCCGGGCTCCAAGGTCGCCGGCGACCCTGGGCCAGGGTCGCAGGGTCTGCGACCCTGGGGGGTTTTCCCACTTTTTGTCCCGTTTTGTGTCCGTTTTTGCTGTTTTTCGATTCTTTTTTCTTCTGTATTTTTCCTTGACATTTTGACCATTTATTGGCCTGATTTCTTTGTAGGAAACCTGATGAGAATCCTTGCATTTTATTTTGCAAAGTTTCCAATTTCCTGAGAAAGCCGAAGACTTTGTAGTGCAGAGCTGCCGATTTTCCGTCAGAAGCTGAAACTGGGTCAAACGATGTCGGAATGACCTGAAATTTGGTGTGAAGCCTCCTGAGCAATAAATAAGACCAACCATAGGCTTTTGTTTGAGTTTTGAAGCCGTTTGGGGTCCTATCACCAGTAGGCTCGCTTTTGTCGCGATGAAGATGTCGTGGTTTGATGTGCGGTCAACCGATGTCCGATTGACTTGAAACTTGACAGGGAACCTATTGGAGTCATTTTAAGATGATCCATAGGCTCTGTCTTGGAAACCATGGTCCCGGAGAGCTTTGCCGCCGAGAGGCCTGATTTGGCTTCCGAGCGTCAAACTATGGTCAAATGTTGTGGAAATGACCTGAAATTTGACGTGTAGCCCTTTATAAGCATTTTGAAGCCGTCCATGTGCTCTATCTGATGAGTAATGGCCTCGGTGGTTCTCGCCGCCGAGAGGCTTGATTTAGCTGTTCGAGGGTTGATGTAGGGTCAAACGTTGTCGATGACGTAGGGTCCCTCCCATTTTGGCTCAAATTTGCCTTTGGACTTGTGAGCGAAGACCATTGGTCTTTTTACCGCAAGAACCAAGTCACTCTTTTTGTAGGCGCGTTGCCTGACCTTTTTATCGAAAGATCCTGCCATGCGTGCTTGGTAAAGTTCAATGCTTTGTTGAGCTTCGAGCCGTCTCTCATCGAGATTGTCCAGCTCATGGAGTCGAAATTTGACATTGCTTTCTTGAGTCATGTCGCAAGGATACCCTAAAGGAAGGAATTTATACTTCCAAGGGTACGACAACTTCGCATCCATAGACCAAGGAGAATGGTGTGCTATGGGTTGGTCCTCGAACGGTGGTTCGATAGGCCCACAAAGCTTCAGACATTTTATCGCTCCAGTCTCTTTTGTGACTAGAGACCATTTTTTTGAGGATTTTGCAGAGTGTCTTGTTGAAAGCTTCTGCTAACCCGTTTGCTGCCGGATTGTATGGAGTCGAAGGACAGCTTTGGATTTTGTATTTGTCGCAGAACCTGTAGAATCGATGATCCCGGAACTGTGGTCCGTTATCATGGACGAATCTTTTGGGTATGCCGAAACGACAAATGATGTTGGTGTGAGGAACTGAAGGACTGATGAGGTCTTCATTTCGTTAAACGCAAATGCTTCTGACCGCTTGGAGAAATAATCCGTAGCGGCGAAGATGAAGCGATGACCTTTGCTTGAAGGGGGAGAAATAGGACCTATGATGTCCATACCCCAGGCTTCGAAAGGCCATGAGATCGCTGTAGGATGCAGCCATTCTGGAGGCATGTGAATGTAATCTCCATGAACTTGGCATTGTTGGCAGCGCTTAGCAAATTGCATTGCGTCAGCTACCATGGTAGGCCAGTAATATCCTAACCTTTTTATCTGATCATAGAGCTTAGCTTCAGCCTGATGAGCTCCGCAAAGACCAGCATGAACTTCTTTGAGTGTTTCTTCAGCCTCTTGTTGTGACAAGCAGCGTAGAAGTACTCCGTTGAAGGATTTCCTGTAAAGGAGTTTTGAAGGAATATCCAAATGAAAGCTTGGGGTTCGCCTTTGGATGCTTACCCGTTCTTTTGGATCTTCAGGTAGGATTCCGAACATAATGTAATCAATGAACGGATCCCTCCAGTCGCCGATTGAAGTTTGAAGGATTGAAATCCGACTTCCGACCACTTGGTGGCATTCAGCAACTGCTTGGTGTGTGTTAAGAGGAGGAAGGATTCTTCTTTCGCACACTGTGATTTGCATGTTTTCCCCTTCCTGGATTGCCATGGATGCGGCAAGTCCGGCTAGGGCATCTGCACGTATGTTTTCACCTCTACGAATGTGGGTGATGTGACAGATGTCAAACTTTTGCAGAAGTGATTGTGCCTTGTTGTAGTAACGCAGCAAATCTGGCTTCCTGACTTCAAATTTCTGATTCATCTGGTTGACGATCAGTTGAGAGTCTCCAAAGACTTCCAGCATGGTGATACCGGATTCGATGGCGAGTTCCAATCCTAAGATTAGAGCTTGATATTCAGCTGCATTGTTTGTGCATGGTTCCAGTAGCGAGAAAGCGTGTGGAATCATGTATTTATCGGGGCTAACAAAGAGGATGCCAACTCCCGAGATCAGCTGTCTTTTTTCATTCGTCCTGGTTGCACCGTCAAAGTACATGTCCCAGTAGGCACTTTGTGAGAAAGTCTCCACATTGTAGACTGGTTCGTCTGGGAGATCATCTTTGAGCGGAGAATCTTTAGGCAATGGATGCTCTGCGAGGAAGTCCGCTAGAGCTTGCCCTTTGATTGCTTTTTGTGGTACATACCTAATATCAAATTGTGACAGAAGGATGGACCATTTTGCCAGTCGAGCATTGAGAGAACCTGCCTTTGTGACAAGGACCTTCAAGAGGTTGACCCTCGAGACCGGGTATACTGTGTTGGAAAGCAAGTAGTGACGCAGCTTTTGTACGGCGAACATCACTGCAAGACATTCTTTTTCGACTAGAGAGTAGCGATGCTCTGCACCTACTAGCATGCGGCTGAGGTAATATAGAGCAGCTTCTTTTCTTTGATCATTTTCTTGCGCAAGCAGAGCTCCCAAAGAGTGATCAAGGGCTCTTGTGTACAAGATGAATGGTTTTCCAGTGGTAGGAGCAGCTAACACTGGAGGTTTTGTCAGGTATGACTTGATGTCTTGGAAAGCAGCTTCACAGTCAGCATCCCAGACAAAGTTTACACCTTTTTTCATCAATCGGGAGAATGGACGGCATTTCCCCGAAAGATTGGAGATGAACCGTCTGATGTAGGCTAATCTCCCTTGAAGCCCTTTGAGTTCTCTCAAGGTTCTTGGAGAGGGCATTTCTAGAATGGCTTTGACTTTTATGGGGTCAAGCTCTATTCCAGCTTTCCGAACTAAGAATCCGAGGAACTTACCTGACGAGACGCCGAAGAAGCATTTCAAAGGATTCATTCGCAGTTTGTGTTTGCGAAGCCGGAGGAAGACTTCTCGAAGGTTCTCGAGATGATCTTCTTTTCTTTTGCTTTTGACGGCGAGGTCATCAACGTAACATTCAACCGTCTTGTGCTGCATATCTTGGAATATTTTCATCATAGCCCTCTAATATGTGGCACCAGCATTTTTCAAACCAAATGGCATGACAGTGTAGCAATACACGCCAAATGGGGTCCGAAAAGATGTATGTTTTTCATCTTCAGGATGCATCTTTATCTGATTGTAGCCAGAGAAACCATCCATGAATGTCATTCGCTCGAATCCACAGGTATTATCGATCATTACCTCTGGTATGGGGAGCGGAAATTCATCTTTAGGGCATGCGCCATTCAGGTCTCTATAGTCAATACAAACCCTGATCTGCCCATTTTTCTTTGTCACGGGGACGATGTTGGCCAACCATTCAGGATGTTGTTCCTCACGGATGAAGCCGACGCTTTTGAGTTTTTGAACTTCTTGTTCAATTTTATCCATCACATCTGGACGGAATCTTCTTTGGCCTTGCTTGACAGGCTTGATGTCTTCTTGAAGATTGAGTTTGTGAACTGCTATTTTGGGGTCTAAGCCTGGCATTTCAGCGTAAGACCATGCAAAGCAATCAACGAACTCACGAAGAAAGGCGATATACTCGGGTAACTCATCATCCTTTATATTCTTGCTTATGAATACAGGACGTGGGTTATCTGGTGTTCCCAAGTCTATCTTTTGAACATGATCTTTTGTTGGAAGGTTCGAAGGTGGTTCCTCCACAATATTTTCGGAGGCTTCCAGCTCAACGAAACCTTCTGGGTTTTCAAAGGCATTTCCAGACCAAGGTTTTGTTCCTTTCCAGGGGTCTTCTTGATCGGTAATTTTCCCAAGGCTTGCTATGAGATGATCCCAATCGCCTGTTGAAACCGGGTCGAAGTAGGCTACTTCTTTTGGAGGTGAGGGTTCTTCTGGGTCAGAAGTCCACACGTCTGTGCCATCGGACAACTCCTCTTCATTTTCGGAGAAATCGTGCCAATTGGATGAGCTTCCTGGATCTTTGTCAGGTGACTCATCAAAGAGATATCCAGGGAGATCGATGTCTTCATGGACTTAAGAAGTTGAGGCTTGGTCAGTATATTGACTTTTAAGCCTTTGTGTCAACTGTCTCAAGGGAGTGTCGGGATCATACCCTAACCCGTGTGAAGACTTTTCTACATAGCCGTAGAGTCTCCAATCTTCCAGCTGGCTTTTGGTCAAGACGGGCCCCAATGGCGTGAGAATACCGCGTCCTTCTCCCAAACCGACTGGGTTTTGAGCGTCATAGCCCATTTTCTTCATAATAGCTTGTGCCACAGAACTGTATAAGGATAGTTGAGGCATACCTTTATTTTGGAAAGGTTCAAGCATGGAGTTTGATGAAGAAGCATCCGATCTATGGAAGAAGATCGGCTTTTCCTTTGCTGAAGTTGCTGGAACAACGAAGGAAGCTGACGTAGGATCTTCTATGTCAGAAGTTATCTCCATTGGAGTGAGAGCAGGCTGAACTTGCTGAGTGTCAGCTTGGCTTGACGATGTGTCGTCTTCTGGCTCTGAATCCGAGTCCGTGTCTTGCATGATAGATACGAAAGAGATAACAAATTTGCCCCCAGGCTTTTGCTTTGCCTTCTTTACTTTAGTTGTGATGACCAAAGGCTTTGAAGATTTGAGGGAGATGATGAAGGGAGTTTGAATGCTCTCTTCAGATTTACCGGATGGTTTGTTTTCTTCCGGTGATTGTTGAGGAGCTGACTTGGTCTGCACATTGAGGACCTTTTTTTTCTTTGGTTTAGAGGTTGCAATGGCGGTTGGCTCTTTTCTTGATGATTTTTGACTGTTGAGGTCTTTAATCACTGTTTCAGCTTCCATGGAAGCTTCTAGGAGTTCTCCCAGGTTTTTTGATTTGTTGCCGATGATCATGGAGCAGATTCTGGCTCTCATGTTGTTTCGGCAAATGTCGACTAGCGACGCTTGTGGCAATACATCAGAGCATTTGTATGCCATTGCTTTCCACTTGTGAATGAAGTCATATGTTGATTCATTCTCCCCCTGTTTCAGGCTGCACAGCTGAGCCATAGTAGCGGGATGATCTTCACCTTTGAAGTGAGTCAGGAAGCGTGTCTCTAGCATGGCCCAGTTTTGGATTGAGTCCTCCGGCAGAGTGGGAAGGCCGTACCTTTTAGGGTACTTGCAAAGAGGCGGATCTTGAGTGCATCTTGATCCGCGATAGCTCCTGTCAGGATCTTGAAGTGGATGACGTGCTGTCTGGCTGATCCTTTCCCCGTATATGTTTGGATAGTAGGATGCTTGAATTTGGTGGGGAACGGGACTGAGTCCATCCATAAGGGATATGGTGGCTTAATCCCATGCTCCTTGAGTATATCCTCTTCTTTTGCTTTGGCGAGGATACTGTCTACGTCCTTTTTGGTAAGGGCGCGCGACTCATTTTCTTCTCCATTTACCTCGTCGTTTTGATGATTCGGAGGAGGTTCATTGTTCGCCTGATTTTGGAAGGCGAGGAGAAGGTTTTCCATCAGAGTTTCAATCCTCTGCTGGCCCTGTTCCAACTGCTCGATGCGGGTGATCGCATCTTCTGGAGGTGGATTGCGGGGTGGTGGCTCAGAATTTGTAGCCAAGACATTCATCCTTCGTGATTCGAACGAAGAAACTGTCCTGGTGACTGAGCTGGGGCTCATTCTTTTTGAAGAAGAGCTTGAGGAAGGATCACTCTGCCGTCCTTTGCTTGAAGGAGCAGGGGATTCTTCTGAATGTCTTCTTGTCCTTAAGACGCTGCGGGTCATCGGACGTCGGACATGGATTTTTGTTGCTGATTTTTGGTGTCTTCTGGTTTTTCCAACCATATGGACGGCAACAACTTGGTTGGGTCTTTCTTTTTCGACCCATTTGGGAGAGACTTGAAGTGTAGGAGGCTGGGTCCTTTGCTTCTCTAGTCTCTTTTGCCGGTATGAAGCGCGGCGGCGTATGCGACGGGCAATTTGAGCTTCGGTCTGCTCTGGCTGGGCTTTGACGATGAAGGATGTGCTCCCTCGGGCGCAGCAGCCGAGCCTGTCTTCTTTGCAACTGGGCAAGGACAGGATGCAAACCCTGTCCTTCGCCTGTTGCAGCGAAGCTTTGAATTTTTGAAGTTCGGCCCCTGTAGAGATGAAGGGTCGAACTGCAGGTTTGTAGGCCTTAGCAGGTGCTTGTAGAGGCCTTGTGATGCATGACTTGATTTTGGGCTTGTAGGAACAAGCCGGCTCATGCTGGGATGACTTGGAAGTCAGGTTGGAGATGGGTCTCTCCTCTTTCATGTAAGCAAGAGGGTAGAACTGGTTCTCCTTGAGTGGGGCCAGGAATGCTGGCTTAGTGGATGTTTGGGACCTTCTTTGCTTTGGTGAAGGTCTTGGGGACCAAGTCTTGGGATAGACCTGGTTGCTTACAGGTCGAGGCTTCGTGGAGCTGCCACGGGCTTCAGGCCTTCTGGTGCTCGCCTTTGGTGTCACGGTAGTGACACGTTGAGAGGCGAGTTTCTGCTTCTTGGAGGGAGCAGTTTGTTCCTCAGGAAGTGGGAATGGTCCCAGCGTCCCAAAGACGATAGTCCGGGGAGTCGAGGTCGGCCCGGAGTTCAGAGAGTTGCCGATGGAGTTGATGCTTCGGCAGCTGATGGGGCGCTTGTAAGTGCGCGAGGTTTGCTTCTGTTGAAGCATGAGTTGGTGCTTGTTTTCATCGAAAGTAATGGTTAGTGAAGCTGCCATTGTTAGTTTTTCGAAAATTTCTGAAACAAGACCACATCCATTAGTAATCACAAGAATATAATGATCATAAATGGGAAGTTCTATGGTTTCGTCTTTTCAAATTGCTAGAGGAAGATGACCCAAGCAACATGAAGAAGGCAAAACGCCATAGAGGGTACAATTGTTCTGATCGCAGGTATGGTAAGCCCAGAATGGGCATCCCAGTGACTGCTAGAAGCAATTGTGAACTTAAATTCGACTTATCGAGAAGCAGAGCTTGCTCGAGGTAAGAAGAATATAAAGTTGGAGTTACAGATGTGCCGGTCGCAATACAGTAGACCCTAAAAGGGCGTACTAGTACCGCTAGACACAAATGTTTTGAGACCGCATCTATGAGATGAGATTCTCTGTTTTGAAAGGTCAAAATTGGATTCATCAAAGAGAGCAGATGGTATTCCAATCTAAACACGGGCTCAGCGATTTCAGCGAGCGCCAGTGCTCAGAAAGAAATGAACCATAATTTCTCGAATCTGACTCTAAAAATGACGATTTTTTTTTTAAAAGGCCAATATCGGGTTCATCAAAGAGAGCAAAAGGCACTCCAATCTGAACACGGGCTCAGCGATTTCCGCGAGCGCCAGTGCTCAGAAAGGAGAAGACCAAGATTTCTCCAATCTGAACCCAAAATGACAGAAGTTTTTTTTTTTTAAGATTTTGAAGATTTTTTTTTTAAAAAAAAAATCTTTTTTTTATTTTTTATATATTTTTTTAAAGATTTTTTTTTGAAATTATTTTTTATTTTTTATTTTTTATTTTAAAATTTTAATTTTTTAAAAATTTTAATTTCTTTTTAAAATTTGTTTAAAAGACGAGAGAGTACACATAGGCCTCCTAACCCGGTCTTATGAAATCTTGATTGATAGAATTGCCCCCAGGTAAGGGTAGGATTACTTAATGAACCCGTTTGGAGGACCCTTGCCTAGAACAGTCAAGCTGTCAACACACTCTGGACAAGGCTTTTCTTTGAATCAACCATGATCAAAGAACACAGTTGGTTTAACCTTAGTGGTCTATGTCTTTTTTTTTAATTATATTTTTATTTTATTATATTTTTTTTAATGAACTCATCGAAGAGAAACGATGGCCCAAAACCTTAGTCGAACAGGCTCAACATTTCTGCAAGCGCGATAAACGATAGGAACGGATCAAGGTTTCTCAATTTTGAATCCAAAATGAGAAATCTAAATTTTTTTTATTTATATATTTTTTTTAGATCTTTAATGAACTCATCAAAGAGAAACAATGGCCCAATCCCCGATCCGAACACGGTCTCAGCGATTTCCGTGAGCGCCAGTGCCCAGAAGGGAGAGGATCAAAGTTTCTCAATTTTGAATCCAAACTGAAAAATCTGATTTTTTTTTGTTTTTTTTTTTGAAAAGAGAAAGAGTGGAAATAAATTCAAAGAATTAGAAATTTCCAAACAAAAAATCTCATCTCATTTTTTTTAGATGCGGAATCCAACATAGGCCACCAATTATAAAGTAGCCAAGGAACCGAGAAAAGAAATATAAGCATAGAGCAAAATATATGATATGCAAATATTTCATTTCTAGCATCGTGTTCTCAAATAAACGAGTCCCACCGGGTGTGCCAGCTTGATGGGCCGCGCTCCTGCTCGGTTTCTACCGAGGTCGGCGGACGTGGGAGTCCGTTCGGTTCCGACCCTTTCGTAACCGGGGGGCAGGGGCGTGCATCAACATTTCTTTTTTTGTGAGGGTGTGCCAGATTTTCTATTTTACTTGGAATTGCAAGTGGTGATTCGGAGATCAACCTTCGCAAGTAAAAAGGAAATCAACTTCTTTCAAGTTTTCCATTGCACATATATTTAAGAAAAGAGACATTTTCTTGGTTTGCCGTGAAAGGCGATTTTTTTGGCATTTATAGCCGATTTTGGCGTTTATAGCCGATTTTTGGCATTTATTGCCGATTTTGGCGTTTATAGCCGATTTACAATCCTTATCAATAATGAAAGACAAGAGTTGTGATTTTTGTCTCTTTTGAAAAAATACAAACTACAATGAAAAGCAAGAAAAGGAGGATCTAACTTCTCAGGAGATTGTGGGGGACCCGTTTAGATTGACGGTCGCAAGCCATATGTGGGCTTCGCCATCATCCATGCAGATGAGAACAGAGGATGCTATTGATTCGCTTGGCTTGGCTATAACCTCAGGTTTTTAGAGAGCAAAGACCAAAAGAAGGTCCTATGTCCAATAAAAAGCCGAGTAGACGGGCTGAAAAGCCACGTCTAAGCCATTGGAGGCAGAAGGAGAAGGCAAGGACCTTGGGGGGGAGTACCCCCCAAGGGACTTTTGTCACCTTGTTGCGGTGGTTGGTGTAGAACTTCCGCAGAGTTTTCTCTCTTTTTTCTTTCTCTAGATTTATGTGCTTTGTCTGTCTGTGTGTTTGTGCTTTTTTCTGATGATCCTTTCTTCTTGGAGAGCTCTCCTATTTATAGGCTTTTAGGTAGCCATTTAGGGGGGTTTATGAGCTTTGATTGTCATAAACCTACATAAAGGGAGGAGTTACAGAATTGAATTCTTTATTTTGTAACTCCTTTTTCTTGGCTTCTGATTGGCCGGAGGAGATTGAGGGCATTTAATCGCCTTTAATCGCCATTATGGGAGGAGTTTCATGGGTTAAATGCCATGAATCTCTTGACTTGTAACTCCCGGATGCTTGCTTCTGATTGGTCCGTCCAAAGAAATGGATTAATGACTGTAATAAAGCTAGTCAATTAATCGCATTAAGTGGTCGCCGAGCAGTTGAAGAGTCGCGGGCCGTGCCGTGTCTTTTGGGATTCTTCTGACGATGATCATCGATGAATCTTCATGTAGATCGACATCAGATGACCATGTAATTTCAGGTGTTTGTTGCCAACAGCGGGTCGGTGCCATCTATCCTGTCGATTTCTCGATCGGTCGGGTAGAAAGCACACTTTTTTTGGTTGACCGGGTGGCGATCAATATTGTTGTCGATACTCTTGATGATTGACCCGTTTTTTGGACGGATGTCAGAGGATTTGGTGTCTCAAAAGCATGAATTTTGGAAAGTACCAGAGGCTGGGCGCTTCGAATCGCAAAAAAACGGCGAAAACCGGGGTTTCCGGGGCCTTCCCGGCGACCCCGGGCTCGGTCGCCGGCAACCCTAGGCCAGGGTCGCCGGGGCCTGCGAGCCTGGGGGGTTTTCCCCCTTTTTGTCCCGTTTTGTGTCCGTTTTTGCTGTTTTTCGATTCTTTTTTCTTCTGTATTTTTCCTTGACATTTTTGACCATTTATTGGCTTGATTTCCCTGTAGGAAACCTGATGAGAATCCTTGCATTTTATTTTGCAAAGTTTCCAATTTCTTGAGAAAGCCGAAGACTTTGTCGCGCAGAGCTGCCGATTTTCCGTCAGAAGCTGAAACTGGGTCAAACGATGTCGGAATGACCTGAAATTTGGTGTGAAGCCTCCTGAGCAATAAATAAGACCAACCATAGGCTTTTGTTTGAGTTTTGAAGCCGTTTAGGGTCCTATCACCAGTAGACTCGCTTTTGTCGCGATGAAGATGTCGCGGTTTGATGTGCGGTCAACCGATGTCCGACTAACTTGAAATTTGACAGGGAACCCATTGGAGTCATTTTAAGATGATCCATAGGCTCTGTCTTGGAAACCATGGTCCCGGAGAGCTTTGCCGCTGAGAGGCCTGATTTGGCTTCCGAGCGTCAAACTATGGTCAAATGTTGTGGAAATGACCTGAAATTTGACGTGTAGCCCTTTATAAGCATTTTGAAGCCGTCCATGTGCTCTATCTGATGAGTAATGGTCTCGGTGGTTCTCGCCGCCGAGAGGCTTGATTTAGCTGTTCGAGGGTTGATGTAGGGTCAAACGTTGTCGGTTTGACTCGGAACTTGACGTGGAGCCTTTTGAAAGTATTTTGAGACCATCCATCGGCTCTGATCGAAGATTTGGTGTCTCCGATGCTTTTGCCGCCGAGAGCTCCTTTTCGGCTGTCGGAGAAGTGAAGTTAGGCCAAATGATTTTGAAATGGCCCGAAACTTCTTATGTACTCCTCTTTTGGATGTCTTGAAGGATCTTGCAGTTTTTGTTTGATTCTGACAAGATTTGATTTTTGGAAGTAGCATTGCCTATTTATGGCAGGTTGCGACTTCATGTAGCTCTTTGGATCTTGAAGAGGCAAAGTGACATTTTTTGGTGTCAACACCTGCGTCAAGTGGGTCAAAAGTTTTTGAAACCTATCCTAGAGGCCCACCCTATTTCTAACACGTTTCCCGTTTTGGACCCACGACGGGCCGTTTTCTAGCCAACGTGTTGGAAAATCTCATGTTTTGGGCGTAATTCTCTAATTGAGAGTTCCATTTGCGAACCGTCAGTTCCTATAACTTACTCTACCCTCAAGCGAAGTGCTCGTGCTGGTTTCAGATTTTCCCCGCAGCCGTTTACCATTCCAGGCCCCGTCGGGCCTTTTTCGAGCCAAAGTGTTGGAAAATCCAATGTTTCAGTCGTAATTCTCTAATCGGGAGTCCTATTTATGAAAAGTCAGTTCCTACAAGTTACTCTACCCTGGAGCAAAGTGCTTGTACTGGTTTCCTATTTTTCTTGTGGCCGTTTACCATTTTGGGCCCCCAACGGGCCGTTTTCGAGCCAAAGTGTTGGAAAATTCCATGTTTCAGTCGTAATTCTCTAACCGGGAGTCCTATTTCCGAACTGTCAGTTCCTACAAGTTACTCTACCTTCGATGGAAGTGCTCGTGCCGGTTTTTTATTTTTTCGGATGCCGTTTCCTGTTCCGGACCCCCGGTGGGCCGTTTTGGAGCCCAAGTGTTGGTAAATCCAATGTTTCACTCGTAATTTCTCTAATCGGGAGTCGTATTTGCGAACCGTCAGTGCCTACAAGTTACTCTACCCATGAGTAAAGTGCTCGTGCCAGTTTTCGATTTTGTCCGGCGGCCATTTCCCGTTCCGGACCCCCGGTGGGCCGTTTTGGAGCCCAAGTGTTGGAAAATCGAATGTTTCACTCATAATTCTCTAATCGGGAGTCCTATTTGCGAACCGTCAGTGCCTACAATTTACTCAACCCCCGAGGGAAGTGCTCGTGCCGGTTTTCAATATTTCCGAGGGCCGTTTCTTGTTCCGGGCCGCCGGCGGGTCGTTTTCGATCCAAAGTGTTCGAAAATCTCATGTTTCGCTCGTAATTCTCTAATCGAGAGTCCTATTTGCGAACCGTCAGTTCCTATAACTTACTTTACCCTCGAGCGAAGTGCTCGTGCTGGTTTCTGATTTTTCCCGTAGCCGTTTACCTTTCCAGGCCCCCGACGGGCCTTTTTCGAGTGAGTGTTGGAAAATCCCATGTTTCAGTTGTAATTCTCTAACCGGGAGTCCTATTTGCGAACCTTCAGTTCCTATAAGTTACTCTACCCTCGAGGGAAGTGATCGTGCCGGTTTTCGATATTTCCGGGGGCCATTTCCTGTTTCTGGTAGGGCTGATCAACCGGATTTTCGGTCCGGTTTTCGGACCGGAATAAATCCGGTCCGGCCAAAAATGAACGACCGGACCGGTTTCCATTTTTTTTTCATTTTTTTCCATTTTTTTTTCATTTTCACCTCACATCTAAAAAGTGGGCAAATGTCAAATGAATGAATGATGGGTTTTACAAATGGGGTGCTGGTCTCATTCTTCATGGGCTCGTCATTATGAAATTTTTTTTTTATTATTTTAATAAATCCGGTCCGGTCCGGACGGGACCGGATTTGGACCACTAAGACCGCAAATCCGGTCCGGTCCGGTCTGCGGTCCGGTTCTGTGCAGCCTTAGTTTCTGGACCTCCGGCGGGCTGTTTTTGAGCCTAAGTGTGGGAAATCCCATGTTTCGCTCGTAATTCTCTAACCAGGAGTTCTATTTGCGAACCGTTAGTTCCTACGAGTACTCTACCCTCGAGGGAAGTGCTCGTGCTGGTTTTCAATTTTTTCGGGGGTCGTTTCCTGTTTCTGGACCCCCGGCGGGCCGTTTTGGAGCCTTAGTGTTGGAAAATCCCTTGTTTCACTCGTAATTCTCTAATCGGGAGTCCTATATACGAAATGTCAGTTCCTACAAGTTACTCTAGCCTCGAGCGAAGTGTTTGTGCTGGTTTCCGATTTTTTCCGCAGCCGTTTACCATTCCAGGCCCTCGACGGGCCTTTTTCGAGCCAAAGTGTTGGAAAATCCCATGTTTCAATCTTAATTCTCTAACCGGGAGTCCTATTTGCAAAGCTTTAGTTCCTACACGTTACTCTACCCTCGAGGGAAGTGATCATGCCGGTTTTTTATTTTTTCGGGGGCCATTTCCTGTTTCTGGACCCCCGGTGGGCTGTTTTAGAGCCTAAGTGTTGGAAAATCCATGTTTCGCTCGTAATTCTCTAATCGGGAGTCCTATTTGCGAACTTTCAGTTCCTACAAGTTACTCTACCCTCAAGGGAAGTGCTCGTGCCGGTTTTCATTTTTTCCTTCGGTCGATTCTCGTTCCAGACCCCGGTAGGCCATTTTCGAGCCTAAGTTTTGGAAAATCACATGTTTCGCTCGTAATTCTCTAACCGGGAGTCCTATTTGCGAACCATCAGTGCCTACAAGTTACTATACCCACGAACAAAGTGCTCGTGCCGATTTCCAATTTCTCCCGCGGCCGTTTCCCGTTCCAGGCCACCGACGAGCTGTTTTCGAGCCTAAGTATTGGAAAATCCCATGTTTCAGTTGTAATTCTCTAACCGGGAGTCCTATTTGTGACCCGTCAGTTCCAACAAGTTACTCTACCCTCTAGGGAAGTGCTCGTGATGGTTTTCGAACTTTCCAGGGGCAGTTTCCCGTTCTGGACCCTCGGCGGGCCGTTTTCGAGCCTAAGTGTTGGAAAATCCCATGTTTCGCACGTAATTCTCAAACTGAGAGTCCTACTTGCGAACCATTTGTTCCTACGAGTTACTCTGCACTCGAGGGAAGTGCTCGTGCCGGCTTCCGATTTTACCTTGGGCCGTTTCCCATTCCAGGCCCCCGGCGGGCAGTTTTCGAGCCAAAGTGTTAGAAAATCTTATGTTTCAGTCGAAATTCTCTAATTGGGAGTCCTATTTGTGAACCACAGGTTCATATAAGTTACTCTACCCTTGAGGGAAGCGCTCGTGCTGGTTTTCGATTTTTCTGGGGGCCGTTTCCCATTTCTGGACCCCCGACGGGCCGTTGTGGAGCCTAAGTGTTGGAAAATCCCATGTTTCGCTCGTAATTCTCTAATCGGGAGTCCTATTTATGAAAAGTCATTTCCTACAAGTTACTCTACCCTTGAGCAAAGTGCTTGTGCTCGTTTCCAATTTTTCCTGCGGCCATTTACCGTTTCAGGCCCCCGACGGGCCGTTTTTCGAGCCAAAGTGTTGGAAAATTCCATGTTTCAGTCGTAATTCTTTAACCAGGAGTCTTATTTCCGAACCGTTAGTTCCTACAAGTTACTCTACCTTCGAGGGAAGTGCTCGTGCCGGATTTTGATTTTTCCGGATGCCGTTTCCCGTTCCGGACACCCGGTGGGCCGTTTTGGAGCCCAAGTGTTGGAAAATCCAATGTTTCACTCGTAATTCTCTAAACGGGAGTCCTATTTGCGAACTGTCAGTGCCTACAAGTTACTCTACCCACGAGTAAAGTGCTCGTGCCGGTTTTCGATTTTTTTCGAGCGCCGTTTCTCGTTCCGGACCCCGGGCGGGCAGCTTTCGAGCCGTTAGTGTTGGAAAATCCCATCTTTCAGTCGTAATTCTCTAACCAGGAGTCTTATTCGCGACCTGTCAGTTCCAAAAAGTTACTCTACCCTCGAGGGAAGTGCTCGTGCTGGTTTTCAATATTTTCGGGGGCCGTTTCCCGTTCCGGACCCTCGGCGGGCCTTTTTCGAGCCAATGTATTGGAAAATCTCATGTTTCGCTCGTAATTCTCTAATTGAGAGTCCCATTTACAAACCGTCAGTTCCTATAACTTACTCTACCCTGAAGCGAAGTGCTCGTGCTGGTTTCCGATTTTTCCCGCAGCCGTTTACCGTTCCAGGCCCCAACAGGCCTTTTTCGAGCCAAAGTGTTGGAAAATCTCATGTTTCATCGTAATTCTCTAACCGGGAGTCCTATTTGCGAACCTTCACTTCCTACAAGTTACTCTACCCTTGAGGGAAGCGATCGTGCCGGTTTTTGATTTTTCCGGGGGCCATTTCCTGTTTCTAGACACCTGGTTGGCCGTTTTAGAGCCTAATTGTTGGAAAATCCCATGTTTCGCTCGTAATTCGCTAATCGGGAGTCCTATTTACGAACTGCTAGTTCCTACAAGTTACTCTACCCTCGACGGAAGTGCTCGTGCCAGCTTCCGATTTTACCTTGGGCCGTTTCCCGTTTCAGGCCCCCGGCGGGCCATTTTCGACCCAAACTGTTGGAAAATCTCATGTTTCAGTCGTAATTCTCTAACCGGGAGTCCTATTTGCGAACCATCGGTTCCTACAAGTTACTCTACCCTCGAGGGAAGTGCTCGTGCTGGTTTTTGATTTTTTCGGGGGCCGTTTCCCGTTTCTGGACCCCCGGTGGGCCGTTTTGGAGCCTAAGTGTTGGAAAATCCCATGTTTCGCTCGTATTTCTCTAATCGAGAGTCCTATTTATGAAAAGCCAGTTCCTACAAGTTACTCTGCCCTCGAGCAAAGTACTTGTGCTGGTTTCCGATTTTTCCTGTGGCCGTTTACCGTTTCGGGCCCCCGACGGGCCGTTTTAGAGCCAAAGTGTTGGAAAATTCCATGTTTCAGTCTTAATTCTCTAACCGGGAGTCCTATTTCCGAACCGTCGGTTCCTAAAAATTACTCTACCTTCGAGGGATGTCCTCATGCTGGCTTTTGACTTTTCCGGATGCCGTTTCCCATTTCGGACCCCCGGTGGGCCGTTTTGGAGCCCAAGTATTGGAAAATCCAATATTTCACTCGTAATTCTCTAATCGGGAGTCCTATTTTCGAACCGTCAGTGCCTACAAGTTACTCTACCATCTAGTAAAGTGCTCGTGCTGGTTTTCGATTTTGTCCGGCGGCCGTTTCCCGTTCCGAACCCCCGGCGGGCAGTTTTCGACCCGTAAGTGTTGGAAAATCCCATCTTTCAGTCGTAATTCTCTAACCGGGAGTCCTATTCGCGACCCGTCGGTTCTAACAAGTTACTCTACCCTCGAGGGAAGTGCTTGTGCCGGTTTTTAAAATTTCCGGGGGCCGTTTCCCATTCCTGACCCCCGGCAGACCATTTTCGAGCCAATGTGTTGGAAAATCTCATGTTACGCTCGTAATTCTCTAATTGAGAGTCCTATTTGCGAACCGTCAGTTCCTATAACATACTCTACCCTCAAGCGAAGTGCTCGTGCTGGTTTCCGATTTCTCTCGTAGCCGTTTACCGTTCCAGGCCCCCGACGGGCCTTTTTCGAGCCATGAGTCCTATTTTTTGAACCTTCAGTTCCTACAAGTTACTCTACCCTCGAGGGAAGTGATCGTGCCGGTTTTTGATTTTTCCGGGTGCCATTTCCTGTTTCTGGACCCCCGGTGGGTGGTTTTAGAGCCTAAGTGTTGGAAAATCCCATGTTTCGCTCGTAATTCTCTGATCGGGAGTCCTATTTTTGAACTGTCAGTTCCTACAAGTTACTCTACCCTCAAGGGAAGTGCTCGTGCCAGTTTTCATTTTTTCTTTCGGCCGATTCCCGTTCCAGACCCCGGCAGGCCGTTTTCGAGCCTAAGTTTTGGAATATCACATGTTTCGCTCATAATTCTCTAACCGGGAGTCCTATTTGCGAACCATCAGTGCCTACAAGTTACTATACCCACGAACAAAGTGCTCGTGCCGATTTCAAATTTCTCCCGCGGCCGTTTCCCGTTCCAGGCCACCGACGAGCTGTTTTCGAGCCTAAGTATTGGAAAATCCCATGTTTCAGTTGTAATTCTCTAACCGGGAGTCTTATTCGTGACCCGTCATTTCCAACAAGTTACTCTACCCTCGAGGGTAGTGCTCGTGACGGTTCTCAAACTATCCAGGGGCAGTTTCCCGTTCTGGACCTCCGGCGGGCCGTTTTCGAGCCTAATTATTGGAAAATCCCATATTTCGCTTATAATTCTCAAACCGAGAGTCCTAGTTGCGAACCATCTGTTCCTACAAGTTACTCTACCTTCGAGGGAAGTGCTCGTGCTGGTTTTCGATTTTTTCGGGGGCCGTTTCCCATTTCTGGACCCCCGGTGGGCCGTTTTGGAGCCTAAGTGTTGGAAAACCCCATGTTTCGCTCGTAATTCTCTAATCAGGAGTCCTATTTATGAAAAGTCAGTACCTACAAGTTACTCTACCCTCGAGCAAAGTGCTTGTGCTAATTTCCGATTTTTCCTGTGGACGTTTACCATTTCAGGCCCTCGACGGGCCGTTTTCGAGCCAAAGTGCTGGAAAATTCCATGTTTAAGTCGTAATTCTCTAACCAGGAGTCCTATTTCCGAACCGTCAGTTCCTACAAGTTACTCTACCTTCGAGGGAAGTGCTCATGCCGGCTTTTGATTTTTTCGGATGCCGTTTCCCATTTCGGACCCCTAGGTGGGCCGTTTTGGTGCCCAAGTGTTGGAAAATCCAATGTTTCACTCGTAATTCTCTAATCGGGAGTCCAATTTGCGAACCGTCAGTGCCTACAGGATACTCTACTCATGAGTAAAGTGCTCGTGCCAGTTTTCAATTTTGTCCGGGGCCCGTTTCCCGTTCCGGACCCCCAGGGGGCAGTTTTCGAGCTCTAAGTGTTGGAAAATCCCATCTTTCAGTCGTAATTCTCTAACCGGGAGTCTTATTCGCGACCCGTCAGTTCTAACAAGTTACTCGACCTTCGAGGGAAGTGCTCGTGCTGGTTTTCAATATTTCCGTGGCCGTTTCCCATTCCGGAGCCACGGCATGCCGTTTTCGAGCCAATGTATTGGAAAATCTCATGTTTCGCTCGTAATTCTCTAATTGAGAGCCTATTTGCGAACCGTCAGTTCCTATAACTTACTCTACCCTTAAGCGAAGCGCTCGTGTTGGTTTTCGATTTTTCCCGCAGCCGTTTACCGTTCCAAGCCCTCGACGGCTCTTTTTCAAGCCAAAGTGTTGGAAAATCCCATGTTTCAGTCGTAATTCTCGAACCGGGAGTCCTATTTGCGAACCTTCAGTTCCTACAAGTTACTCTACCCTAGAGGGAAGTGATCGTGCCGGTTTTCGATTTTTCTGGGGGCCATTTCCTGTTTCTGGACCCCCGGTGGGCCGTTTTAGAGCCTAAGTGTTGGAAAATCCCATGTTTCGCTCGTAATTCTCTAATCGGGAGTCCTATTTACGAACTGCCAGTTCCTTCAAGTTACTCTACCCTCAAGGAAAGTGGTCATGCCGGTTTCCATTTTTTCTTTCGGCCGATTCCCATTCCAGACCCCGGCAGGCCGTTTTCGAGCCTAAGTTTTTGAAAATCACATGTTTCGCTCGTAATTCTCTAACCGGGAGTCCTATTTGCGAACCATCAGTGCCTACAAGTTACTATACCCACGAACAAAGTGCTCGTACCGGTTTCCAATTTCTCCCGCGGCCGTTTCCCATTCGAGCCCACCGACGAGCTCTTTTCGAGCCTAAGTGTTGGAAAATCCCATGTTTCAGTCGTAATCTCTAACCGGGAGTCCTGTTTGCGAACCATCAGTTCCTACAAGTTACTCTACCCTCGAGGGAAGTGCTCGCGCTGGTTGTCATTTTTTCCGGGGGCCGTTTCCCATTTCTTGACCACCGGTGGGCCGTTCTGGAGCCTAAGTGTTGGAAAATCCCATGTTTCGCTCGTAATTCTCTAATCGGGAGTTCTATTTATGAAAAGTCAATTCCAACAAGTTACTCTACCCTCGAGCAAAGTACTTGTGCTAATTTCTGATTTTTCCTGTGGCCGTTTACCGTTTCGGGCCCCTGACGGGCCGTTTTCGAGCCAAAAGGTTAGAAAATTCCATGTTTCAGTCGTAATTCTCTAACCGGGAGTCCTATTTCCGAACCGTCAGTTCCTACAAGTCACTCTACCTTCGAGGGAAGTGCTCGTGCCGGTTTTGATTTTTCCGGATGCCGTTTCCCTGTTCCGGACCCCCGATGGGCCGTTTTGGAACCCAAGTGTTGGAAAATCCAATGTTTCACTCGTAATTCTCTAATCGGGAGTCCTATTTGCGAACCGTCAGTGCCTACAAGTTACTCTACCCACGAGTAAAGTGCTAGTGCCATTTTTCATTTTTGTCCGGCTGCTGTTTCTGTTAGGGATTTTGTGTATTGCAATTTGATGGATGCATTATCATTTTAGCATCTCATGAATTTTCACACATGCATTGAGTTAAAAACCTTGAAATCTGATTTTCTACATGCATTGTTTTTAAATATTGTAAATCTTAGTTTGTGCATGTTTTGGATTTAAATCTTGGATGCATTTGTTTTTGAAAAGATCTTAAATCAAGCTAGCCTATGTTTTAAAGTTTCATATTATATTTGGCTTTTAATGTTTCATGATTTTAAAAGCACTTAGATGATTTAAAATCATGTTTCCAAGCTTGGTTTAATGGCCCAAAAATCCGCACAAGAAAATACTTTGAAATATGTAAAGTTGGGATTTTTGTCTAAGGCTGTCGGTCAACCGACGTTAAGCAGTCGGTCAACCGACAGTGGAACCGAAGCCAACCAAGAGGCTCCATCGGTTCCAAAACCAGACAGCTACATTTTCAACATTTTTTATGCTGTCGGTTCAGCCGTCCGTTCCATGTCGGTCAACCGACAAATGAGGGTCAACCGATAGATGTCAGAAAACTTTCGAAAACATGACCGTTGCCTAGTGACCGTTGAGGTGTCGGTCGACCGACACCTACCTGTCGGTCGACCGACAGGTATCCGTTGGCAGCTTTTTTCTATAAAAGCAAGCTCACTCCTTTGGCCAAAGTTGATGAATTTTAAGCCATTCTTGAAGAGCTTTGAGGCCAAAGAAAGGGGAAGAGCTAAAGAAGGCTAATGGGTCATTAGGAAAAGCTAAAGCTTGGATTAATGAAGTTAAACCACCAAGTAAGCTTTGCCTTTTGTTAATCATATGTTTTATGCTTTGTCTAAACTATTGGTAAATGTTTTTAAGCATATTAACTATGATGTGTTGAATCCATTCTTCTCTTAATCTTTGATTTTAGTTATTGGATTCTTCACCCTTGATTTCAAACTAAGTTTTGTTTTAAACTTTGTCAATCATGCTTAACCAAAATCTTTGATTTCTTTATAGCATGATACATTAACTTGTTTGAAACTCTCTTTGTTGTTTTCAATCTATTTAAACCTTAGTTAAATTAGTTTTTGAAAACAACATTGTACATGCATCACTTGATTAGTCTTAATCATTTTCATACAACTTGTGATCTTTAGATTTTCATATCATTCACAAGTTTGTATTTGTTCAAGTGATTTGCATTTGACTTCAATCAAATCTTTTTATATGCATTAAACTTTTGAATTGCTTTAAGCATATATTTTGATTAAGCTTTAATTTTAATCTTGATTGAAGTTTTCACATACACACCTCATAAGCATTCATCTTTGTAATTCTTAGTGTGTTTGTGTGAGTTTGTTTACATTTTCATATTCGCCTATTTAGAGGCAATTTTATTTGAGCTTAAATTGTAATCTCTTAGAGTGTTTTGTCAAGACACTTTCTTTGAGAGAAATCATTTGCTTGTAAGGTTATTGCTTAGCCATATAAAAGCATTATGTAAAGGTTGTTGTTTAGCCTAGAAAAACAACATTGTATGGTTATTGCTTATCCTTGGAAAGCATATTGTAGAGGTTATTGCTTAGCCTTTTTGAAAAGCATAATATATAGTGGAAATCCGGTGGGGTGTTGGATACACAAGCCGGTAGTGGATGTAGGCATTGAGGCCGAACCACTATAAATCTTTATGTAGTGGTGATTGTTTTGTGGTGATTGTTTTGTTTAAGCTTCCGCATTTTGTTTGTTAATCATCACATGTGACTAGTTGATTGTAAAGAAATTAAAATTGGTCATAATTAGTCATTAAGTGTAGATCACCCTATTCACCCCCCCCCCCCTCTAGGGTTAGGATCTCCCGGAATTGGTATCAGAGCAAAGTTACTCCATTTAGGGCTTAACAACCCGGAGTTGATCCTTAATCTAGATCAAAACCCTAGTATTGCTTTTCTATGAAAATCATTAGAATGGATTCCACTATGATAGACCTTGTAGATTCTTGTGTAGATTCCTCTAGACCCCTTCTTCTTCCATCTATTGGAGATTCTAACATTAAAATTAATGAATCTATATTTAATTTAAAAGAAGAAGAATATGATGAAAATGAAGCTTATGAGGAATTGTATACATGGTCCTTAGAGCTTTCTAAGAAGAATAAAAGATTAAAAGAAGAATCTAAAAGGCTAAACCAAGAATGAGTCTCTTCTAAAAATGAACTTAAAGAAAAAGATGAATTAATAAATTGTATAGAATCTAAGTTCATGATCTCTTTACATAATCTATCTAATATTAAAGATGACATAAGAGAATCAAAGATAGATTGTGATAATCTTAATAAGGAAAATTCTAAAATAAGAAATCAATTAAAAAGGCAAGATGAAAACATTAACAACCTACAACCCAAGTTGAATATCTCTAAGGAAAATTTATCTAATGCTCAAATTAAGATAAACACTCTAGAACTTGGATCCAATGTTATTAATGAAATTAAATTTGAATTAAAACTTGCCCATGAAGAGCTAAACAAATTTAAGGGAATTGAACATGAACTAACAAAAGTTAAACTTGAAAATTCTACCCTTAAAAACCAAGTCACTCAACTTGAAAACTACAAACATAAATATGAGTGCAGATTTACCCATAGGGAAGAAAAATTTGAAAAGTTATTTAAATTGGGTAAATCAAAAGGAGATAGGACGGGTCTTGGATTTAATAGGAATATTTCTCATGATCCTTTAATCACCAACACATTTGTGAAAAGTGAGTCCTCTTTTTCTAGCACTCACACTTCCTTGCCATTGACTAAATGTAATTATTGTGGCATTGAAGGACATTTTAGGTTTGAGTGCAAACAAAGAAGAAGCTATGTGTCTAAACCCATCTTTGAACCAAAGAAAGTTAAATCAAATTCTATGATGGTTAAGACACTAAAAACCAAGGAAGACTCCAAGAAGACTAAACAAGTAAAACCTATTAAAAAGGAGTCTCCTAAAATAGATTCTAAAAAGGTTAAACAAGTTAAACCAACTCTAAAAGAATCTATTAACAAAAAGCTTCTCAATCTTCCTCCCATTACTCAACAAATGAAAGAACTTTTGAATAAAGTTGCTAAGTTAAATCTAAAATTCAAAAGTCAAATAAAGGGAGGAAATAAGAAGAAAAGAAAAGTGAACCAATCCCCTATGAAGAAAAGTCACCAACCTCAAAAGACTAATCACCAACCTAAGCCAAATTTAGTTAAATCTAAACATCATGGTGATAAGTCTAAATTGAAAATTTATCAAGTCAAATCTCCAATAGTTGGTGAGATTTTTAAGATAGACCTCAAAGACCAACCCTCACAAGACCTTAGGTGGATTCCTAAAGTTATATATTTAGTAAAACCTTAAGGCCTTGGACCTCTTTGACCAACCTACTCCTTAATAGTTAAATCATTTTGTTGGTCATGTTGCATTTGTATTTTGTTTTTGGGATTTTGACCATACAGGGTATAAAATATCCTGTATTTCTTGAAATGGTGTTGACAAAAAGTATATCCCAAATATGGGTATCGTACAAAGAATCTCTCTTTTTTTTCCACTTTTACCCTTTTTGTGCGATATCGCAAATATTTGCGATATCGCATAAACTGAAGAGTCATTATATAGCTGCTCGTTTTCCCTCCCTTTTTTCCCTCCGTTTGCAGCAAAAAGTAAGCTGTTTGGGATATACCGAACCCCACTTTATAATAACTCTTCAGTTTATGCGATATCGCAAATATTTGCGATATCGCACAAAAAGGGTAAAAGTGGAAAAAAAAAAGAGGCTCTCAGTATGATACCCATATTTGGGATATACTTTTGGTCAACACCATTTCAAGGAATACAGGGTTTTTTATACCCTGTACGGTCAAAACCCCTTTGTTTTTTCTTAGTTACATTTTATTAAAATGCATTTTTTTCTTTTTAATCAATTGATTTTTTTTTCATGTACTTCTCTAGTTATATATCTTGGTTTTCAAAATCTTTTGATTATATTTTCATCATGTTAGATTTGCTTTTTGATCTCATTAAGTTATATCACTTGTATTGCATTTCTACATGTTCAATTTGTATGAGCCCTTGTAGTTATATTCTTTGGAATACAAATTGAAAAATGTTTTAACTTCATTTTCATACTCATTTTGTCCATTGTTGGATTTTGTTTATGATTTGAAGATTGTTTGAATGGAATTGCTTTAAAACTTCATTAGTTATATTCTTCAAAGCATGTTCCATGTTGTCATTTCCTTTTGTATTTGATTATGCCATTTCAAATGGAAATGAATGTTGTTTTAAGCTATTTGCATCTTTGCTCATTTAGTTACATTCTTTATGCAAATGCTTATTTGTTCCATGTATGGTTGTGCTCTTTAATTATTTTTGTAGTTACCATACTAGAACCCAAAAATCCATCCTCTTGCTTTCTAGTTTTTATTTGACTTGGATGGTTAAGTTATTGATTCATGTGTAATTTTTTTATTGGTATCATTCATTATACATGTTTCAACTTCATAGTAGTGTTCTTGATCATATGAACCTCTTTGAAATTCATTCCTTGTATTTCATAGTTATATCTATTGTTTGATGGATTTCTTAGATGTTGAATTCATATGACTAGACACTTTTAAAATTGCATGCTTTACTAAGTTATATCTTATATGCAATTTTCTCTTGTTCATCACTATACTTATTAGTTATATTATTCTAAGTGATGAATATCATTTTATGATGCTTGTTGGAATTTTGTGTTTGTCACATGCTTGCTCTTAATCACGTTTCATATTCAATTGGTAATTAATTGGTATCATTTTCAATTAGTATCTATATCCAATTGGTATCATATCTTGAGTTTGTGATAGACCTTGTGTACATTGGATTGAACTTGATAGTATATGTCTTTTGTTCCATGTCACATTCCATGAGCATCATAATCTTCATGATTGCCACCTCTCATGCTCTTATAGGTAAATCACATGACCACCATGTTTATGTTTTCATAATTTTGGTTGGTTAATGGTGAGGTTTTGGCTTCATGATTGAACTTCATTTCATTCATCTTGTGTATGATAGTTATATATAATGATTGTATGAAATGAACTCAAAACCTTACATAGCTTATGATTTTAATAGTTAAATTGTTTGATGCTATGTTAGAATAAACCCCATCTCATCATGGATAGCTCTAATTTGGATGAACCTTAATAGGTGTATTCCTTAACTCCATTTTAGAGTGATTGAGTTAATAGTTTTATCCTTGAATCTCAATTGATTTTTTTTTTTCAATTGATATCCATGATAGTTTATCTCCTTTTGACCTTGCTCTTTAATTATCCAATAGCTTATCCGTCAATTGGTATATCTTTATATTGGTAATTTGATCAATTTGTACTTTATAGTCAATTATCATTATCAATTGGTATCTAATTCTTCTCTTGAAGTTAACCCTCAATTGATTAAACCATCTCCTTCTTGTACCTATTAGTTAAATCCTTGTCAAAAGTTTGACAAAAGAAGAGTATGGATTGAGGGGGAGTAAACCTTCTAAGGAAGCATTAGAGTTGATCAAATTCACCTTTATATTGGCTCTGTACCCTTATAAGCTTACTACCCATGCATGATAACCTGTTATGTATTTCATTTTCAATTACTTATGTTAACAGGTGCTACTGAAAGGTATTTTTCTTGTTTCATGTGTGTAGGTACCCCTCCTCAATTGATACCTTTGCAATTTAATGTCAAAGGGGGAGATAATTAAGGGGGAGCAATTTGAGAGAATAAGGGGAAGAGAGTGCTCAAGTTGCTAAAGGGAGAGATGTGCAATTCAATGTCAAAGGGGGAGTGACATTGTATGATCTTCTACCCAAAGCGAGAGAATGCATTGGAGAGAATGCATGGTCATAGGGGGAGAAGATGATAGAAGAAAGAGCTTGGGAGCTAAAGAAGATGCTTGGTCTAAAGAAAGGAAGATGAAGAGAAAGCTTAAAGATTGATCAAGCTCCAAGCATCAAGAAGAATGAAGCTAGAGCCCAAGCTGAATGAAGAAGCATCCAAGAAGATTTCAAGGATTGTCCAGCCAAGGAGGAGCTGAAGACTGTGTGAAAATTTAGTGTTGAGCAAGGTTTGCCAACATATTAAAGGTTTGCCATCAAATTGCAAAGGGGGAGATTGTTAGGGATTTTGTGTATTGCAATTTGATGGATGCATTATCATTTTAGCATCTCATGAATTTTCACACATGCATTGAGTTAAAAACCTTGAAATCTGATTTTCTACATGCATTGTTTTTAAATATTGTAAATCTTAGTTTGTGCATGTTTTGGATTTAAATCTTGGATGCATTTGTTTTTGAAAAGATCTTAAATCAAGCTAGCCTATGTTTTAAAGTTTCATATTATATTTGGCTTTTAATGTTTCATGATTTTAAAAGCACTTAGATGATTTAAAATCATGTTTCCAAGCTTGGTTTAATGGCCCAAAAATCCCCACAAGAAAATACTTTGAAATATGTAAAGTTCGGATTTTTGTCTAAGGCTGTCGGTCAACCGACGTTAAGCAGTCGGTCAACCGACAGTGGAACCGAAGCCAACCAAGAGGCTCCATCGGTTCCAAAACCAGACAGCTACATTTTCAACATTTTTTATGCTGTCGGTTCAGCCGTCAGTTCCATGTCGGTCAACCGACAGATGAGGGTCAACCGATAGATGTATAACGGTCAGAAAACTTTCGAAAACATGACCGTTGCCTAGTGACCGTTGAGGTGTCGGTCGACCGACACCTACCTGTCGGTCGACCGACAGGTATCCGTTGGCAGCTTTTTTCTATAAAAGCAAGCTCACTCCTTTGGCCAAAGTTGATGAATTTTAAGCCATTCTTGAAGAGCTTTGAGGCCAAAAAAAGGGGAAGAGCTAAAGAAGGCTAATGGGTCAATAGGAAAAGCTAAAGCTTGGATTAATGAAGTTAAACCACCAAGTAAGCTTTGCCTTTTATTAATCATATGTTTTATGCTTTGTCTAAACTATTGGTAAATGTTTTTAAGCATATTAACTATGATGTGTTCAATCCATTCTTCTCTTAATCTTTGATTTTAGTTATTGGATTCTTCACCCTTGATTTCAAACCAAGTTTTATTTTAAACTTTGTCAATCATGCTTAACCAAAATCTTTGATTTCTTTATAGCATGATACATTAACTTGTTTGAAACTCTCTTTATTGTTTTCAATCTATTTAAACCTTAGTTAAATTAGTTTTTGAAAACAACATTGCACATGCATCACTTGATTAGTCTTAATCATTTTCATACAACTTGTGATCTTTAGATTTTCATATCATTCACAAGTTTGTATTTGTTCAAGTGATTTGCATTTGACTTCAATCAAATCTTTTTATATGCATTAAACTTTTGAATTGCTTTAAGCATATATTTTGATTAAGCCTTAATTTTAATCTTGATTGAAGTTTTCACACACACACCTCATAAGCATTCATCTTTGTAATTCTTAGTGTGTTTGTGTGAGTTTGTTTTACATTTTCATATTCGCCTATTTAGAGGCAATTTTATTTGAGCTTAAATTGTAATCTCTTAGAGTGTTTTGTCAAGACACTTTCTTTGAGAGAAATCATTTGCTTGTAAGGTTATTGCTTAGCCATATAAAAGCATTGTGTAAAGGTTGTTGTTTAGCCTAGAAAAACAACATTGTAAGGTTATTGCTTATCCTTGGAAAGCATATTGTAGAGGTTATTGCTTAGCCTGTTTGAAAAGCATAATAGTGGAAATCCGGTGGGGTGTTGGATACACAAGCCGGTAGTGGATGTAGGCATTGAGGCCGAACCACTATAAATCTTTGTGTAGTGGTGATTGTTTTGTGGTGATTGTTTTGTTTAAGCTTCCGCATTTTGTTTGTTAATCATCACATGTGACTAGTTGATTGTAAAGAAATTAAAATTGCTCATAATTAGTCATTAAGTGTAGATCACCCTATTCACCCCCCCCTCTAGGGTTAGGATCTCCCGGACTTTCAGTTTCCCATTTGGGACCCCCGGCAGGCAGTTTTCGAGCCTTAAGTGTTGAAAAATCTCATGTTTCACTCGTAATTCTCTAACCGGGAGTTCTATTTGTGAACCTTCAGTTCCTACAAGTTACTCTACCCACGAGGGAAGAGATCGTGCCGGTTTTCGATTTTCCCGGGGGTATTTCTTGTTTCTGGACCCCCGGTGGGCCATTTTGGAGCCTAAGTATTAGAAAATCCCATGTTTCGCTCGTAATTCTCTAACCGGGAGTCCTATTTGCGAACTGTCAGTTCCTACAAGTTACTCTACTACCCTCAAGGGAAGTGCTCGTGCCGGTTTTCGTTTTTTCCTTCGGCCGATTCCCGTTCCAGACCCTGGCAGGCCGTTTTCGAGCCTAAGTTTTGGAAAATCAAATGTTTCGCTCGTAATTCTCTAACCGGGAGTCCTATTTGCGAACCATTGGTTCCTACAAGTTACTCTACCCTCGAGAAGTGCTCGTGCTGGTTTTCGATTTTTCCGGGGGCCGTTTCCCTTTTTTGGACCCCCGGTGGGCCGTTCTGGAGCCTAAGTGTTAGAAAATCCCATGTTTCGCTCGTAATTCTCTAATCGGGAGTCCTATTTATGAAAAGTCAGTTCCTACAAGTTACTCTACCCTTTAGCAAAGTACTTGTGCTAATTCCCGATTTTTCCTGTGGTCGTTTATCATTTCGGGCCGCCGACGGGCCGTTTTCGAGCCAAAGTGTTGGACAAATCCATGTTTCAGTCCTAATTCTCTAACCGGGAGTCCTATTTCCGAACCGTCAGTTCTTAAAAAATACTCTACCTTTGAGGGAAGTGCTCTGTCGGTTTTTGATTTTTCCGGATGCCGTTTCCCGTTTCGAACCCCCCGGTGGGCCGTTTTGGAGCCCAAGTGTTGGAAAATCCAATGTTTCACTCGTAATTCTCTAATTGGGAGTCCTATTTCCGAACCGTCAGTTCCTACGTGTTACTATTCCTTCGATGGAAGTGCTCGTGCCGGTTTTCCATTTTTTCGGATGCCGTTTTCCGTTACGGACCCCCGGTGGGCCGTTTTGGATCCCAAGTGTTGGAAAATCCAATGTTTCACTCATAATTCTCTAATCAGGAGTCCTATTTGCGAACCGTCATTGCCAACAATTTACTCTGTTTTTTATTTTGTCCGGCGGCCGTTTCCCGTTCCGGACCCCCGGGGGGGGGAGTTTTCGAGCTCTAAGTGTTGGAAAATCCCATCTTTCTGTCGTAATTCTCTAACCGGGATTCCTATTCGCGACCCGTCAGTTCTAACAAGTTACTCTACCCTCGAGGGAAGTGCTCGTGCCGGTTTTCAATATTTCCGGGGGCCGTTTCCCGTTCCGGAGCCATGGCAGGCCGTTTTCGAGCCAATGTGTTGGAAAATCTCATGTTTCGCTCGTAATTCTCTAATTGAGAGTCCTATTTGCGAACCGTCAGTTCCTATAACTTATTCTACCCTCAAGCGAAGTGCTCGTGCTGGTTTCCAATTTTTCCCACAGCCGTTTACTGTTCTAGGCCACCCACGGGCCTTTTTCGAGCCAAAGTGTTGGAAAATCCCATGTTTCAGTCGTAAATCTCTAACCACGAGTTCTATTTTTCGAACCTTCAGTTCCTACAAGTTACTCTACCCCCGAGGGAAGTGATCGTGCCGGTTTTCGATTTTTCCGGGGCCATTTCCTGTTTCTGGACCCCCGGTGGGCCGTTTTATAGCCTAAGTGTTGGAAAATCCCATGTTTCGCTCGTAATTCTCTAATCGGGAGTTCTATTTGCGAACTGTCAGTTTCTACAAGTTACTCTACCCTCAAAGAAGTGCTCATGCCGGTTTTCATTTTTTCTTTCGGCCGATTCCCGTTCCAAACCCCGGCAGGCCGTTTTCGAGCCTAAGTTTTGGAAAATCACATGTTTTGCTCGTAATTCTCTAACCAGGAGTCCTATTTGCGAACCATCAGTGCCTACAAGTTACTATATCCACGAACAAAGTGCTCGTGCCGGTTTCCAATTTCTCCCGCGTCCGTTGAAAGAAATCGCGATTCAGATCTGAAACTTCTCATAAAGAGACTACTATGGCTGATGCAAAGCATGATAGATTTTAAGAAATCTGATTTCTGCACTATGCAGCGGAAATCAGCCATAAAGAATCGCATAGAAACTCCATTAAATCATGACCAACATGTGTCTAATTAATAGAGATGATAGAAGACTATTACCTCGAAGATTTGTAGACTTCAAATCGCTGAAAAAATAGATCCAAAGGCGCGAACTCAGACTTGCAATTTGCAAACAAGTTGCTGGAATTTTCCTGCACTAGTATTGCCTTTGATCTTCTCCTCTATCTCACTTCCAAATCTGATTGGCTAAGATGGTGGGATTTTAATCTAGGAATTAAGAACTATTTCTCTAATGGAAAATCTCAGACCTTAAGCCTTCTTCAATCAAGAAGAGAAGCAACCAAGGCTGGACGTGTGGGAGCTCTTTTGTCTCACAAAGTGTTGGACGTGTGCCTCTCTTATGACTCTCCTTATTATGGACGTCCAAAGGGGAATGGTTCTCCTTTTATAGAAACTATGGGAAGCCTTTCCTATTTAGTTATCTCTCCTTATTCTAATTTATGTCCAAAAAGGAAAGACTTATTTCCTTTAAGAAACACTCTAATTAGAAAAGGAAACGAAAAGGAACTTTCCATACAATTAGTAATACTAGTTGTAGAACACTTACTAATTTTAAGTTCCTAATCCAAAAAGGAAACTAACTCATAGGAATACTAATCCAAAGAGGAGTCCAACTTTCCAAGTAGAGTCCTACTCAAAGTTGGAAACCTTACCCATGGAAATCCTATTATGGACGTCCCACATATCAATGCACACCATGGCCCACATACAATTTATCTAGAGTTAAATTCATGTATGCCATCAAAGGCCTATTTGAATTTAAACTCAAAATTATTTTTCCACTAAAATAATTCATCCTTATGTTATCTAAACATCTTTAGGAAACCATGCCAATCTTGGTAAGTGACTAGAGAAGGGACCAAAAGACATATTTGCCATTGGCTCCCAAAATGACCAAAATGTCCATGCTAAACCCATAGCAACATTAAGACCATTTTAACCTTAACTCATTCCACTAAAGAGTTATAGTTGAACTCCAAGGACAAATATATATTATAATAAGCTCGTCATAAGATGACGGTTGTCTTCGACCTACTAAGTGTAATGACCTGAATGCCCCTCTATGTAACATCCATAATCGAGTCAGGTTATCATATGTACTATCAACCTTCCCGATTACATCTAAACCTTAGAACTTCATATCCTTAACATAATCATCATTCGAATATCATTCTCTTGATCTAGGGAGCGACCCACAAGTTCAATATCCATATGGAACATCCATATACTAAGATCTTAGATTTTGATGATTAATCGGATAATTCTAAGGGGACGATTATTCCATCATCAGATGGCATAGATTCTATATTGCATTTGCACGTCCCAACTGATCAAGTCCGAGTACCCAAAACACAGAGCTGTTGACCCATGAATAGAATCTCACCCATAGTGAATTAAAGCACAAGAACTTGACTTCGTCAGTTCATCCACAAATGCTCAAGATTAAGAGCACCGGTTACTTAGTAGCATGAGGTGACTTGATCTCTTTTCTGTGATAGTACTATTTTAGAGATTACACCTACAATGGTCCTGTTCAATGCATGACACATGCACTAATGAGATAGATCCGGGAAAGCCCTCCCGTGACTTAGGTATGTCACCCTATATAGGAGAGTATCTCATTATAACTTCTACCAAGATGAAGTGCCCAGCTCCATCTTTCAGTTATGAACAAATATGATGTTTCCAGTTGTCCATGAATTAGACCTATCTGTGTGTAGACACTACACACCTAATTCATTTACTAGAAACAATGGGCCTTACGCAACCATACATATATACATGTTTAAGCATAAAAGAGTCTTTCAATTAAATAACCAATTAAATATCCAGTAACAAAAGATGAGAATGCAGCTAGTGGGCTTTAGGGCATACACCAATCCCAACAAACTCCCACTTGCACTAAAGATCACTGCTTCCTAACCTAACACCCATAGACTCAACATGAGAAGTGAAGACTTTCTCAGTAAGAGTCTTAGTGAATGGGTCAGCTAAGTCATTTGCTGAAGCAATATGCTCCACCACTATCTCTCCATCCTGAATGAATTCCCGGATCAAGTGGTACTTTCTCCGAATGTGCTTGTCTTTCTTGTGATTCCTAGGCTCTTTGCACTGTGCTACAGCACCAGTGTTATGACAATCGGTTTTTGCACTGCAGGAACAACTCCTAATTCCAATAGGAATTTTCTGAGCTATACTGCTTCCTTCGCAGCTTCCGATGCCGCCACATACTCTGATTGAAAGGTTAGCATATAATCTTTCGTTCTCCGAAGATACTTGAATATATGTTTAACAGCTGTCCAATGCATAGGTCCAGGGTTTGACTGATATCTGCTAACCATGCCAACTGCAAAGCAAATATCTGGTCTAGTACATAACATAGCATACATGAGGCTTCCAACAGCGGATGCATATGGAACTCTCCTCATGGTCTCTATTTCTTCAGATGTCTTTGGACATTGATTTCGAGATAGTGGTACTCCATGTCTAGAAGGTAGGAGGCCCTTCTTGGAGTCATGCATGTTAAACTTGACCAATATCTTCTCAATGTAAGAAGATTGGGATAGGGTTAACATCTTATTCTTACGATCACGCAAAAGCTTGATCCCTAAGATATAGCTGGCCTCACCCAAATCCTTCATCTGAAATTGAGAGGATAAACAAACCTTTGTGGATGACAATAAACCTACATCATTTCCTATGAGTAATATGTCATCTACATATAGAACCAAAAATGCAACTGCTTTCCCATTTCCTTTCTTATACACACATGGTTCATCAATGTTTTGATCAAAGCCAAAGGATTTGACTGCCTGATTAAACTTGATGTTCCATGCTCTAGATGCTTGCTTAAGTCCATAGATGGACTTCCTAAGTTTACAAACCATGTTATCTTGGCCATTAGCAATGAAGCCCTCTGGTTGCATCATATAGATGCATTCGTCAAGACTTCCATTAAGAAAAGCTGTCTTGACATCCATCTGCCATATCTCGTAGTCATAATGACATGCGATGGCCAAGAGAATCCTTATGGACTTAAGCATAGCCACTGGTGAAAAGGTTTCCTCATAATCGATACCCTCTTTCTGAGTATATCCTTTCGCCACCAGTCTTGCTTTGAAGGTTTCCACCTTCCCATCCACTCCTCTTTCTCTTGTAGATCCACTTGCACCCTATGGGTTTAATCCCTTCAGGTGCATCTACAAGTTCCCAGACTTGATTGGAATACAAAGAATCCATTTCAGATTTCATCGCTTGCTGCCACATGTCAGCATCTATATCCGTTACTGCTTCATCATAACTAGTAGGATCCTCAACCAGATCTTCAGAGTCTGTCTTAAAAGACACTCCTAGATATCTTTCTGGTTGTCTAGAAATCCTCCCACTACGACGAGGCTCCGGAGTGTTTAAAGGAATATCTTGTTCATCTACTACTTCAGGATCTGGTACAGATGTTATAGGAGATCCCGGAAGAATCTCCTCAAGGGTTTCTTTACAACTAAGCTCTTGGTGCAACATACAATCATCCTCCAAGTACCTAGCATGAGTGCTGATGAGCACTTTTTGCTCCTTTGGATGATAAAAGATGCCACCTCTCGTTCCTTTAGGATACCCAATGAAGTAGCACATTTCTGATCTGGGTTCTAGCTTGGTAGCTTTATCATTCAGTACATAAGCTGGACAACCCCAAATGTGGATATGATTTAAACTAGGTTTTCGACCTGTCCACATTTCTTGTGGTGTCCTAGGTACTGACTTAGATGGTACCAGATTTAAAATGTATGCTGCTGCTTCTAAGGCATATCCCCAAAAAGATATAGGTAGGGTTGCATGACTCATCATGGACCTTACCATATCAAGAAGGGTACGGTTTCTTCTCTCCGCTACACTATTTTGCTGGGGTGTACCCGGTGCAGACAACTGAGACACAATCCCATGTTGTGTGAGGTACTCCTTGAACTCACCCAGGAGGTACTCGCCACCTCGATCGGATCGAAGGGCTTTGATATGTTTTCCTAGTTGTAGCTCCGCCTCAGCCTTGAATTGTTTGAACTTATCAAACGCCTCAGACTTGCGTCGCATTAGGTATACATATCCATACCTAGAGTAATCATCGGTGAAGGTGATGTAATACTCATACCCTCCTCGAGCCGGTTTGTTCATAGGACCACACACATCAGTGTGAATCAATTCTAACAACTCCTTTGACCTAAGTCCCTTTCCAGAGAATGACCGTTTGGTCACCGTTTGGTCATCTTTCCCTTGAGACAAGATTCGCACTGAGGAAAAGGTTCGAAATCTAATGAGCTTAAGGGCCCATCTTCTACCAACCTCTGAATCCGTTTTGGGTTAATGTGACCCAAACGTAAGTGCCAAAGATATGTGTCATTGATTGAAGATACCTTCCTCTTAAGGGAAGTTGAGCTTTCTTGTTGTACATTATGCAGTGTAGGAGCAATAGGATATATATAAAATAAGTTGTCATGTATTCTACTGGAACATATAATATTTCCATCTCTACTGATATCAATACCAGAATGGAAAGAAACTGAATAATTAAATTCAATTAATCTAGAAACTGAAATTAAATTCTTCCTCATGTCCGGAACATAGAAAACATTATTTAAAACTAATATCCTATTACATGGAAAATGTAAGGTAACAACTTCTACTGCAACTGCCCAAACTTTAGCTCCAGTTCCGACTCTAAAGGCAAACTCTCCTTTCTCAATTATCTGCATTATCTGAAACCTCTGCAATGAATTGCAGATATGATTAGTGGCTCCTGAGTCTACTATCCATGAGTCACTAGAATCAACCACTAGACAAGTTTCAATGTAGTATGAAAAAGATGTACCTTTCTTAACTGAGGCCAGGAACTTGGGACAATCTTTCTTCCAATGACCTTTGAGGCCACACTTGAAGCATTTCCCTTTGGGCTTTCCATCTGTACCTTTGTCCTTCTTATTACCAGCATTATCCTTTTTCTGCCCTTTTCCCTTATTCTGCTTCTTCTTGGACTTCTTCCCTTTCGGGTTCAGTTTAGAGGAAGACTGGAAAAAATGAGCTTGGGCTTTGGGCTTCATGATAGCCTCTGCCGCCTGGAGTTCTTTCATTAACTCAGGTAGAGTCATGCCCATCTTGCTCATATTGAAATTGAGCTTGAACTGATTGAAAGAGTCCGGCAGAGTCTCGAGAATCATGTCAGTCTGACTCCCTGCATCAATCTCAACCCCTAGAATCTCAGCTTCATTGAAACAATCTATCAGCTTGAGCATATGCTCTCTGATAGGTGTTCCCTCAGCCATCCTAGTATTCATGATAGTCCTCATAGCAGCTTGCCTGGCTGGCCTGCTCTTGTCTGCAAACATCTCAGACAAGGACATCATGATTTCATAGGCTGTGTCCATTTGCTCGTGTTGTGTTTGCAACACGTTGGACATGGAAGCGAGCATGTAGCATTTAGCCATGCTATTCGCTTTCTTCCATTTCCTCTCAGCCTCTCGCTGGTCATCAGTAGAATCAGCATCAATATCGGGACAGTTTTCCAGCAAGACATACTTGTACTCCTCGGCTGTGAGTACTATGTCAAGATTTCTTTTCCAGTCTACGTAGTTAGGGCCAGTCAGTTTATTCTCACGAAGAATGCATATCAACGGACTAAAAGAATCTCTACCCATCTTTTTCTGGATATAAAACGGTTTATAATTAGACATGCAGTATATATGTAATATGCATATGGTGCTTGTTATAAAAGGAAAAACAAAGCACGAAACTTTTTACATTATTCAACCCCAATAAAAATGTATCAGTGTTTCAACCTCCTCATAGACCCTCCATCGAAGGGATGGCCGAGCCTACAGTCACGTTGAATTAAGGCAGACTTATTTGGATTATCACTATCTGGACACACATCCAGTGGTAGTCCAATCACTGATTGGTTTGGCCTCATATGACAAATAACCCTTAACTCCTAAGGAGAGGTCATCACCGTCTTATGTCAAGTGTATAACCATCTCTTATGAAATTCCCAGAATGTCTATGATTAAGTCTTCCGAAGGGAAGAGACTTTTATCCTTCCTAGAAGTGAACTTTAGAAAAGAGCTCCACCGAAGGGATGGCCGCTCCCACCAACACTTCATTGACATTCTATAGAAGTGATCTTTAGTAAAGAACTCCACCGAAGGGATGGCCGCTCCTACTAACACCTCATTACGAATATTCACATTAGTTCACCCATTAACCCATCAAAGCGGTCTTTAGTTAAAGAACTCCACCGAAGGGATGGCCGTTCCTACTAACACTTTAATGAGATAACATGAACCGAAAATGGAAGGCCGTGGGGTCTTTCCTAAAACCCCTCTCCCACTTGATTATTTATCGCTAGGGTTTATACTTTTTGACCTTTACATTGTTTTACTCAAAAGCTCTTTTTAAATCTAGCAAACTTGGTTAATTAAATTCATGACTTAAGTCATCTTAAAATTAAATAACCTTTGCTTTAAAACATTTGAGCAAATCCCTTCAAAGAGTCAAAAACCTATCTTGGGTTATGAAAACCCATAGGTAGCATCTAATTAGATTTTAGTTTAGCCTCCTTTGGAAACCAAGGGTACCAAGATAAACTAAACCCTATCCAATTTTAAACCTTAGACAAATAGAAGGTGCTGGTCTAAGTTCCGTTTAAAATAATTTACCAAACTAAAAACAATCTAATACAATAAAGATGCCAATTTTAGAGCCTAACGGTGGCCATGTTTCTAGGTGACAATTATAGAAATTATATAAAGCATTCAACCATGCATTCCATATATAAAAGCAAATAAAAGTATGCATTCCTTGATGGCTCCTTGCTCTTAGGATTTCAAATCCTAATCGAATTAGGACTCCTCATGCATCTAGAAGTCTTGACTCCTTGATCTCCAAGGACTCCAATTTCTTGCAACCTTCTTGTCTTGAAAAAAAACCAAAATTACATTGGAGATTCCTATGCTTTCCAAGAAAGCTTACATCAAGACTAGTTGGAATAAAATTAAGGAAACTTTACAACTTCCTATAATTGCTAACCGCGCAATCGTACACTTTCCAACTAATTAAAAAACATCCAAATCCACATAACAATCATGCGAACCATCAAGGATGCAATACATGGCTGCAAACAAAGAGGTTAGTGCATGCAAACTCACTATGTGCATCATTAAACAAATCTGGAAAATAAATTCCAGCAATGTTAATGAAACTTGCACACAACATGCATCACAACATAACTTTAATAGGGTGCCACCATACCCATAATCAATCTAGGATTAATTATACACAACATGGGATCATGATTTCACATGGAGTGGCTCTGATACCACTGAAAGAAATCGCGATTCAGATCTGAAACTTCTCATAAAGAGACTACTATGGCTGATGCAAAGCATGATAGATTTTAAAAAATCTGATTTCTGCACTATGCAGCGGAAATCAGCCATAAAGAATCGCATAGAAACTCCATTAAAACATGACCAACATGTGTCTAATTAATAGAGATGATAGAAGACTATTACCTCGAAGATTTGTAGACTTCAAATCTCTGAAAAAATAGATCCAAAGGCGCGAACTCAGACTTGCAATTTGCAAACAAGTTGCTGGAATTTTCCTGCACTAGTATTGCCTTTGATCTTCTCCTCTATCTCACTTCCAAATCTGATTGGCTAAGATGGTGGGATCTTAATCTAGGAATTAAGAACTATTTCTCTAATGGAAAATCTCAGACCTTAAGCCTTCTTCAATCAAGAAGAGAAACAACCAAGGCTGGACGTGTGGGAGCTCTTTTTGTCTCACAAAGTGTTGGACGTGTGCCTCTCTTATGACTCTCCTTATTATGGACGTCCAAAGGGGAATGGTTCTCCTTTTATAGAAACTATGGGAAGCCTTTCCTATTTAGTTATCTCTCCTTCTTCTGATTTATGTCCAAAAAGGAAAGACTTATTTCCTTTAAGAAACACTCTAATTAGAAAAGGAAACCAAAAGGAACTTTCCATACAATTAGTAATACTAGTTGTAGAACACTTACTAATTTTAAGTTCCTAATCCAAAAAGGAAACTAACTCATAGGAATACTAATCCAAAGAGGAGTCCAACTTTCCAAGTAGAGTCCTACTCAAAGTTGGAAACCTTACCCATGGAAATCCTATTATGGACGTCCCACATATCAATGCACACCATGGCCCACATACAATTTATCTAGAGTTAAATTCATGTATGCCATCAAAGGCCTATTTGAATTTAAACTCAAAATTATTTTTCCACTAAAATAATTCATCCTTATGTTATCTAAACATCTTTAGGAAACCATGCCAATCTTGGTAAGTGACTAGAGAAGGGACCAAAAGACATATTTGCCATTGGCTCCCAAAATGACCAAAATGTCCATGCTAAACCCATAGCAACATTAAGACCATTTTAACCTTAACTCATTCCACTAAAGAGTTATGGTTGAACTCCAAGGACAAATATATATTATAATAAGCTCGTCATAAGATGACGGTTGTCTTCGACCTACTAAGTGTAATGACCTGAATGCCCCTCTATGTAACATCCATAATCGAGTCAGGTTATCATATGTACTATCAACCTTCCCGATTACATCTAAACCTTAGAACTTCATATCCTTAACATAATCATCATTCGAATATCATTCTCTTGATCTAGGGAGCGACCCACAAGTTCAATATCCATATGGAACATCCATATACTAAGATCTTAGATTTTGATGATTAATCGGATAATTCTAAGGGGACGATTATTCCATCATCAGATGGCATAGATTCTATATTGCATTTGCACGTCCCAACTGATCAAGTCCGAGTACCCAAAACACAGAGCTGTTGACCCATGAATAGAATCTCACCCATAGTGAATTAAAGCACAAGAACTTGACTTCGTCAGTTCATCCACAAATGCTCAAGATTAAGAGCACCGGTTACTTAGTAGCATGAGGTGACTTGATCTCTTTTCTGTGATAGTACTATTTTAGAGATTACACCTACAATGGTCCTGTTCAATGCATGACACATGCACTAATGAGATAGATCCGGGAAAGCCCTCCCGTGACTTAGGTATGTCACCCTATATAGGAGAGTATCTCATTATAACTTCTACCAAGATGAAGTGCCCAGCTCCATCTTTCAGTTATGAACAAATATGATGTTTCCAGTTGTCCATGAATTAGACCTATCTGTGTGTAGACACTACACACCTAATTCATTTACTAGAAACAATGGGCCTTACGCAACCATACATATATACATGTTTAAGCATAAAAGAGTCTTTCAATTAAATAACCAGTTAAATATCCAGTAACAAAAGATGAGAATGCAGCTAGTGGGCTTTAGGGCATACACCAATCCCAACATCCGTTTCCCGTTTCAGGCCACCGACAGGCTGTTTTCGAGCCTAGGTGTTGGAAAATCTCATGTTTCAGTCGTAATTCTCTAACCGCGAGTCCTATTTGTGACCCATCATTTCCAACAAGTTACTCTACCCTCGAGGGAAGTGCTCGTGACGGTTTTCGAACTATCAAGGGTTAGTTTCCCGTCTGGACACCCGACGGGCCATTTTCGAGCCTAATTGTCGCTCGTAATTCTCAAACCGAGAGTCCTACTTGCGAACCATCTGTTCCTACAAGTTACTCTACCCTCGAGGGAAGTGCTCATGCCGGTTTCCGATTTTACCTTGGCCCGTTTCCCATTCCCGGCCGCCGGCGGGCCGTTTTCGAGCCAAAGTGTTGGAAAATCTCATGTTTCAGTCGAGATTCTCTAACCGGGAGTCCTATTTGCGAACCGTCAGTTCCTACAAGTTACTCTACTCTCGAGGGAAGTGCTCGTGCTAGTTTTTGATTTTTTCGGGGGCGGTTTCTCATTTCTGGACCCCCAGTGGGCCGTTCTGGAGCCTAAGTGTTGGAAAATCCCATGTTTCGCTCGTAATTCTCTAATCGGGAGTCCTATTTATGAAAAGTAAGTTCCTACAAGTTACTCTACCCTCGAGTAAAGTACTTGTGCTAATTTCCGATTTTTCCTGTGGCCGTTTACCGTTTCGGGCCCCCGACGGGCCGTTTTCGAGCCAAAGTGTTGGAAAATTCCATGTTTAAGTCGTAATTCTCTAACCGGGAGTCCTATTTCCAAACCGTCAGTTCCTAAAAATTACTCTTCCTTCGAGGGAAGTGCTCATGCTGGCTTTTGATTTTTTCGGATGCCGTTTCCCATTTCGGACCCCCCGGTGGGCCGTTTTGGAGCCCAAGTGTTGGAAAATCCAATGTTTCACTCGTAATTCTATAATCGGTAGTCCTATTTGTGAACCGTCAGTGCCTACAAGTTACTCTACCCACGAGTAAAGTGCTCCTGCCAGTTTTTGATTTTGTCCGGCGGCCGTTTCCCGTTTTGGACCCCCGGGGGGCAATTTTCGAGCACTAAGTGTTGGAAAATCCCATATTTCAGTCGTAATTCTCTAACCGGGAATCCTATTCGCGACCCCTCAGCTCTAACAAGTTACTCTACCCTCGAGGGAAGTGCTCGTGCCAGTTTTCAATATTTCCGGGGGCCGTTTCCCGTTCCGGAGCCACACCAAGCCATTTTCGAGCCAATGTGTTGGAAAATCTCATGTTTCGCTCGTAATTCTCTAATTGAGAGTCCTATTTGCGAACCGTCAGTTCGTATAACTCACTCTACCCTCAAGCAAAGTGCTCGTGCTGGTTTTCGATTTTTCCCGCAGCCGTTTACCGTTCCAGGCCCCCACAGGCCTTTTTCGAGCCAAAGTGTTGGAAAATCCCATGTTTCAGTCGTAATTCACTTACCAGGAGTTCTATTTTTTGAACCTTCAGTTCCTACAAGTTACTCTACCCCCGAGGGAAGTGATCGTGCCGGTTTTCGATTTTTCCGGGGGCCATTTCCTGTTTCTGGACCCCCGG
The DNA here is from genome assembly GCA_012931725.1 of Litsea cubeba. Classification (NCBI taxonomy): domain Eukaryota; kingdom Viridiplantae; phylum Streptophyta; class Magnoliopsida; order Laurales; family Lauraceae; genus Litsea; species Litsea cubeba. Next base: position 48,645,503 of record CM022944.1, on the reverse strand, counting down.
TGGGCCGTTTTAGAGCCTAAGTGTTGGAAAATCCCATGTTTCGCTCGTAATTCTCTAATCAGGAGTACTATTTGCGAACTGCCATTTACCTCAAGTTACTCTACCCTCAAGGAAAGTGCTCATGCCGGTTTTCATTTTTTCTTTCGGTCGATTCCCATTCCAGACCCCGGCAGGCCGTTTTCGAGCCTAAGTTTTGGAAAATCACATGTTTCGCTCGTAATTCTCTAACCGGGAGTCCTATTTGCGAACCATCAGTGCCTACAAGTTACTATACCCACGAACAAAGTGCTCGTACCGGTTTCCAATTTCCCCCGCGGCCGTTTCCCGTTCGAGGCCACCGACGAGCTCTTTTCGAGCCTAAGTGTTGGAAAATCCCATGTTTCAGTCGTAATTCTCTAACCGGGAGTCCTATTCATGACCTGTCATTTCCAACAAGTTACTCTTCCCTCGAGGGAAGTGCTCGAGACGGTTTTCGAAACTATCCAGGGGCAGTTTCCTATTCTGGACCCTCGGCGGGCCGTTTTCGAGCCTATTTGTTGGAAAATCCCATGTTTCGCTCGTAATTTTCAAACCGAGAGTCCTACTTGCGAACCATCTATTCCTACAAGTTACTCTACCCTCGAAAGAAGTGCTCGTGCCGGTTTCCGATTTTACATTGGGCCGTTTCCCATTCCAGGCCGCCGGCGGGCCATTTTCGAGCCAAAGTGTTTGGAAAATCTCATGTTTCAGTCGAGATTCTCTAACCGAGAGTCCTATTTATGAACCATCAGTTCCTATAAGTTACTCTACCCTCGAGGGAAGTGCTCGTGCTGGTTTTCGATTTTACGGATGCCGTTTCCCATTCCGGCCCCCCGGTGGGCCATTTTGGAGCCCAAGTGTTGGAAAACCCAATGTTTCACTCGTAATTCTCTAATCGGGAGTCTATTTGCGAACCTTCAGTGCCTACAAGTTACTCTACCCACGAGTAAAGTGCTCGTGCCAGTTTTCGTTTTTGTCCGGCGGCCGTTTCCCGTTCCGGACCCCCGGCAGGCAGTTTTCGACCCTTAAATGTTGGAAAATCCCATCTTTCAGTCGTAATTCTCGAACCAGGAGTTCTATTTTTCAAACCTTCAGTTCCTAAAAGTTACTCTACCCCCGAAGGAAGTGATCGTGCTAGTTTTCGATTTTTCCAGGGGCCATTTCCTGTTTCTGGACCCCCGGTGGGCCGTTTTAGAGCCTAAGTGTTGGAAAATCCCATGTTTCGCTCGTAATTCTCTAATCGGGAGTCCTATTTGCAAACTGCCAGTTCCTACAAGTACAAGTCACTCTACCCTCAAGGGAAGTGGTCATGCTGGTTTTCATTTTTTCTTTCGGCCAATTCCCATTCCAGACCCCGGCAGGCCGATTTTCGAGCCTAAGTTTTTGAAAATCACATGTTTCGCTCGTAATTCTCTAACCGTGAGTCCTATTTGCGAACCATCATTGCCTACAAGTTACTATACCCATGAACAAAGTGCTCGTACCGGTTTCCAATTTCTGCCGCGTCCGTTTCCCGTTCGAGGCCACCGACGAGCTCTTTTCGAGCCTAAGTGTTGGAAAATCCCATGTTTCAGTCGTAATTCTCTAACCGGGAGTCCTATTCGTGACCCGTTATTTCCAACAAGTTACTATACCCTCGAGGGAAGTGCTCGTGACGGTTTTCGAACTAACCAGGGGCAGTTTCTTGTTCTGGACCCCTGGCAGGCCATTTTCGAGCCTAATTATTGGAAAATCCCATGTTTCGCTCGTAATTCTCAAACCGAGAGTCCTACTTGCGAACCATCTGTTCCTACAAGTTACTCTACCCTCGAGGGAAGTGCTCGTGCCGGTTTCCGATTTTACCTTGGGCCGTTTCCCATTCCCGGCCGCCGGCAGGCCGTTTCCGAGCCAAAGTATTGGAAAATCTCATGTTTCAGTCGAGATTCTCTAACCGAGAGTCCTATTTGCGAACCATCAGTTCCTACAAGTTACTCTACCCTCGAGGGAAGTGCTCGTGCTGGTTTTCGATTTTTCCGGGGGCCGTTTCCCGTTTTTGGACCCCCGGTGGGCCGTTCTGGAGCCTAAGTGTTGGAAAATCCCATGTTTCGCTCGTAATTCTCTAATCAGGAGTCCTATTTATGAAAAGTCAGTTCCAACAAGTTACTCTACCCTAGAGCAAAGTACTTGTGCTAATCTCCATTTTTTCCTGCGGCCGTTTACCGTTTCGGGCCCCCGACGGGCCGTTTTTGAGCCAAAGTGTTGGAAAATTCTATGTTTAAGTCGTAATTCTCTAACCGGGAGTCCTTTTTCCGAACCGTCAGTTCCTACAAGTTACTCTACATTCAAGGGAAGTGCTCATGCCGGCTTTTGAGTTTTCCGGATGCCGTTTCCCGTTTCTGACCCCCCGGTGGGCCATTTTGGCGCCCAAGTGTTGGAAAATCCAATGTTTCACTTGTAATTCTCTAACCGGGAGTCCTATTTCCGAACCGTCAGTTCCTACAAGTTACTCTTCCTTCGAGGGAAGTGCTCGTGCCAGTTTTTGATTTTCCCAGATGCCGTTTTCCATTCCAAACCCCTGGTGGGCCGTTTTGGAGCCCAAGTGTTGGAAAATCCAATGTTTCACTCGTAATTCTCTAATCGGGAGTCCTATTTGCGAACCGTCATTGCCTACAATTTACTCTACCCTCGAGGGATGTGCTCGTGCCGGTTTTCAATATTTTCGGGGGCCGTTTCCCGTTCCGGGCCGCCTGCGGGCCGTTTTCGAGCGAAATTGTTGGAAAATCTCGTGTTTCGCTAGTAATTCTCTAATCGGGAGTCCTATTTGCGAACCGTCAGTCCCTATAACTTACTCTACACTCAACGAAGTGCTCGTGCTGGTTTTCTATTTTTCCTACAGCCGTTTACCATTCCAGGCGCCCACGGGCCTTTTTCGAGCCAAAGTGTTGGAAAATCCCATGTTTCAGTCGTAATTCTCTAACCAGGAGTTCTATTTTTCGAACCTTCAGTTCCTACAAGTTACTCTACCCCCGAGGGAAGTGATCGTGCCGGTTTTCGATTTTTCTGGGGGCCATTTCCTGTTTCTGGACCCCCGGTGGGCCGTTTTAGAGCCAAAGTGTTGGAAAATCCGATGTTTCGCTCATAATTCTCTAATCGGGAGTCCTATTTGCGAACTGTCAGTTTCTACAAGTTACTCTACCCTCAAGGGAAGTGCTCATGCCGGTTTTCAGTTTTTTCTTTCGGCCGATTCTTGTTCCAGACGCCGGCAGACCGTTTTCGAGCCTAAGTTTTGGAAAATCACATGTTTCGCTCGTAATTCTCTAACCGGGAGTCCTATTTGCGAACCATCAGTGCCTACAAGTTACTATACCCACGAACAAAGTGCTCGTGCCAGTTTCCAATTTCTCCCACAGCCGTTTCCCATTCCAGGCCACCGACGAGCTGTTTTCGAGCCTAAGTGTTGGAAAACCCCACGTTTTTAGTCGTAATTCTCTAACCGGGAGTCCTATTTGTGAGTCGTCATTTCTAACAAGTTACTCTTACCATCGAGGGAAGTGCTCGTGATGGTTTTCGAACTATCCAGGGTCAGTTTCCCATTCTGGACCCCCAGCGGGCCGTTTTCGAGCCTAATTGTTTGAAAATCCCATGTTTCGCCCGTAATTCTCAAACCGAGAGTCCTACTTGCGAACCATCAGTTCCTACAAGTCACTCTACCCTCGAGGGAAGTGCTCGCGCCGGTTTCCGAATTTACCTTGAGCCGTTTCCCATTCCAGGCCGCCGGCGGGCCGTTTTCGAGCCAAAGTGTTGGAAAATCTCATGTTTTAGTCGAGATTCTCTAACCGGGAGTCTTATTTGCGAACCATCGGTTCCTACAAGTTACTCTACCCTCGAGGGAAGTGCTCGTGCTGGTTTTCGATTTTTTTGGGGGCCGTTTCCCTTTTCTGGACCCCCAGTGGGCCGTTCTGGAGCCTAAGTGTTGGAAAATCCCATGTTTCGCTCGTAATTCTCTAATCGGGAGTCCTATTTATGAAAAGTCAATTCCTACAAGTTACTCTACCCTCGAGCAAAGTACTTGTGCTAATTTCTGATTTTTCCTGTGGCCGTTTACCGTTTCGGGCACCCGACGGGCCGTTTTCAAGCCAAAGTGTTGGAAAATTCATGTTTAAGTCGTAATTCTCTAACCGGGAGTCCTATTTCCGAACCGTCAGTTGCTAAAAATTACTCTACCTTCGAGGGAAGTGCTCATGCTGGCTTTTGATTTTTCCGGATGCCGTTTCCCGTTTCTGACCCCCCGGTGGGCCATTTTGGTGCCCAAGTGTTGGAAAATCCAATGTTTTACTCGTAATCCTATAATCGGGAGTCCTATTTGCGAACCGTCGATGCCTACAAGTTACTTTTCCCACGAGTAAAGTGCTCATGCCAGTTTTCGTTTTTGTCCGGCGGCCGTTTCCCGTTCCGGACCCCCGGGGGGCAGATTTCGAGCTCAAAGTGTTGGAAAATCCCATCTTTCAGTCGTAATTCTCTCACCGGGAATCCTATTCGTGACCTGTTAGTTCTAACAATTTACTCTACCCTCGAGGGAAGTGCTCGTGCCAGTTTTCAATATTTCCGGGGGCCATTTCCCATTCTGGAGCCACGGCGAGCCATTTTCGAGCCAATGTGTTGGAAAATCTCATGTTTCGCTCGTAATTCTCTAATTGAGAGTCCTATTTGCGAACCGTCAGTTCCGATAACTTACTCTACCCTCAAGCGAATTGCTCGTGCTTTTTTTCTATATTTCCCTCAGCCATTTACCGTTCCAGGCCCTCGACGGTCCTTTTTCGAGCCAAAGTGTTGGAAAATCCCATGTTTCAGTCGTAATTCTCTAACCGGGAGTCCTATTTGCGAACCTTCAATTCCTACAAGTTACTCTACCCTCGAGGGAAGTGATCGTGCCGATTTTTTATTTTTCCGGGGGCCATTTCCTGTTTCTGGACCCCCGGTGGGCCGTTTTAGAGCCTAAGTGTTGGAAAAATCCATGTTTCGGTCGTAATTCTCTAATCGGGAGTCCTATTGCGAACTGCTAGTTCCTACAAGTTGCTCTACCCTCAAGGGAAGTGGTCATGCCGGTTTTTGTTTTTTCCTTGGGCCGATTCCGTTCCAGACCCCGGCAGGCCGTTTTCGAGCCTAAGTTTTGGAAAACACATGTTTCGCTCGTAATTCTCTAACCGAGAGTCCTATTTGCGAACCATCAGTGTCTACAAGTTACTCTTCCCACGAACGAAGTGCTCGTGCCGGTTTCCAATTTTTCCAGCGGCCTTTTCCCGTTCCAGGCTACCGACGGACTGTTTTCGAGCCTAAGTGTTGGAAAATCCCATGTTTCAGTCGTAATTCTCTAACCGGGAGTCCTATTCGTGACCCGTCAGTTTCAACAAGTTACTCTACCGAGGGAAGTGCTCGTGACAGTTTTCGAACTTTCGAGGGGTAGTTTCCTGTTCCGGACCACCGGCGGGCCGTTTTCGAGCCAAAGTGTTAGAATATCTGATGTTTCAGTCGTTATTCTCTGACCGGGAGTCCTATTTATGAACCATCAATTCCTTTAAGTCACTCTCCCCACGAGGGATGTGCTCGTGCCGGTTTTTAATATTTCCGTTGGCCGTTTCCCGTTCCGGACCGCTGGCGGGCCGTTTTCGAGCCAAAGTGTTGGAAAATCTAATGTTTCGCTCGTAATTCTCTAATAAGGAGTCCTATTTGCAAACCGTCAGTTCCTATAACTTACTCCACCCTCGAGTGAAGTGCTTGTACTGGTTTCCGATTATTCCCGCAGCCGTTTACCGTTCCGGGCCCCCGACGGGCCTTTTTCTAGCCAAATGTTGAAAAATCTCATATTTCAGTTGTAATTCTCTAACCAGAAGTCCTATTTGCGAACCTTCAGTTCCTACAATTTACTCTACCCTCGAGGGAAGTGATCGTGCAGGTTTTTGATTTTCCCGGGGGCCATTTCCTATTTCTGGACCCCCGGTGGGCCGTTTTGGAGCCTAACTGTTGGAAAATTCCATGTTTCGCTCGTAATTCTCTAATCGGGAGTCTTATTTGCGAACTGTCAGTTACTATAAATTACTCTACCCTCCAGGGAAGTGCTCGTGTCGGTTTCATTTTTTCCTTGGGCCGTTTCCCGTTCCAGACCCCAGCAGGTCGTTGTAGAGCCTAGGTGTTGGAAAATCAAATGCTTCGCTCGTAATTTTCTAACCGGGAGTCCTCTTTGCGAACCATCAGTGCCTACAAGTTACTCTACCCACGAACAAAGTGCTCGTGCAGGTTTCCGATTTCTCCCGCGGATGTTTTGCCATTCCAGGCCACCGGCGGACTGTTTTCGAGCCTAAGTGTTGTAAAATCCCATGTTTTAGTCATAATTCTCTAACCGGGAGTCCTATTCGTGACCCGTCAGTTCCAACAAGTTACTCTACCCTCGAGGGAAGTGCTCGTGATGATTTTCGAACTTTCGAGGGGCAGTTTCCCGTTCCAGACCCTCGGCGGGCCGTTTTCGAGCCTAAGTGTTAGAAAATCCCTTGTTTCGCTCGTAATTCTCTAACCGAGAGTCCTACTTGCGAACCGTCGGTTCCCATAAGTTACTCTAGACTCAAGCGAAGTGCTCGTGCCGGTTTCCGATTTTTGCCGCGGTCGTTTCCGTTCCAGGCCACCGACGGGCTGTTTTCGAGCCTAAGTGTTGGAAAATCCCATGTTTCAGTCGTAATTCTCTAACCGGGAGTCATATTTGCGAACGGTCAGTTCCTACAAGTTACTCTACCCACGAGGGAAGTGCTCGTGCCGGTTTTCAATATTTCCGTTGGCTGTTTCTCGTTCCGGGCCGCCGGCGGGCCGTTTTCGAGCCAAAGTGTTGGAAAATCTCATGTTTCGCTCGTAATTCTCTAATCAGGAGTCCTATTTGCCAACCGTCAATTCCTATAACTTACTCTACCCTCGAGTGAAGTGCTTGTACTGGTTTACGACTATTCCCGCCGCCGTTTAACGTTCCGGGCCCCCGACGGGCCTTTTTCGAGCCAAAGTGTTGAAAAATCCCATGTTTCAGTCGTAATTCTTTAACTGGGAGTCCTATTTGCGAACCTTCTGTTCGTACAAGTTACTCTACCCTCGAGGGAAGTGATCGTGCAGGTTTTCGATTTTTTTGGGGGCCATTTCCTGTTTCTGGACCCCTGGTGGGCCATTTTGGAGCATAAGTGTTGAAAAATCCCATGTTTCACTCATAATTCTCTAATCAGGAGTGCTATTTGCGAACTGTCAGTTCCTATAAGTTACTCTACCCTCAAGGGAAGTGCTCGTGTCGGTTTCATTTTTTCCTTGGGACGTTTCCCGTTTCAGACCCCGGCAGGTCGTTGTCGAGCCTAAATGTTGGAAAATCACATGTTTCGCTCGTAATTTTCTAACCGGGAGTCCTCTTTGCGAACCATCAGTGCCTACAAGTTACTCTACCCACGAATGAAGTGCTCGTGCCGGTTTCCGATTTCTCCAGCGGCCGTTTCCCGTTCCAAGCCACCGGCGGACTGTTTTCGAGCCTTATTGTTGGAAAATCCCATGTTTCGGTCTTAATTCTCTATCTGGGAGTCCTATTCGTGACCCGTCAGTTGCAACAAGTTACTCTACCCTCGAGGGAAGTGCTCGTGACCATTTTCAAACTTTCGAGGGGTAGTTTCCCGTTCCGGACCCCCGGCGGGCCGTTTATGAGCCTAAGTGTTAGAAAATCCCATTTTCGCTCGTAATTCTCAAACCGAGAGTCTTACTTGCGAACCATCTGTTCCTACTAGTTACTCTACCCTCGAGGGAAGTGCTCGTGCCGGTTTCCGATTTTACCTTGGGCCGTTTCCCGATCCAGGCCCCCGACGGGCCGTTTTCGAGCCAAAGTGTTGGAAATCTCATGTTTTTGTCGAAATTCTCTAACCGGGAGTCCTATTTGCGAACCATCGGTTCCCACAAGTTACTCTACCCTTGAGGGAAGTGCTCGTGCTGGTTTTTTATTTTTTCGGGGGCCATTTCCCATTTTTGGACTCCCGGCGGGCCATTTTGGAGCCTAAGTGTTGGAAAACCTCATGTTTCGCTCGTAATTCTCTAATCGAGAGTTCTATTTATGAAAAGTCAGTTCCTACAAGTTACTCTACCCTCGAGCGAAGTGCTTGTGCTGGTTTCCGATTTTTCCCGCGGCCGTTTACCGTTTCGGGCCCCCGACGGGCCGTTTTCGAGCCAAAGGTTGAAAAGTCCCATGTTTCAGTTGTAATTCTCTAACCGGGAGTCGTATTTGTGAACCGTCGGTTCCTACAAGTTACTCTACCCTCGAGGGAATTGCTCGTGCCGTTTTTCGATTTTTTCAGGTGCCGTTTCCCATTTCGGACCCCAGTGGGCCGTTTTCAAGCCTCACTATTGGAAAATCCAATGTTTCACTCGTATATCTCTAATCGGGAGTCCTATTTGCGAACCGTCAGTGCCTACATGTTACTCTACCCTTGAGTGAAGTGCTCTTACCAGTTTTAGATTTTGTCTTGCGGCCGTTTCTCGTTTTGGACCCTCGGCGGGCCGTTTTCGAGCCTTAGGTGTTGGAAAATCCCATCTTTCAGTCGTAATTCTCTAACTGGGAATCCTATTCGCGACCCATCTGTTCCAACAAGTTATTCTATGCTCGAGGGAAGTGCTCGTGCCTATTTTTTATTTTTCCAAGGGCAGTTTCCCGTTCCAGAGCCCCGGCGGGCCGTTTTTGAGCCTAAGTGTGGGAAATCCCATGTTTCGCTCGTAATTCTCTAACCGGGAGTCCTATAAATGAAAAGTCAGTTCCTACAAGTTACTCTACCCTCGAGGGAAGTGCTCGTGCTGGTTTTTGATTTTTCCGGGGGTCGTTTCCTATTTCCTGACCCCGGTGGGCCATTTTAGAGCCTAAGTGTTGGAAAATCCCATGTTTCGCTCGTAATTCTCTAATTGGGAGTCCTATTTGCAAACTGTCAGTTCCTACAAGTTACTCTACCCTCAAGGGAAGTGGTCGTGCCGGTTTTCATTTTTTTCTTTGGCCGATTCCCGTTCCAGACCCCGGCAGGCTGTTTTCGAGCCTAAGTTTTGGAAAATCACATGTTTCGCTCGTAATTCTCTAACCGGGAGTTCTATTTCCGAACCACCAATGCGTACAAGTTACTATACCCACGAACGAAGTGCTCGTGCCAGTTTACATTTTCTCCCGCGGCCGTTTCCCGTTCTAGGCCACCGACGAGCTGTTTTCGAGCCTAAGTGTTGGAAAATCCAATGTTTCAGTCGTAATTCTCTAACCGGGAGTCCTATTCATGACCCGTCAGTTCCAGCAAGTTACTCTACCCTCGAGGGAAGTGCTCGTGTTGGTTTTCGAACTTTCGAGTGGTAGTTTCCCGTTCCGGACCCCCGGCGGGCCGTTTTCGAGTCTAAGTGTTGGAAAATCCCATGTTTCGCTCGTAATTCTCAGACCGAGAGTCCTACTTGTGAACCATCTGTTCCTACAAGTTACTCTACCCTCGAGGGAAGTGCTCGTGCCGGTTTCCAATTTTACCTTGGGCCGTTTCCTGTTCCAGGCCCCCGGCGGGCCGTTTTCGAGCCAAAGTGTTGAAAAATCTACATGTTTCAATCAAAATTCTCTAACCGGGAGTCCTATTTGCGAACCATCGGTTCCTATAAGTTGCTCTACCCTCGAGGGAAGTGCTCGTGCGGGTTTTCGATTTTTCTGGGGGCCGTTTCTCGTTTATGGACCCCCGGTGGGCCGTTTTGGAGCCTAAGTATTGGAAAATCCCATGTTTCGCTCGTAATTCTCTAGTCGAGAGTCCTATTCATGAAAAGTCAGTTCCTACAAGTTACTCTACCCTCGAGCAAAGTGCTTGTGCTGGTTTCCGATTTTTCCTGTGGCCGTTTACCATTTCGGGCCCCCGACAGGCCGTTTTCGAGCCAAAGTGTTGGAAAATTCCATGTTCAAGTCGTAATTCTCTAACCGGGAGTCCTATTTCCGAACCGTCAGTTCCTACAAGTTACTCTACCTTCGAGGGAAGTGCTCGCGCCGGTGTTTTATTTTTCTGGATGCCGTTTCCCGTTCCGGACCCCCAGTGGGCCGTTTTGGAGCGCAAGTGTTGGAAAATCAAATGTTTCACTCATAATTCTCTAATCGGGAGTGCTATTTGCGAACCGTCAGTGCCTACAAGTTACTCTACCCACGAGTAAAGTGCTCGTGCCGATTTTTGATTTTTTCCGGCTGCCGTTTCCCGTTCTGAACCCCCGGCGGACAGTTTTCGAGCCTTAAGTGTCGGAAAATCCCATCTTTCAGTCGTAATTCTCTAACCGGGAGTCCTATTCGCGACCCGTCAGTTCTAAGAGGTGACTCTACCCTGGAGGGAAGTGCTCGTACCGGTCTTCAATATTTTCGGGGGCCGTTTCCCATTCCGGACCCACGACGGGCAGTTTTCGAGCCAATGTGTTGGAAAATCTCATGTTTCGCTCGTAATTCTCTAATTGAGAGTTGTATTTGCGAACCGTCAGTTCCTATAACTTACTCTACCTTCAAGCAAAGTGCTCATGCTGGTTTCTGATTTTTCCCGCAGCCGTTTACCTTTCCAGGCCCCCGACGGGCCTTTTTCGAGCCAAAGTGTTGGAAAATCCCATGTTTCAGTCTTACTTCTCTAACCGGGAGTCCTATTTGTGAACCTTCAGTTCCTACAAGTTACTCTACCCTCGAGGGAAGTGATCGTGCCGGTTTTCGATTTTTCCGGAGGCCATTTCCTATTTCTGGACCCCCGGTGGGCCGTTTTAGAGCCTAAGTGTTGGAAAATCCCATGTTTCTCTCGTAATTCTCTAATTGGAATTCATATTTCTGAACTGCCAGTTCCTACAAGTTACTCTACCCTCCAGGGAAGTGCTCCTGCCGATTTTCATTTTTTCCTTCGGGCCGATTCCCGTTCCAGACCCCGGCAGGCCATTTTCGAGCCTAAGTTTTGGAAAATCACATGTTTCGCTCGTAATTCTCTAACCGGGACTCCTATTTGCGAACCATCAGTCCCTACAAGTTACTCTACCCACGAACGAAGTGCTCGTGCCGATTTCCAATTTCCCCCGCGGCCGTTTAGCATTCTAGGGTGTTATCGAGCCTAAGTGTTGGAAAATCCCATGTTTCAGTCATAATTGTCTAACCGGGAGTCCTATTCGTGAGCCGTCAGTTCCAACAAGTTACTCTACCCTCGAGGGAAGTGCTCGTGACGGTTTTCGAACTTTCGAGGGGTAGTTTCCCATTCGGACCCCCGGCGGGCCATTTTCGAGCCTAAGTGTTGGAAAATCCCATGTTTCGCTCGTAATTCTCTAACCGAGAGTCCTACTTGCGAACGGTCAATTCCCACAAGTTACTATACACTCGAGCGAAGTCCTCATGCCTGTTTCCAATTTCTTCCATGGCCATTTCCGTTCCAGGCCACCGACAGGCTGTTTTCGAGCCTAAGTGTTGGAGAATCCCATGTTTCAGTCGTAATTCTCTAACCGGGAGTCCTATTCGTGACCCGTCAGCTCCAACAAGTTACTCTACCCTCGAGGGAAGTGCTCGTGACGGTTTTCAAACTTTCGAGGGTAGTTTCCCGTTCCGGAGGCGGGCCGTTTTCGAGCCTAAGTGTTGGAAAATCCCATGCTTCGCTCGTAATTCTCTAACCGAGAGTCCTACTTGCGAACCATCTCCTCCTACAAGTTACTCTACCCTCAAGGGTAGTGCTCGTGCCAGTTTCTGATTTTACCTTGGGCCGTTTCCCGTTCCAGGCCCCCGGCGGGCCGTTTTTGAGCCTAAGTGTTGGAAAATCTCATATTTCAGTCGAAATTCTCTAACCGGGAGTCCTTTTTGCGAACCATCGGTTCCTACCAGTTACTCTACCCTTGAGGGAAGTGCTCATGCTGGTTTTTGATTTTTCAAGTGGCCGTTTCCCGTTTCTGGACCCCTCGGCGGGGCCGTTTTGGAGCCTAAGTGTTGGAAAATCCCATGTTTCGCTCGTAATTCTCTTATCGGGAGTCCTATTTATGAAAAGTCAGTTCCTTCAAGATACTCTACCCTCGAGCGAAGTGCTTGTGCTGGTTTCCGATTTTTCCAGCGGCCATTTACCGTTTCGGGCCCCCGACGGGCCGTTTTCGAGCCAAAGTGTTGGAAAGTCCCATGTTTCTGTCGTAATTCTCTAACTGGGAGTCTTATTTGCGAACCGTCGGTTCCTACAAGTTACTCTACCCTTGAGGGAATTGCTCGTGCCGTTTTTCGATTTTTCCGGGTGCCGTTTCCCGTTCCGGAACCCCGGTGGGCTGTTTTCAAGCCTCACTGTTGGAAAATCCAATGTTTAACTCGTATATCTCTAATTGGGAGTCCTATTTGCAAAACGTTAGTGCCTACATGTTACTCTACCCATGAGTGAAGTGCTCGTGTCGGTTTTAGATTTTGTCCGGCGGCCGTTTATCGTTTCGGACCCCCGGTGGGCCGTTTTCGAGCCTTAAGTGTTGGAAAATCCCATCTTTCAGTCGTAATTCTCTAACTGGGAGTCCTATTCGCGACCCATCTATTCCAACAAGTTACTCTACGCTTGAGGGAAGTGCTCGTAACAGTTTTTTATTTTTCCAGGGGCAGTTTTCCGTTCCAGAGCCCCGGCGGGCCGTTTTTGAGCCTAAGTGTGGGAAATCCCATGTTTCGCTCATAATTCTGTAACCGGGAGTCCTACAATGAAAAGTCAGTTCCTACAAGTTACTCTACCCTCGACAGAAGTGCTTGGGCTGGTTTTCAATTTTTACGGGGGTCGTTTCCAATTTCTGGGCCCCCGGCGGGCCGTTTTGGAGCCTAGGTGTTGTAAAATCTCATGTTTCAGTCGTAATTCTATAATCAGGAGTCCAATAAACGAAAAGTCAATTCCTACAAGTTACTCTACCCTTGAGTGAAGTGCTCATGCTGGTTTTCGATTTTTTCCTATAGCCGTTTACCGTTCCAGGCCCCGATGGGCCTTTTTCGAGCCAAAGTGTTGGAAAATCCCATGTTTCAATCGTAATTGTCTAACCGGGAGTCCTATTTGCGAACCTTCAGTTCCTACAGGTTACTCTACCCTCGAGGGAAGTGATCGTGCCGGTTTTCGATTTTTCTGGGGTTCATTTCCTATTTCTGGACCCCCGGTGGGTCATTTTAGAGCCTAAGTGTTGGAAAATCCCATTTTTCGCTCATAATTATCTAATCGGGAGTCGTATTTGCACACTACCAGTTCCAAAAAGTTACTCTACCCTCAAGGGAAGTGCTCGTGCCATTTTTCGTTTTTTCCTTGGGCCGATTCCCGTTTCGGACTCCGGCAGGCCGTTTTCGAGCCTAAGTTTTGGAAAATCACATGTTTCGCTCGTAATTCTCTAACAGGGAGTCCAATTTGCGAACCATCAGTCCCTATAAGTTACTCTACCCACGAACGAAGTGCTCGTGCCGGTTTCCAATTTCTCCCACGGCCGTTTCCTGTTCCAGGGCACCGACGGGCTGTTATCGAGCCTAAGTGTTTGAAAATCCCATGTTTCAGTCGTAATTCTCTAACCGGGAGTCCTATTCGTGACCCGTCAGTTCCAACAAGTTACTCTACCCTCGAGGGAAGTGCTCGTGCCGGTTTCTGATTTTACCTTGGGCCGTTTCCCGTTCCAGGCCCCCGGCGGGCCGTTTTCGAGCCTAAGTGTTGGAAAATCCCATGTTTCAGTCATAATTTCCTAACCGGGAGTCCTATTTGCGAACCGTCAGTTCCTACAAGTTACTCTACTCATTAGGGAAGTGCTGGTGCCGGTTTTCAATATTTCAGCTGGCCGTTTCCCTTTCCGGGCCGCCGTAAAATCTTGGAAAATCTCTTTTTTCGCTCGTAATTCTCTAAACGGGAGTCCTATTTGCGAACTGTCAGTGCCTACAAGTTACTCTACCCACGAGTAAAGTGCTCGTGCCGGTTTTCGATTTTTTTCGAACACCGTTTCTCGTTCCGGACCCCGGGCGGGCAGCTTTCGAGCCGTAAGTGTTGGAAAATCCCATCTTTCAGTCGTAATTCTCTAACCAGGAGTCTTATTCGCGACCTGTCAATTCCAAAAAGTTACTCTACCCTCGAGGGAAGTGCTCGTGACGGTTTTCAATATTTTCGGGGGCCGTTTCCCGTTCCGGACCCCGGCGGGCCTTTTTCGAGCCAATGTATTGGAAAATCTCATGTTTCGCTCGTAATTCTCTAATTGAGAGTCCCATTTACAAACCGTCAGTTCCTATAACTTACTCTACCCTCAAGCGCAGTGCTCGTGCTGGTTTCCGATTTTTCCCGCAGCCGTTTACCGTTCCAGGCCCCAACAGGCCTTTTTCGAGCCAAAGTGTTGGAAAATCTCATGTTTCATCGTAATTCTCTAACCGGGAGTCCTATTTGCGAACCTTCACTTCCTACAAGTTACTCTACCCTTGAGGGAAGCGATCGTGCCGGTTTTTGATTTTTCCGGGGGCCATTTCCTGTTTCTAGACACCCGGTTGGCCGTTTTAGAGCCTAAGTGTTGGAAAATCCCATGTTTCGCTCGTAATCGCTAATCGGGAGTCCTATTTACGAACTGCTAGTTCCTACAAGTTACTCTACCCTCGACGGAAGTGCTCGTGCCAGCTTCCAATTTTACCTTGGGCCGTTTCCCGTTTCAAGCCCCCGGCGGGCCATTTTCGAGCCAAACTGTTGGAAAATCTCATGTTTCAGTCGTAATTCTCTAACCGGGAGTCCTATTTGCGAACCATCGGTTCCTACAAGTTACTCTACCCTCGAGGGAAGTGCTCGTGCTGATTTTTGATTTTTTCGGGGGCCGTTTCCCGTTTCTGGACCCCCGGTGGGCCGTTTTGGAGCCTAAGTGTTGGAAAATCCCATGTTTCGCTCGTATTTCTCTAATCGAGAGTCCTATTTATGAAAAGCCAGTTCCTACAAGTTACTCTGCCCTCGAGCAAAGTACTTGTGCTGGTTTCCGATTTTTCCTGTGGCCATTTACCGTTTCGGGCCCCCGACGGGCCGTTTTAGAGCCAAAGTGTTGGAAAATTCCATGTTTCAGTCTTAATTCTCTAACCGGGAGTCCTATTTCCGAACCGTCGGTTCCTAAAAATTACTCTACCTTCGAGGGATGTCCTCATGCTGGCTTTTGACTTTTCCGGATGCCGTTTCCCATTTCGGACCCCCGGTGGGCCGTTTTGGAGCCCAAGTGTTGGAAAATCCAATATTTCACTCGTAATTCTCTAATCGGGAGTCCTATTTTCGAACCGTCAGTGCCTACAAGTTACTCTACCAACGTGTAAAGTGCTCGTGCTGGTTTTCGATTTTGTCCGGCGGCCGTTTCCCGTTCCGAACCCCCGGCGGGCAGTTCTCGACCCGTAAGTGTTGGAAAATCCCATCTTTCAGTCGTAATTCTCTAACCGGGAGTCCTATTCGCGACCCGTCAGTTCTAACAAGTTACTCTACCCTCGAGGGAAGTGCTCGTGCCGGTTTTTAAAATTTCCGGGGGCCGTTTCCCATTCCTGACCCCCGGCAGACCATTTTCGAGCCAATGTGTTGGAAAATCTCATGTTACACTCGTAATTCTCTAATTGAGAGTCCTATTTGCGAACCGTCAGTTCCTATAACATACTCTACCCTCAAGCGAAGTGCTCGTGCTGGTTTCCGATTTCTCCCGTAGCCGTTTACCGTTCCAGGCCCCCGACGGGCCTTTTTCGAGCCATGAGTCCTATTTTTTGAACCTTCAGTTCCTACAAGTTACTCTACCCTCGGGGGAAGTGATCGTGCCGGTTTTTTATTTTTCCGGGTGCCATTTCCTGTTTCTGGACCCCCGGTGGGTGGTTTTAGAGCCTAAGTGTTGGAAAATCCCATGTTTCGCTCGTAATTCTCTGATCGGGAGTCCTATTTTCGAACTGTCAGTTCCTACAAGTTACTATACCCTCAAGGGAAGCGCTCGTGCCAGTTTTCATTTTTTCTTTCGGCCGATTCCCATTCCAGACCCCGGCAGGCCGTTTTCGAGCCTAAGTTTGGAATATCACATGTTTCGCTCATAATTCTCTAACCGGGAGTCCTATTTGCGAAACCATCAGTGCCTACAAGTTACTATACCCACGAACAAAGTGCTCGTGCCGATTTCCAATTTCTCCCGCGGCCGTTTCCCGTTCTAGGCCACCGACGAGCTGTTTTCGAGCCTAAGTGTTGGAAAATCCCATGTTTCAGTTGTAATTCTCTAACCGGGAGTCTTATTCGTGACCCGTCATTTCCAACAAGTTACTCTACCCTCGAGGGTAGTGCTCGTGACGGTTCTCAAACTATCCAGGGGCAGTTTCCCGTTCTGGACCTCCGGCGGGCCATTTTCGAGCCTAATTATTGGAAAATCCCATATTTCGCTTATAATTCTCAAACCGAGAGTCCTAGTTGCGAACCATCTGTTCCTACAAGTTACTCTACCTTCGAGGGAAGTGCTCGTGCTGGTTTTCGATTTTTCCGGGGGCCGTTTCCCATTTCTGGACCCCCGGTGGGCCGTTTTGGAGCCTAAGTGTTGGAAAACCCCATGTTTCGCTCGTAATTCTCTAATCAGGAGTCCTATTTATGAAAAGTCAGTTCCTACAAGTTACTCTACCCTCGAGCAAAGTGCTTGTGCTAATTTCCGATTTTTCCTGTGGACGTTTACCATTTCAGGCCCTCGACGGGCCGTTTCCGAGCCAAAGTGCTGGAAAATTCCATGTTTAAGTCGTAATTCTCTAACCAGGAGTCCTATTTCCGAACCGTCAGTTCTTACAAGTTACTCTACCTTCGAGGGAAGTGCTCATGCCGGCTTTTGATTTTTTCGGATGCCGTTTCCCATTTTGGACCCCTAGGTGGGCCGTTTTGGTGCCCAAGTGTTGGAAAATCCAATGTTTCACTCGTAATTCTCTAATCGGGAGTCCAATTTGCGAACCGTCAGTGCCTACAGGATACTCTACTCATGAGTAAAGTGCTCGTGCCAGTTTTCAATTTTGTCCGGGGCCCGTTTCCCGTTCCGGACCCCCAGGGGGCAGTTTTCGAGCTCTAAGTGTTGGAAAATCCCATCTTTCAGTCGTAATTCTCTAACCGGGAGTCTTATTCGCGACCCGTCAGTTCTAACAAGTTACTCTACCTTCGAGGGAAGTGCTCGTGCCGATTTTCAATATTTCCGTGGCCGTTTCCCATTTCGGAGCCACGGCATGCCGTTTTCGAGCCAATGTATTGGAAAATCTCATGTTTCGCTCGTAATTCTCTAATTGAGAGTCCTATTTGCAAACCGTCAGTTCCTATAACTTACTCTACCCTTAAGCGAAGCGCTCGTGTTGGTTTTTGATTTTTCCCGCAGCCGTTTACCATTCCAAGCCCTCGACGGCTCTTTTTCAAGCCAAAGTGTTGGAAAATCCCATGTTTCAGTCGTAATTCTCTAACCGGGAGTCCTATTTGCGAACCTTCAGTTCCTACAAGTTACTCTACCCTAGAGGGAAGTGATCGTGCCGGTTTTCGATTTTTCTGGGGGCCATTTCCTGTTTCTGGACCCCCGGTGGGCCGTTTTAGAGCCTAAGTGTTGGAAAATCCCATGTTTCGCTCGTAATTCTCTAATCGGGAGTCCTATTTGTGAACTGCCAGTTCCTTCAAGTTACTCTACCCTTAAGGAAAGTGGTCATGCCAGTTTTCATTTTTTCTTTCGGCCGATTCCCATTCCAGACCCCGGCAGGCCGTTTTCGAGCCTAAGTTTTTGAAAATCACATGTTTCGCTCGTAATTCTCTAACCGGGAGTCCTATTTGCGAACCATCAGTGCCTACAAGTTACTATACCCACGAACAAAGTGCTCGTACCGGTTTCCAATTTCTCCCGCGGCTGTTTCCTGTTCGAGGCCACCGACGAGCTCTTTTCGAGCCTAAGTGTTGGAAAATCCCATGTTTCAGTCGTAATTCTCTAACCGGGAGTCCTATTCGTGACCTGTCAGTTCCAACAAGTTACTCTACCCATGAGGGAAGCGCTCGTGACGGTTTTCGAACTTTCGAGGGGGAGTTTCCCGTTCCGGACCACCGGCGGGCCATTTTCGAGCCTAAGTGTTGGAAAATCCCATGTTTCGCTCGTAATTCTGAAACCGAGAGTCCTACTTGCGAACCATCCGTTCCTATAAGTTACTCTACCCTCGAGGGAAGTGCTCGTGCCAGCTTCCGATTTTACCTTGGGCCGTTTCCGTTCTAGGCCCCCGGTAGGCCTTTTTCGGGCCAAAGTGTTGGATTCCAATCTCATGTTTCAGTCGTAATTCTCTAACCGGGAGTCCTGTTTGTGAACCATCAGTTCCTACAAGTTACTCTACCCTCGAGGGAAGTGCTCGCGCTGGTTGTCGTTTCTTCCGGGGGCCGTTTCCCATTTCTGGACCCCCGGTGGGCCGTTCTGGAGCCTAAGTGTTGGAAAATCCCATGTTTCGCTCGTAATTCTCTAATCGGGAGTTCTATTTATGAAAAGTCAATTCCAACAAGTTACTCTACCCTCGAGCAAAGTACTTGTGCTAATTTCTAATTTTTCCTGTGGCCGTTTACCGTTTCGGGCCCCCGACGGGCCGTTTTCGAGCCAAAGTGTTGGAAAATTCCATGTTTCAGTCGTAATTCTCTAACCGGGAGTCCTATTTCCGAACCGTCAGTGCCTACAAGTTACTCTACCCACGAGTAAAGTGCTAGTGCCATTTTTCATTTTTGTCCGGCGGCTGTTTCTGTTAGGGATTTTGGGTATTGCAATTTGATGGATGCATTATCATTTTAGCATCTCATGAATTTTCACACATGCATTGAGTTAAAAACCTTGAAATCTGATTTTCTACATGCATTGTTTTTAAATATGTAAATCTTAGTTTGTGCATGTTTTGGATTTAAATCTTGGATGTATTTGTTTTTGACAAGATCTTAAATCAAGCTAGCCTATGTTTTAAAGTTTCATATTATATTTGGCTTTTAATGTTTCATGATTTTAAAAGCACTTAGATGATTTAAAATCATGTTTCCAAGCTTGGTTTAATGGCCCAAAAATCCCCACAAGAAAATACTTTGAAATATATAAAGTTGGGATTTTTGTCTAAGGCTGTCGGTCAACCGACGTTAAGCAGTCGGTCAACCGACAGTGGAACCGAAGCCAACCAAGAGGCTCCATCGGTTCCAAAACCAGACAGCTACATTTTCAACATTTTTGTGCTGTCGGTTCAGCCGTCGGTTCCATGTCGGTCAACCGACAAATGAGGGTCAACCGATAGATGTATAACGGTCAGAAAACTTTCGAAAACATGACCGTTGCCTAGTGACCGTGAGGTGTCGGTCGACCGACACCTACCTGTCGATCGACCGACAGGTATCCGTTGGCAGCTTTTTTTCTATAAAAGCAAGCTCACTCCTTTGGCCAAAGTTGATGAATTTTAAGCCATTCTTGAAGAGCTTTGAGGCCAAAGAAAGGGGAAGAGCTAAAGAAGGCTAATGGGTCATTAGGAAAAGCTAAAGCTTGGATTAATGAAGTTAAACCACCAAGTAAGCTTTGCCTTTTGTTAATCATATGTTTATTCTTTGTCTAAACTATTGGTAAATGTTTTTAAGCATATTAACTATGATGTGTTGAATCCATTCTTCTCTTAATCTTTGATTTTAGTTATTGGATTCTTCACCCCTGATTTCAAACCAAGTTTTATTTTAAACTTTGTCAATCATGCTTAACCAAAATCTTTGATTTCTTTATAGCATGATACATTAACTTGTTTGAAACTCTCTTTGTTGTTTTCAATCTATTTAAACCTTAGTTAAATTAGTTTTTGAAAACAACATTGCACATGCATCACTTGATTAGTCTTAATCATTTTCATACAACTTGTGATCTTTAGATTTTCATATCATTCACAAGTTTGTATTTGTTCAAGTGATTTGCATTTGACTTCAATCAAATCTTTTTATATGCATTAAACTTTTGAATTGCTTTAAGCATATATTTTGATTAAGCTTTAATTTTAATCTTGATTGAAGTTTTCACATACACACCTCATAAGCATTCATCTTTGTAATTCTTAGTGTGTTTGTGTGAGTTTGTTTTACATTTTCATATTCGCCTATTTAGAGGCAATTTTATTTGAGCTTAAATTGTAATCTCTTAGAGTGTTTTGTCAAGACACTTTCTTTGAGAGAAATCATTTGCTTGTAAGGTTATTGCTTAGCCATATAAAAGCATTATGTAAAGGTTGTTGTTTAGCCTAGAAAAACAATATTGTATGGTTATTGCTTATCCTTGGAAAGCATATTGTAGAGGTTATTGCTTAGCCTTTTTGAAAAGCATAATATATAGTGGAAATCCGGTGGGGTGTTGGATACACAAGCCGGTAGTGGATGTAGGCATTGAGGCCGAACCACTATAAATCTTTGTGTAGTGGTGATTGTTTTATGGTGATTGTTTTGTTTAAGCTTCCGCATTTTGTTTGTTAACCATCACATGTGACTAGTTGATTGTAAAGAAATTAAAATTGGTCATAATTAGTCATTAAGTGTAGATCAACCTATTCACCCCCCCCCCCCCCCCCCCCTCTAGGGTTAGGATCTCCTGGAATTGGTATCAGAGCAAAGTTACTCCATTTAGGGCTTAACAACCCGGAGTTGATCCTTAATCTAGATCAAAACCCTAGTATTGCTTTTCTATGAAAATCATTAGAATGGATTCCACTATGATAGACCTTGTAGATTCTTGTGTAGATTCCTCTAGACCCCTTCTTCTTCCATCTATTGGAGATTCTCTACATTAAAATTAATGAATCTATATTTAATTTAAAAGAAGAAGAATATGATGAAAATGAAGCTTATGAGGAATTGTATACATGGTCCTTAGAGCTTTCTAAGAAGAATAAAAGATTAAAAGAAGAATCTAAAAGGCTAAACCAAGAATTAGTCTCTTCTAAAAATGAACTTAAAGAAAAAGATGAATTAATAAATTGTATAGAATCTAAGTTCATGATCTCTTTACATAATCTATCTAATATTAAAGATGACATAAGTGAATCAAAGATAGATTGTGATAATCTTAATAAGGAAAATTCTAAACTAAGAGATCAATTAAAAAGGCAAGATGAAAACATTAACAACCTACAATCCAAGTTGAATATCTCTAAGGAAAATTTATCTAATGCTCAAATTAAGATAAACACTCTAGAACTTGGATCCAATGTTATTAATGAAATTAAATCTGAATTAAACTTGCCCATGAAGAGCTAAACAAATTTAAGGGAATTGAACATGAACTAACAAAAGTTAAACTTGAAAATTCTACCCTTAAAAACCAAGTCACTCAAACTTGAAAACTACAAACATAAATATGAGTGCAAATTTACCCATAGTGAAGAAAAATTTGAAAAGTTATTTAAATTGGGTAAATCAAAAGGAGATAGGACGGGTCTTGGATTTAATAGGAATATTTCTCATGA
The DNA here is from genome assembly GCA_012931725.1 of Litsea cubeba. Lineage (NCBI taxonomy): Eukaryota > Viridiplantae > Streptophyta > Magnoliopsida > Laurales > Lauraceae > Litsea > Litsea cubeba. The sequence continues at coordinate 48,624,037 of CM022944.1, read as the reverse complement.
TCCTTTAATCACCAACACATTTGTGAAAAGTGAGTCCTCTTTTTCTAGCACTCACACTTCCTTGCCATTGACTAAATGTAATTATTGTGGCATTGAAGGACATTTTAGGTTTGAGTGCAAACAAAGAAGAAGCTATGTGTCTAAACCCATCTTTGAACCAAAGAAAGTTAAATCAAATTCTATGATGGTTAAGACACTAAAAACCAAGGAAGACTCCAAGAAGACTAAACAAGTAAAACCTATTAAAAAGGAGTCTCCTAAAATAGATTCTAAAAAGGTTAAACAAGTTAAACCAACTCTAAAAGAATCTATTAACAAAAAGCTTCTCAATCTTCCTCCCATTACTCAACAAATGAAAGAACTTTTGAATAAAGTTGCTAAGTTAAATCTAAATTTCAAAAGTCAAATAAAGGGAGGAAATAAGAAGAAAAGAAAGTGAACCAATCCCCTATGAAGAAAAGTCACCAACCTCAAAAGACTAATCACCAACCTAAGCCAAATTTAGTTAAATCTAAACATCATGGTGATAAGTCTAAATTGAAAATTTATCAAGTCAAATCTCCAATAGTTGGTGAGACTTTTAAGATAGACCTCAAAGACCAACCCTCACAAGACCTTAGGTGGATTCCTAAAGTTATATATTTAGTAAAACCTTAAGGCCTTGGACCTCTTTGACCAACCTACTCCTTAATAGTTAAATCATTTTGTTGGTCATGTTGCATTTGCATTTTGTTTTTTCTTAGTTACATTTTATTAAAATGCATTTGTTTCTTTTTAATCAATTGATTTTTTTTTCATGTACTTCTCTAGTTATATATCTTGGTTTTCAAAATCTTTTGATTATATTTTCATCATGTTAGATTTGCTTTTTGATCTCATTAAGTTATATCACTTGTATTGCATTTCTACATGTTCAATTTGTATGAGCCCTTGTAGTTATATTCTTTGGAATACAAATTGAAAAATGTTTTATCTTCATTTTCATACTCATTTTGTCCATTGTTGGATTTGTTTATGATTTGAAGATTGTTTGAATGGAATTGCTTTAAAACTTCATTAGTTATATTCTTCAAAGCATGTTCCATGTTGTCATTTCCTTTTGTATTTGATTATGCCATTTCAAATGGAAATGAATGTTGTTTTTAAGCTATTTGCATCTTTGCTCATTTAGTTACATTCTTTATGCAAATGCTTATTTGTTCCATGTATGGTTGTGCTCTTTAATTATTTTTGTAGTTACCATACTAGAACCCAAAAATCCATCCTCTTGCTTTCTAGTTTTTATTTGACTTGGATGGTTAAGTTATTGATTCATGTGTAATTTTCTTATTGGTATCATTCATTATACATGTTTCAACTTCATAGTAGTGTTCTTGATCATATGAACCTCTTTGAAATTCATTCCTTGTATTTCATAGTTATATCTATTGTTTGATGGATTTCTTAGATGTTGAATTCATATGACTAGACACTTTTAAAATTGCATGCTTTACTAAGTTATATCTTATATGCAATTTTCTCTTGTTCATCACTATACTTATTAGTTATATTATTCTAAGTGATGAATATCATTTTATGATGCTTGTTGGAATTTTGTGTTTGTCACATGCTTGCTCTTAATCACGTTTCATATTCAATTGGTAATCAATTGGTATCATTTTCAATTAGTATCTATATCCAATTGGTATCATATCTTGAGTTTGTGATAGACCTTGTGTACATTGGATTGAACTTGATAGTTATATGTCTTTTGTTCCATGTCACATTCCATGAGCATCATAATCTTCATGATTGCCACCTCTCATGCTCTTATAGGTAAATCACATGACCACCATGTTTATGTTTTCATAATTTTGGTTGGTTAATGGTGAGGTTTTGGCTTCATGATTGAACTTCATTTCATTCATCTTGTGTATGATAGTTATATATAATGATTGTATGAAATGAACTCAAAACCTTACATAGCTTATGATTTTAATAGTTAAATTGTTTGATGCTATGTTAGAATAAACCCCATCTCATCATGGATAGCTCTAATTTGGATGAACCTTAATAGGTGTATTCCTTAACTCCATTTTAGAGTGATTGAGTTAATAGTTTTATCCTTGAATCTCAATTGATTTTTTTTTTCAATTGATATCCATGATAGTTTATCTCCTTTTGACCTTGCTCTTTAATTATCCAATAGCTTATCCGTCAATTGGTATATCTTTATATTGGTAATTTGATCAATTTGTACTTTATAGTCAATTATCATTATCAATTGGTATCTAATTCTTCTCTTGAAGTTAACCCTCAATTGATTAAACCATCTCCTTCTTGTACCTATTAGTTAAATCCTTGTCAAAAGTTTGACAAAAGAAGAGTATGGATTGAGGGGGAGTAAACCTTCTAAGGAAGCATTAGAGTTGATCAAATTCACCTTTATATTGGCTCTGTACCCTTATAAGCTTACTACCCATGCATGATAACCTGTTATGTATTTCATTTTCAATTACTTATGTTAACAGGTGCTACTGAAAGGTATTTTTCTTGTTCATGTGTGTAGGTACCCCTCCTCAATTGATACCTTTGCAATTTAATGTCAAAGGGGGAGATAATTAAGGGGGAGCAATTTGAGAGAATAAGGGGGAAGAGAGTGCTCAAGTTGCTAAAAGGGAGAGATGTGCAATTCACTGTCAAAGGGGGAGTGACATTGTATGATCTTCTACCCAAAGCGAGAGAATGCATTGGAGAGAATGCATGGTCATAGGGGGAGAAGATGATAGAAGAAAGAGCTTGGGAGCTAAAGAAGATGCTTGGTCTAAAGAAAGGAAGATGAAGAGAAAGCTTAAAGATTGATCAAGCTCCAAGCATCAAGAAGAGAAGATGATAGAAGAAAGAGCTTGGGAGCTAAAGAAGATGCTTGGTCTAAAGAAAGGAAGATGAAGAGAAAGCTTAAAGATTGATCAAGCTCCAAGCATCAAGAAGAATGAAGCTAGAGCCCAAGCTGAATGAAGAAGCATCCAAGAAGATTTCAAGGATTGTCCAGCCAAGGAGGAGCTGAAGACTGTGTGAAAATTTAGTGTTGAGCAAGGTTTGCCAACATATTAAAGGTTTGCCATCAAATTGCAAAGGGGGAGATTGTTAGGGATTTTGTGTATTACAACTTGATGGATGCATTATCATTTTAGCATCTCATGAATTTTCACACATGCATTGAGTTAAAAACCTTGAAATCTGATTTTCTACATGCATTGTTTTTAAATATTGTAAATCTTAGTTTGTGCATGTTTTGGATTTAAATCTTGGATGCATTTGTTTTTGAAAAGATCTTAAATCAAGCTAGCCTATGTTTTAAAGTTTCATATTATATTTGGCTTTTAATGTTTCATGATTTTAAAAGCACTTAGATGATTTAAAATCATGTTTCCAAGCTTGGTTTAATGGCCCAAAAATCCCCACAAGAAAATACTTTGAAATATGTAAAGTTGGGATTTTTGTCTAAGGCTGTCGGTCAACCGACGTTAAGCAGTTGGTCAACCGACAGTGGAACCGAAGCCAACCAAGAGGCTCCATCGGTTCCAAAACCAGACAGCTACATTTTCAACATTTTTTATGCTGTCGGTTCAGCCGTCAGTTCCATGTCGGTCAACCGACAAATGAGGGTCAACCGATAGATGTATAACGGTCAGAAAACTTTCGAAAACATGACCGTTGCCTAGTGACCGTTGAGGTGTCGGTCGACCGACACCTACCTGTCGGTCGACCGACAGGTATCCGTTGGCAGCTTTTTTCTATAAAAGCAAGCTCACTCCTTTGGCCAAAGTTGATGAATTTCAAGCCATTCTTGAAGAGCTTTGAGGCCAAAGAAAGGGAAAGAGCTAAAGAAGGCTAATGGGTCAATAGGAAAAGCTAAAGCTTGGATTAATGAAGTTAAACCACCAAGTAAGCTTTGCCTTTTGTTAATCATATGTTTTATGCTTTGTCTAAACTATTGGTAAATGTTTTTAAGCATATTAACTATGATGTGTTGAATCCATTCTTCTCTTAATCTTTGATTTTAGTTATTGGATTCTTCACCCTTGATTTCAAACCAAGTTTTGTTTTAAACTTTGTCAATCATGCTTAACCAAAATCTTTGATTTCTTTATAGCATGATACATTAACTTGTTTGAAACTCTCTTTGTTGTTTTCAATCTATTTAAACCTTAGTTAAATTAGTTTTTGAAAACAACATTGCACATGCATCACTTGATTAGTCTTAATCATTTTCATACAACTTGTGATCTTTAGATTTTCATATCATTCACAAGTTTGTATTTGTTCAAGTGATTTGCATTTGACTTCAATCAAATCTTTTTATATGCATTAAACTTTTGAATTGCTTTAAGCATATATTTTGATTAAGCCTTAATTTTAATCTTGATTGAAGTTTTCACACACACACCTCATAAGCATTCATCTTTGTAATTCTTAGTGTGTTTGTGTGAGTTTGTTTTACATTTTCATATTCGCCTATTTAGAGGCAATTTTATTTGAGCTTAAATTGTAATCTCTTAGAGTGTTTTGTCAAGACACTTTCTTTGAGAGAAATCATTTGCTTGTAAGGTTATTGCTTAGCCATATAAAAGCATTGTGTAAAGGTTGTTGTTTAGCCTAGAAAAACAACATTGTAAGGTTATTGCTTATCCTTGGAAAGCATATTGTAGAGGTTATTGCTTAGCCTTTTTGAAAAGCATAATAGTGGAAATCCGGTGGGGTGTTGGATACACAAGCCGGTAGTGGATGTAGGCATTGAGGCCGAACCACTATAAATCTTTGTGTAGTGGTGATTGTTTTATGGTGATTATTTTGTTTAAGCTTCCGCATTTTGTTTGTTAATCATCACATGTGACTAGTTGATTGTAAAGAAATTAAAATTGGTCATAATTAGTCATTAAGTGTAGATCACCCTATTCACCCCCCCCCCCTCTAGGGTTAGGATCTCCCGGACTTTCAGTTTCCCGTTTGGGACCCCCGACAGGCAGTTTTCGAGCCTTAAGTGTTGAAAAATCTCATGTTTCACTCGTAATTCTCTAACCGGGAGTTCTATTTGTGAACCTTCAGTTCCTACAAGTTACTCTACCCACGAGGGAAGAGATCGTGCCGGTTTTCGATTTTCCCGGGGGTATTTCTTGTTTCTGGACCCCCGGTGGGCCATTTTGGAGCCTAAGTATTAGAAAATCCCATGTTTCGCTCGTAATTCTCTAACCGGGAGTCCTATTTGCGAACTGTCAGTTCCTACAAGTTACTCTACTACCCTCAAGGGAAGTGCTCGTGCCGGTTTTCATTTTTTCCTTCGGCCGATTCCCGTTCCAGACCCCGGCAGGTCGTTTTCAAGCCTAAGTTTTGGAAAATCAAATGTTTCGCTCGTAATTCTCTAACCGGGAGTCCTATTTGCAAACCATTGGTTCCTACAAGTTACTCTACCCTCGAGAAGTGCTCGTGCTGGTTTTCGATTTTTTCGGGGGCCGTTTCCCTTTTTTGGACCCCCGGTGGGCCGTTCTAGAGCCTAAGTGTTAGAAAATCCCATGTTTCGCTCGTAATTCTCTAATCGGGAGTCCTATTTATGAAAGTCAGTTCCTACAAGTTACTCTACCCTCTAGCAAAGTACTTGTGCTAATTCCCGATTTTCTGTGGTCGTTTATCATTTCGGGCCGCCGACGGGCCGTTTTCGAGCCAAAGTGTTAGACAAATCCATGTTTCAGTCCTAATTCTCTAACCGGGAGTCCTATTTCCGAACCGTCAGTTCTTAAAAAATACTCTACCTTTCAGGGAAGTGCTCTGTCGCTTTTTGATTTTTCCGGATGCCGTTTCCCGTTTCGAACCCCCCGGTGGGCCGTTTTGGAGCCCAAGTGTTGGAAAATCCAATGTTTCATTCGTAATTCTCTAATTGGGAGTCCTATTTCCGAACCGTCAGTTCCTACATGTTACTCTTCCTTCGATGGAAGTGCTCATGCCGGTTTTCCATTTTTCCGGATGCCGTTTTCCGTTACGGACCCCCGGTGGGCCGTTTTGGATCCCAAGTGTTGGAAAATCCAATGTTTCACTCATAATTCTCTAATCAGGAGTCCTATTTGCGAACCGTCATTGCCTACAATTTACTCTGTTTTTTATTTTGTCCGGCGGCCGTTTCCCGTTCCGGACCCCCGGGGGGGAGTTTTCGAGCTCTAAGTGTTGGAAAATCCCATCTTTCTGTCGTAATTCTCTAACCGGGATTCCTATTCGCGACCCGTCAGTTCTAACAAGTTACTCTACCCTCGAGGGAAGTGCTCGTGCGGTTTTCAATATTTCCGGGGGCCGTTTCCCGTTCCGGAGGCCATGGCGGGCCGTTTTCGAGCCAATGTGTTGGAAAATCTCATGTTTCGCTCGTAATTCTCTAAGTGAGAGTCCTATTTGCGAACGTCAGTTCCTATAACTTATTCTACCCTCAAGCGAAGTGCTCGTGCTGGTTTCCGATTTTTCCCACAGCCGTTACTGTTCTAGGCCACCCACGGGCCTTTTTCGAGCCAAAGTGTTGGAAAATCCCATGTTTCAAGTCGTAAATCTCTAACCACGAGTTCTATTTTTCGAACCTTCAGTTCCTACAAGTTACTCTACCCCCGAGGGAAGTGATCGTGCCGGTTTTCGATTTTTCCGGGGCCATTTCCTGTTTCTGGACCCCCGGTGGGCCGTTTTAGAGCCTAAGTGTTGGAAAATCCCATGTTTCGCTCGTAATTCTCTAATCAGGAGTCCTATTTGCGAACTGCCAGTTACTTCAAGTTACTCTACCCTCAAGGAAAGTGCTCATGCTGGTTTTTATTTTTTCTTTCGGTCGATTCCCATTCCAGACCCCGGCAGGCTGTTTTCGAGCCTAAGTTTTGGAAAATCACATGTTTTACTCGTAATTCTCTAACCGGGAGTCCTATTTGCAAACCATCAGTGCCTACAAGTTACTATATCCACGAACAAAGTGCTCGTGCCGGTTTCCAATTTCTCCCACGTCTGTTTCCCGTTTCAGGCCACCGACAGGCTGTTTTCGAGCCTAGGTGTTGGAAAATCTCATGTTTCAGTCGTAATTCTCTAACCGCGAGTCCTATTTGTGACCCATCATTTCCAACAAGTTATTCTACCCTCGAGGGAAGTGCTCGTGACGGTTTTCGAACTATCAAGGGTTAGTTTCCCGTTCTGGACACCCGGTGGGCTGTTTTCGAGCCTAATTGTCGCTCGTAATTCTCAAACCGAGAGTCCTACTTGCGAACCATCTGTTCCTACAAGTTACTCTACCCTCGAGGGAAGTGCTCATGCCGGTTTCCGATTTTACCTTGGCCCGTTTCCCATTCCCGGCCGCCGGCGGGCCGTTTTCGAGCCAAAGTGTTGGAAAATCTCATGTTTCAGTCGAGATTCTCTAACCGGGAGTCCTATTTGCAAACCATCAGTTCCTACAAGTTACTCTACTCTCGAGGGAAGTGCTCGTGCTGGTTTTTGATTTTTTCGGGGGCGGTTTCTCATTTCTGGACCCCCAGTGGGCCGTTCTGGAGCCTAAGTGTTGGAAAATCCCATGTTTCGCTCGTAATTCTCTAATCGGGAGTCCTATTTATGAAAAGTAAGTTCCTACAAGTTACTCTACCCTCGAGTAAAGTACTTGTGCTAATTTCCGATTTTTCCTGTGGCCGTTTACCGTTTCGGGCCCCCGACGGGCCGTTTTCGAGCCAAAGTGTTGGAAAATTCCATGTTTAAGTCGTAATTCTCTAACCGGGAGTCCTATTTCCAAACCGTCAGTTCCTAAAAATTACTCTTCCTTCGAGGGAAGTGCTCATGCTGGCTTTTGATTTTTTCGGACGCCGTTTCCCATTTCGGACCCCCCGGTGGGCCGTTTTGGAGCCCAAGTGTTGGAAAATCCAATGTTTCACTCGTAATTCTATAATCGGTAGTCCTATTTGTGAACCATCAGTGCCTACAAGTTACTCTACCCACGAGTAAAGTGCTCCTGCCAGTTTTTGATTTTGTTCAGCGGCCGTTTCCCGTTCTGGACCCCCAGGGGGCAATTTTCGAGCACTAAGTGTTGGAAAATCCCATATTTCAGTTGTAATTCTCTAACCGGGAATCCTATTCGCGACCCCTCAGTTCTAACAAGTTACTCTACCCTCGAGGGAAGTGCTCGTGCCAGTTTTCAATATTTCCGGGGGCCGTTTCCCGTTCCGGAGCCACGCCGGGCCGTTTTCGAGCCAATGTGTTGGAAAATCTCATATTTCGCTCGTAATTCTCTAATTGAGAGTCCTATTTGCGAACCGTCAGTTCGTATAACTTACTCTACCCTCAAGCAAAGTGCTCGTGCTGGTTTTCGATTTTTCCCGCAGCCGTTTACCGTTCCAGGCCCCCACGGGCCTTTTTCGAGCCAAAGTGTTGGAAAATCCCATGTTTCAGTCGTAATTCACTAACCAGGAGTTCTATTTTTCGAACCTTCAGTTCCTACAAGTTACTCTACCCCCGAGGGAAGTGATCGTGCCGGTTTTCAATTTTTCCGGGGGCCATTTCCTGTTTCTGGACCCCCGGTGGGCCGTTTTAGAGCCTAAGTGTTAGAAAATCCCATGTTTCGCTCGTAATTCTCTAATCAGGAGTCCTATTTGCGAACTGCCAGTTACTTCAAGTTACTCTACCCTCAAGGAAAGTGCTCATGACGGTTTTCATTTTTTCTTTCGGTCGTTCCCATTCCAGACCCCGGCAGGCCGTTTTCGAGCCTAAGTTTTGGAAAATCACATGTTTCGCTCGTAATTCTCTAACCGGGAGTCCTATTTGCGAACCATCAGTGCCTACAAGTTACTATACCCACGAACAAAGTGCTCGTACCGGTTTCCAATTTCCCCCGCGGCCGTTTCCCGTTCGAGGCCACCGACGAGCTCTTTTCGAGCCTAAGTGTTGGAAAATCCCATGTTTCAGTCATAATTCTCTAACCGGGAGTCCTATTCATGACCTGTCATTTCCAACAAGTTACTCTTCCCTCGAGGGAAGTGCTCAAGACGGTTTTCGAAACTATCCAGGGGCAGTTTCCTATTCTAGACCCTCGGCGGGCCGTTTTCGAGCCTATTTGTTGGAAAATCCCATGTTTCGCTCGTAATTTTCAAACCGAGAGTCCTACTTGCGGACCATCTGTTCCTACAAGTTACTCTACCCTCGAAAGAAGTGCTCGTGCCGGTTTCCGATTTTACATTGGGCCGTTTCCCATTCCAGGCCGCCGGCGGGCCATTTTCGAGCCAAAGTGTTGGAAAATCTCATGTTTCAGTCGAGATTCTCTAACCGAGAGTCCTATTTACGAACCATCAGTTCCTACAAGTTACTCTACCCTCGAGGGAAGTGCTCGTGCTGGTTTTTGATTTTACGGATGCCGTTTCCCATTCCGGCCCCCCGGTGGGCCATTTGGAGCCCAAGTGTTGGAAAACCCAATGTTTCACTCGTAATTCTCTAATCGGGAGTCTATTTGCGAACCTTCAGTGCCTACATGTTACTCTACCCACGAGTAAAGTGCTCGTGCCAGTTTTCATTTTTGTCCGGCGGCCGTTTCCCGTTCCGGACCCCCGGCAGGCAGTTTTCGACCCTTAAATGTTGGAAAATCCCCATCTTTTAGTCGTAATTCTCTAACCAGGAGTTCTATTTTTCAAACCTTCAGTTCCTAAAGTTACTCTACCCCCGAAGGAAGTGATCGTGCTGGTTTTTCGATTTTTCCAGGGGCCATTTCCTGTTTCTGGAAGCCCGGTGGGCCGTTTTAGAGCCTAAGTGTTGGAAAATCCCATGTTTCGCTCGTAATTCTCTAATCGGGAGTCCTATTTGCAAACTGCCAGTTCCTACAAGTACAAGTCATTCTAACCCTCAAGGGAAGTGGTCATGCTGGTTTTCATTTTTTCTTTCGGCCAATTCCATTCCAGACCCCGGCAGGCCGTTTTCGAGCCTAAGTTTTGAAAATCACATGTTTCGCTCGGAATTCTCTAACCGTTGAGTCCGATTTGCGAACCATCATTGCCTACAAGTTACTATACCCAACGAACAAAGTGCTCGTACCGGTTTTCCAATTTCTGCCGCGGCCGTTTCCCTTTCGAGGCCACCGACGAGCTCTTTTCGAGCCTAAGTGTTGGAAATCCCATGTTCAGTCGTAATTCTCTAACCGGGAGTGTTATTCGTGACCCGTTATTTCCACAAGTTACTATACCCTCGAGGGAAGTGCTCGTGACGGTTTTCGAACTAACCAGGGCAGTTCTCGTTCTGGACCCCCGGCAGGCCATTTTCGAGCCTAATTGTTGGAAAATCCCATGTTTCGCTCGTAATTCTCAAATCGAGAGTCCTACTTGCGAACCATCTGTTCCTACAAGTTACTCTACCCTCGAGGGAAGTGCTCGTGCCGGTTTCCGATTTTACCTTGGGCCGTTTCCCATTCCCGGCCGCCGGCAGGCCGTTTCCCCCGAGCCAAAGTATTGGAAAATCTCATGTTTCAGTCGAGATTCTCTAACCGAGAGTCCTATTTGCGAACCATCAGTTCTTACAAGTTACTCTACCCTCGAGGGAAGTGCTCGTGCTGGTTTTCGATTTTTCCGGGGGCCGTTTCCCATTTCTGGACCCCAGGTGGGCCGTTCTGGAGCCTAAGTGTTGGAAAATCCCATGTTTCGCTCGTAATTCTCTAATCGGGAGTCCTATTTATGGAAAGTCAGTTCCAACAAGTTACTCTACCCTAGAGCAAAGTACTTGTGATAATCTCCATTTTTTCCTGCGGCCATTTACCGTTTCGGGCCCCCGACGGGCCGTTTTTGAGCCAAAGTGTTGGAAAATTCTATGTTTAAGTCGTAATTCGCTAACCGGGAGTCCTTTTTCCGAACCGTCAGTTCCTACAGTTACTCTACATTCATGGAAGTGCTCATTGCCGGCTTTTGAGTTTTTCCGGATGCCGTTTCCCGTTTCTGACCCCCCGGTGGGCCATTTTGGAGCCCAAGTGTTGGAAAATCCAATGTTTCACTTGTAATTCTCTAACCGGGAGTCCTATTTCCGAACCGTCAGTTCCTACAAGTTACTCTTCCTTCGAGGGAAGTGCTCATGCCAGTTTTTGATTTTCCCGGATGCCGTTTTCCATTCCGAACCCCCGGTGGGCCGTTTTGGAGCCCCAGTGTTGGAAAATCCAATGTTTCACTCGTAATTCTCTAATCGGGAGTCCTATTTGCGAACCGTCATTGCCTACAATTTACTCTACCCTCGATGGATGTGCTCGTGCCGGCTTTCAATATTTTCGGGGGCCGTTTCCCGTTCCGGGCCGCCTGCGGGCCGTTTTCGAGCCAAATTGTTGGAAAATCTCGTGTTTCGCTAGTAATTCTCTAATCGGGAGTCCTATTTGCGAACCGTTAGTCCCTATAACTTACTCTACACTCAACGAAGTGCTCGTGCTGGTTTTCAATTTTTCCTACAACCGTTTACCGTTCCAGGCGCCCACGGGCCATTTTCGAGCCAAAGTGTTGGAAAATCCCATGTTTCAGTCGTAATTCTCTAACAAGGAGTTCTATTTTTCGAACCTTCAGTTCCTACAAGTTACTCTACCCCCGAGGGAAGTGATCGTGCCGGTTTTCGATTTTTCTGGGGGCCATTTCCTATTTCTGGACCCCCGGTGGGCCGTTTTAGAGCCAAAGTGTTGGAAAATCCGATGTTTCGCTCATAATTCTCTAATCGGGAGTCCTATTTGCGAACTGTCAGTTTCTACAAGTTACTCTACCCTCAAGGGAAGTGCTCGTGCCGGTTTTCAGTTTTTTCTTTCAGCCGATTCTCGTTCCAGACGCCGGCAGACGGTTTTCGAGCCTAAGTTTTGGAAAATCACATGTTTCGCTCCGGGAGTCCTATTTGCGAACCATCAGTGCCTACAAGTTACTATGCCCACGAACAAAGTGCTCGTGCCGGTTTCCAATTTCTCCCACAGCCGTTTCCCATTCCAGGCCACCGACGAGCTGTTTTCGAGCCTAAGTGTTGGAAAACCCCACGTTTTAGTCGTAATTCTCTAACCAGGAGTCCTATTTGTGACCCGTCATTTCTAACAAGTTACTCTTACCATCGAGGGAAGTGCCCGTGACGGTTTTCGAACTATCTAGGGTCAGTTTCCCATTCTGGACCCCAGCGGGCCGTTTTCGAGCCTAATTGTTTGAAAATCTCATGTTTCGCCCGTAATTCTCAAAACCGAGAGTCCTACTTGCGAACCATCGGTTCCTACAAGTCACTCTACCCTCGAGGGAAGTGCTCGTGCCGGGTTCCGAATTTACCTTGAGGCCGTTTCTCCATTCCAGGCCGCCGGCGGGCCGTTTTCGAGCCAAAGTGTTTGGAAAATCTCATGTTTTAGTTGAGATTCTCTAACCGGGATTCTTATGTTGCGAACCCATCGGTTCCTACAAGTACTCTACCCTCGAGGGAAGGCTCGTGCTGGTTTTCGATTTTTGTGGGTCCGTTTCCCTTTTCTGGACCCCCAGTGGGCCGTTCTGGAGCCTAAGTGTTGGAAAATCCCATGTTTCGCTCGTAATTCTCTAATCGGGATCCTATTTATGAAAGTCAATTCCTACAAGTACTCCCTCGAGCAAAGTACTTGTGCTAATTTCTGATTTTCCTGTGGCGTTTACCGTTTCGGGCACCCGACGGGCCGTTTTCAAGCCAAAGTGTTGGAAATTCATTGTTTAAGTCGTAATTCTCTAACCGGGAGTCCTATTTCCGAACCGTCAGTTGCTAAAATTACTCTACCTTCGAGGGAAGTGCTCATGCTGGCTTTTGATTTTTCCGGATGCGTTTCCGTTTCTGACCCCCCGGTGGGCCGTTTTGGTGCCCAAGTGTTGGAAAATCCAAGTTTTACTCGTAATCCTAATCGGGAGTCTATTTGCGAACCGTCGATGCCTACAAGTTACTTTTACCCATGAGTAAAGTGCTCATGCCAGTTTCATTTTTGTCCGGCGGCCGTTTCCCGTTCCGGACCCCCGGGGGGCAGATTTCGAGCTCAAACTGTTGGAAAATCCCATCTTTCAGTCGTAATTCTCTAACCGGGAATCCTATTCGTGACCTGTTAGTTCTAACAAGTTACTCTACCCTCGAGGGAAGTGCTCGTGCCGGTTTTCAATATTTCCGGGGGCCATTTCCCGTTCCGGAGCCACGGCGAGCCATTTTCGAGCCAATGTGTTGGAAAATCTCATTTTCGCTCGTAATTCTCTAATTGAGAGTCCTATTTGCGAACCGTCAGTTCCGATAACTTACTCTACCCTCAAGCGAAGTGCTCGTGCTTTTTTTCTATATTTCCCTCAGCCATTTACCGTTCCAGGCCCTCGACGGTCCTTTTTCGAGCCAAAGTGTTGGAAAATCCCATGTTCAGTCGTAATTCTCTAACTGGGAGTCCTATTTGCGAACCTTCAATTCCTACAAGTTACTCTAACCCTCGAGGGAAGTGATCGTGCCGATTTTTTATTTTTCCGGGGCCATTCCTGTTTCTGGACCCCGGTGGGCCGTTTTAGAGCCTAAGTGTTGGAAAAATCCATGTTTCGGTCGTAATTCTCTAATCGGGAGTCCTATTGCGAACTGCTAGTTCCTACAAGTTGCTCTACCCTCAAGGGAAGTGGTCATGCCTGTTTTTGTTTTTTCCTTGGGCCGATTCCGTTCCAGACCCCGGCAGGCCGTTTTCGAGCCTAAGTTTTGGAAAATCACATGTTTCGCTCGTAATTCTCTAACCGAGAGTCCTATTTGCGAACCATCAGTGCCTACAAGTTACTCTTCCCACGAACGAAGTGCTCGTGCCGGTTTCCAATTTTTCCAGCGGCCTTTTCCCGTTCCAGGCTACCGACGGACTGTTTTCGAGCCTAAGTGTTGGAAAATCCCATGTTTCAGTCGTAATTCTCTAACCGGGAGTCCTATTCGTGACCCGTCAGTTTCAACAAGTTACTCTACCGAGGGAAGTGCTCGTGATAGTTTTCAAACTTTCGAGGGGTAGTTTCCTGTTCCGGACCACCGGCGGGCCGTTTTCGAGCCAAAGTGTAGAATATCTGATGTTTCAGTCGTTATTCTCTGACCGGGAGTCCTATTTATGAACCATCAATTCCTTTAAGTCACTCTACCCACGAGGGATGTGCTCGTGCCGGTTTTTATATTTCCGTTGGCCGTTTCCCGTTCCGGACCGCTGGCGGGCCGTTTTCGAGCCAAAGTGTTGGAAAATCTAATGTTTCGCTCGTAATTCTCTAATAAGGAGTCCTATTTGCAACGTCAGTTCCTATAACTTACTCCACCCTCGAGTGAAGTGCTTGTACTGGTTTCCGATTATTCCGCAGCCGTTACAGTTCCGGGCCCCCGACGGGCCCTTTTCTAGCCAAATGTTGAAAAATCTCATTTCAGTTGTAATTCTCTAACCAGAAGTCCTATTTGCGAACCTTCAGTTCCTACAATTTACTCTACCCTCGAGGGAAGTGATCGTGTAGGTTTTTGATTTTTCCGGGGGCCATTTCCTATTTCTGGACCCCCGGTGGGCCGTTTTGGAGCCTAACTGTTGGAAAATTCCATGTTTCGCTCGTAATTCTCTAATGGGAGTCTTATTTGCGAACTGTCAGTTACTATAAATTACTCTCCCCTCCAGGGAAGTGCTCGTGTCGGTTTCATTTTTTCCTTGGGCCGTTTCCCGTTCCAGACCCCGGCAGGTCGTTGTCGAGCCTAGGTGTTGGAAAATCAAATGCTTCGCTCGTAATTTTCTAACCGGGAGTCCTCTTTGCGAACCATCAGTGCCTACAAGTTACTCTACCCACGAACAAAGTGCTCGTGCAGGTTTCCGATTTCTCCCACGGATGTTTTGCCATTCCAGGCCACCGGCGGACTGTTTTCGAGCCTAAGTGTTGTAAAATCCCATGTTTTAGTCATAATTCTCTAACCGGGAGTCCTATTCGTGACCCGTCAGTTCCAACAAGTTACTCTACCCTCGAGGGAAGTGCTCGTGATGATTTTTGAACTTTCGAGGGGTAGTCTCCCATTCCAGACCCTCGGCGGGCCGTTTTCGTGCCTAAGTGTTAGAAAATCCCTTGTTTCGCTCGTAATTCTCTAACCAAGAGTCCTACTTGCGAACCGTCGGTTCCCATAAGTTACTCTAGACTCAAGCGAAGTGCTCGTGCCGGTTTCCGATTTTTGCCGCGGCCGTTTCCGTTCCAGGCCACCGACGGCTGTTTTCGAGCCTAAGTGTGGAAAATCCCATGTTTCAGTCGTAATTCTCTAACCGGGAGTCATATTTGCGAACGGTCAGTTCCTACAAGTTACTCTACCCACGAGGGAAGTGCTCGTGCCGGTTTTCAATATTTCCGTTGGCTGTTTCTCGTTCCGGGCCGCCGGCAGGCCGTTTCGAGCCAAAGTGTTGGAAAATCTCATGTTTCGCTCGTAATTCTCTAATCAGGAGTCCTATTTGCCAACCGTCAATTCCTATAACTTACTCTACCCTCGAGTGAAGTGCTTGTACTGGTTTACGACTATTCCCACCACCGTTTAACGTTCCGGGCCCCCGATGGGCCTTTTTCGAGCCAAAGAGTTGAAAAATCCCATGTTTCAGTCGTAATTCTTTAACTGGGAGTCCTATTTGCGAACCTTCTATTCGTACAGGTTACTCTACCCTCGAGGGAAGTGATCGTGCAGGTTTTCGAGTTTTTTGGGGGCCATTTCCTGTTTCTGGACCCCTGGTGGGCCATTTTGGAGCATAAGTGTTGAAAAATCCCATGTTTCACTCATAATTCTCTAATCAGGAGTCCTATTGCGAACTGTCAGTTCCTATAAGTTACTCTACCCTCAAGGGAAGTGCTCGTGTCGGTTTCGTTTTTTTCCTTGGGACGTTTCCCGTTCCAGACCCCGGCAGGTCGTTGTCGAGCCTAAATGTTGGAAAATCACATGTTTCGCTCGTAATTTTCTAACCGGGAGTCCTCTTTGCGAACCATCAGTGCCTACAAGTTACTCTACCCACGAACGAAGTGCTCGTGCCGGTTTCCGATTTCTCCAGCGGCCGTTTCCCGTTCCAAGCCACCGGCGGACTGTTTTCGAGCCTTATTGTTGGAAAATCCCATGTTTCAGTCTTAATTCTCTATCTGGGAGTCCTATTCGTGACCCATCAGTTGCAACAAGTTACTCTACCCTCGAGGGAAGTGCTCGTGACCATTTTCAAACTTTCGAGGGGTAGTTTCCCGTTCCGGACCCCCGGCGGGCCGTTTATGAGCCTAAGTGTTGGAAAATCCCATGTTTCGCCCGTAATTCTCAAACCGAGTCTTACTTGCGAACCATCTGTTCCTACTAGTTACTCTACCCTCGAGGGAAGTGCTCGTGCCGGTTTCGATTTTACCTTGGGCCGTTTCCCGATCCAGGCCCCCGACGGGCCGTTTTCGAGCCAAAGTGTTGGAAAATCTCATGTTTTTGTCGAAATTCTCTAACCGGGAGTCCTATTTGCGAACCATCGGTTCCCACAAGTTACTCTACCCTTGAGGGAAGTGCTCGTGCTGGTTTTTTATTTTTCCGGGGGCCATTTCCCATTTTTGGACTCCCGGCGGGCCATTTTGGAACCTAAGTGTTGGAAAACCTCATGTTTCGCTCGTAATTCTCTAATCGAGAGTCCTATTTATGAAAAGTCAGTTCCTACAAGTTACTCTACCCTCGAGCGAAGTGCTAGTGCTGGTTTCCGATTTTTCCCGTGGCCGTTTACCGTTTCGGGCCCCCGACGGGCCGTTTTCGAGCCAAAGGTTGAAACGTCCCATGTTTCAGTTGTAATTCTCTAACCGGGAGTCGTATTTGTGAACCGTCGGTTCCTACAAGTTACTCTACCCTCGAGGGAATTGCTCGTGCCGTTTTTCGATTTTTTCAGGTGCCGTTTCCCATTTCGGACCCCAGTGGGCCGTTTTCAAGCCTCACTATTGGAAAATCCAATGTTTCACTCGTATATCTCTAATCGGGAGTCCTATTTGCGAACCGTCAGTGCCTACATGTTACTCTACCCTTGAGTGAAGTGCTCTTACATGTTTTAGATTTTGTCTGGCGGCCATTTCTCGTTTTGGACCCTCGGCGGGCCGTTTTCGAGCCTTAGGTGTTGGAAAATCCCATCTTTCAGTCGTAATTCTCTAACTGGGAGTCCTATTCACGACCCATCTGTTCCAACAAGTTATTCTATGCTCGAGGGAAGTGCTCGTGCCTATTTTTTATTTTTCCAAGGGCAGTTTCCCATTCCAGAGCCCTGGCGGGCCGTTTTTGAGCCTAAGTGTGGGAAATCCCATGTTTCGCTCGTAATTCTCTAACCGGGAGTCCTATAAATGAAAAGTCAGTTCCTACAAGTTACTCTACCCTCGAGGGAAGTGCTCGTGCTGGTTTTTGATTTTTCTGGGGGTCGTTTCCTATTTCTGGACCCCAGTGGGCCATTTTAGAGCCTAAGTGTTGGAAAATCCCATGTTTCGCTGGTAATTCTCTAATTGGGAGTCCTATTTGCAAACTGTCAGTTCCTACAAGTTACTCTACCCTCAAGGGAAGTGGTCGTGACGGTTTTCATTTTTTTCTTTGGCCGATTCCCGTTCCAGACCCCGGCAGGCTGTTTTCGAGCCTAAGTTTTGGAAAATCACATGTTTCGCTCGTAATTCTCTAACCGGGAGTCCTATTTCCGAACCACCAATGCGTACAAGGCCGTTTCCCGTTCTAGGCCACCGACGAGCTGTTTTCGAGCCTAAGTGTTGGAAAATCCAATGTTTCAGTCGTAATTCTCTAACCGGGAGTCCTATTCATGACCCGTCAGTTCCAGCAAGTTACTCTACCCTCGAGGGAAGTGCTCTGTTGGTTTTCGAACTTTCGAGTGGTAGTTTCCCATTCCGGACCCCCGGCGGGCCGTTTTCGAGTCTAAGTGTTGGAAAATCCCATGTTTCGCTCGTAATTCTCAGATCGAGAGTCCTACTTGTGAACCATCTGTTCCTACAAGTTACTCTACCCTCGAGGGAAGTGCTCGTGCCGGTTTCCAATTTTACCTTGGGCCGTT